>JASVEL010013007.1:0-259602 GCA_032618575.1 Nicotiana noctiflora
GATTGCGTGGGAGTTGATCACATTTGAGACCGAGGTAGCTTGCAGACGTCCGCAGGCCCGGCGTCTCTCTCTTTATTTATGTTATTAGCTGTAGTCTCTTTGTTCCGAGACAAACAGAATTATGTTATATTTCCTTCAGACTTTGATGTGTAGTATTCCATAGTAGTTCGTGAGTTGGTGACTCCACGTCTTGGATAGAGGATTTCAGTATGATTCGCACCTTGTGATTTGTTATTTCCATTTCGATAAAGTATTCCGCATTTATTTGATTAAAATTGTGTTAAAAACAGGATAGTATGAATACAGTGGCTTGCCTAACTACCACGAGTAGGCGCCATCACGATCCCGATGTTGGGGGAAAATCCGGGTCGTGACAAATCAAGTAAAACTTAGAAGGGGAAATTTGATAGTTTTGAATCTTAATCAATCAATTCACATTACCCAATTTCATGTGACAAAGTGTCAATCAATATCAATTAGACTTAGGGTGTGTTTGGTATGAAGGAAAATGTTTTCCATGGAAAATGTTTTCCTAGAAAATTTTTTCATGGAAAATGAGTGATTTTATCACTTATTTTCTCTTGTTTGGTTGCTAAGTGGAAAACATTTTCCGGAAAATATTTTCTATGTTTGGTTAGAGAGTAAAAAATAGTTTTTTTAGAAAAATATTTTTTTTGCAACTCTCCTACCCCTCCCCCTCCCACCTCCCCACCCCTCCCCTTCCCGAAGTCTCTAAAAATTGACACAATCTAAAGGAACTAATGTGATGCTTTACTTTTTAACGCAAAAATTGCGTATTTTCGAATCGGTAAATTTATAATTTCTAAACCCGTAAACTTCCGAACTCATAATTTTGGAACTTGTAAAATATTGAGTTTTTAAATGATAAATAATAAAATTAAAAACTGAAAAATATATTTTAAAATTTTTTTGGAGGGGGGGAGGGGGGGGCTGGGTCAGGGGGGGCAGTAAATCGAAAAAAAAAAATTTAAATTACAAAAAAAAAGTATTTTTTTTTGTGCAGGGGGGTGTGGGGGTGGGTGGTGCAGAAAAATAAGAAAACAGAAATTTAAATTTATAGAAAAAAAATTAAGGTAAAAGAATTTTTTTTTGCGGGGTGGGGTGGAGGGGTAGTAGGGTGGATGGTAACGGAAAAACTGAAATTTTCTAAAAAAAACTATTTTTTGGAGAGGGGGTGGGGTGGGATGGTGAGGGTGAGAATGGTTGAGAATGAGCTTTGGAAAATGTTTTCCCTTCTTTTGATAAGGAAAACATTTTCCTCCAATCGGAGGAAAATGAATTGATAAGGAAAATATTTTCCAAAATATTTAAACCAACCAAACATGGGAAAATTGGAAAACATTTTCCAGAAAATGTTTTCCTTCATACCAAACACACCCTTAATTACAACTAGTTATGTCAGATGATACATTGAAAAACCTCAAAACCTTTAAGGTTCATGGCATAGACATACACAAAAGCTAGACTCTCACAAACAGTCAGTAACAGATGAAACATAGCTTAATTAGATAGAATAACATAGACATGGTAGCCAGGATCTATTACCAAGTACTAACCCTAGCTTTGATGTATATAAGATGAAAATGAGGGATAAAAGAGTCATGGGAAAACAGTGAAGAAGAGTCCTAACATCTATCATGCCAAGTAATAGAAAAAGAAGCAAAATTAGATAACCATGCTTACTTTAGCAAATGAAGGAACAGAAGAAGTGGCGTAAACCAAACATTAAAGTAGAATCCTGGTTTTAATCAGGAGATTTAGGGAAATACACAAAGATAAAGTAAAACAACTTAATATAAGAGACCAACAACTAATCCTAACACCAAGACTAAACATGAAAAGGACCAGAAGAGAAGACTCATTCAAACTTATTGAGAGCTAACAGAGATAGACTAATACGGACTGAGAGTCAAAGATTAAACATGTAAAGGAGATGTCGAAGACAAACAAGATGGAGAGGTCTAATACTGACAGAGGACAAAGACAAAGACAAAAGAAAGATATCCAAGTCAAGTCTTCAAATCAGAACAAAAATCCAAACAAAGAATCATAAAGAGAGGAATAGACATGCTGTTGAAGACTAATAGAACAGAAATCACAATAAAGGTGAAGAAGCACAAGAAAAAAGATAGATCTTTTGACTCAAAAGAGAAAGAACATGATTTGTAGTAGACAAAACAGAAGAACAAAGTCAAAACAAGAAAATAGCATGAAGACAAACAAGATGAACAAAAACCCTAATACTAACAGGCTCTTTGAATCAGAGAAACGAACACAGATAACATAAAAAAATATCACAAAAGAAAGATATGAACAATGAACAAGTAAAACAAAACACTAGTAGTAACAGATGAAGCACGTGATTTCAGGATCTTAAGAATAGAAAAACAGACAGAAATATGAAGACAAAAGTAATAAAACAAAGGGAAAACATGAATATGAACAAATAAGGGAAGCAGATAAAGCACAGAAGAGGGCGAGGGTACTTAGCTTGCAGGGCCTATCACATGAGCTTCCCCTTTCACTCTTCTCTTTCTTTTCAGTTTTTTCAGACTCTTTTGTTTCTTTTCTTTCGTTTTTTCTCATTTTTCTTTCCCGATTTTCCTTTTAGACTTCAAGGTGAAGTCTTTTGGGTTTTTGTTTGGAGTGGGATGTTTGGGAGAGGGTAAAGGCTAGATCTTGATAGGGCTTGGGTTCTGTGTCGCCGGAGTTAGGGTTTCGGCGACTTTATTTTGGATATTCGATGGGTTTAGTGTATATTCGAAGGATTTCAAGGGTATGGGGGAGTAGATCGGACCAATGTGGTCCTTTTGGCATTGGTTTGAAGAAGGAATTCATAACTTGTGGTCACCGGAGGTAGGTTCCGGTGACCGGCAAGACAAAAACATGGTTTTGTTTTGGGTTTTCTAGGGTTTTGAGGGTTGCTGAGTTGAAGAAGAAGAAAAAGAGGAGAAGGGAGTTGAAGGGATGGCCGGAGACCACCATGGAGGGTGGTGGCCTCCATGGCAGGCTAGGGTTTGTAGAGAAGGTTAAGGAAGAAGACGAAGAAGAAGAGAGAAAGGGGGCGGCTAGGGTTAGGAGAGTTGAAAAATGGCTGGTCTTCTCAGACCAAAGCCTTTTATAGGCGGGGGGATAAGGTGATTTGGGCCGTTGGTTTGATAAAGATCAACGGCCCTCAACAGTGTTACTAAAACGACGCCGTTCGATTACAAATGAGACTTAAGCCTTCAACCATCAGATCATTTCAAACAGACGGATGAGATTTGATCTCACATCTCAAGTAATTAATTAATTCCGCTATTTGTCTTAGCCGTTGGATTTAGCCTGAATGAACGGTGGAGATTTAATCTCACACTTACCATTTGAATTAAAACCGAATTGATTCTAAGCCGTTGGATTGGCGCAATGAACGGCTGAGATCAAACATTGAACCCTGGATTGGACCGGACTTTTGGGCTTAGGTGTCTTGGGCCACTGATTTTGAATTATTTTGGCCCAATGCCATTATGCCCATATGTATTTTTTTTTTGTATTTTCCTAATGTTTTAATTATTTTTATATATTTTCTTTTTGTATTTCATTCTCTTTTCTTTTGTATTATTTAAATTATTCCATTTCCTACTTGCACTAATTTTCTAATTTTTTTGGCACTTTTCAACTATTTTATCCTAATTTCCGCTATTAATGCTCTTTTTTGTTGATTTTCTTTTAACTACTTAATTCAAAATGCATGTATTTAACCTATATTTTTTGATTTTCTAATTTTAATTATTTAAACACATAAAACTGCATTTAATTTCAAACAAGACATGCAATTTACACTCAAAAATATTATTTTATTTTAATTTTGGAATTTCGTTTGCCTAGTGCAAAAATCATGTGCTCACAGTTGCCCCTCTTTGCTCGGGAACACGAAGAGTTTCAATGCAAAGACAACTGAGCAGTAATGAGAGATTTTTGCACATTGGCATATTCCGTGAAAGCATTTTTGAAAACCTTTTGACCGCACCCTGCTTTAGAGGTTGCCTACATATCGTGGGCTAAACAGGAATCAGGTCAGTGTAGTTCGGGAAGGTCTGGCAGTTAAAAACTACCGGACTCACTGTTGCATTGACACTATTGAGACTTGCTGACTTACTCCTTATTACACCGGGGGGGGAGGGGGGGTAAAAATGCAAAATGAAGAAGCTATTCTAAGCTATGATTCTACAATTACAATTGTTCCTATCTAGCTTCTTCTTTGCCCTTCCTTGTCTCTTTTCTTTGATTTTCTGTAATGCTGTCTCTCTTTTTTGTTGATTTTCTTTTCTTGCTTCCCCCTTTTCTTTTCTTATTTTCAATGATACTCCTTGCCCTCAAGCTGATGCCCGCTCAAAACAAAACAAAAACAACAAACTTTTCTTCTGCCCCAGTATGGGCTCTTCATGTTACGGTGTTACTCATGTTAGCTAACACAAACCAAAGTTGCAAGAATTAAAATTGCGGAAAAGTATTTCCTGGTTATCCAGGAGGGCGCCTGATGCATGAAATTAAAAATTTGCAGAAAAGTATTCCCTTGTTATCCAGGTGGGCGCCTGATGCATGAAATTAAAAATTTGCTGAAAAGTATTCCCTTGTTATCGAGGTGGGCGCCTGATGCATGAAATTAAAATTTTGCAGAAAAAGTATTCCCTTGTTATCCAGGTGGGCGCCTGATGCATGAAATTAAAATTTTGCAAAAAAAGTGTTCCCTTGTTATCCAGGTGGGCGCCTGATGCATGAAATTAAAATTTTGCTAAAAAGTATTCCCTTGTTATCCAAGTGGGTGCCTGATGCATGAAACTAAAAATTTGCAAAAAAGTATTCCCTTGTTATCCAGGTGGGCGCCTGATGCATGAAATTAAAGATTTGCAGAAAAGTATTCCCTTGTTATCCAGGTGGGCACCTGATGCATGAAATTAAAAATTTGCAGAAAAACATTCCCTTGTTATCCAGGTGAGCGCCTGATGCATGAAATTAAAATTATGCAGAAAAATATTCCCTCAGTTTGATAACTGGGTAGTGGCTTTTAAAGATGATACCTTCCTCTTGTTTTTGGTATTTTCTTTGACTGGATGACTTTCACGCATGAATTCCTTCACTTATTGCCGAACATTCTCTTTTTGGTGTTTTCTATCTTTCCACATTGGTCACATTCACTTTAAAGTGATTAGTGACGATTTGTTACTGTCTAAATCATGAAAGAAAATTTATTAGATATAAACTGCTGGTAACTGGCATCTGCCGTCCCTGCCTCTCATTGCTTTCCTCTTTTTGCTTTATCTCCCACTGTGTAGTTTTTGAATATCTCTTGCAAACTATTTTTTGTATTTTTCTTGTTTTTCACTTTGGTTTTTCTTTTCTTTTGGCTTTGTTTTCCAAACTCCTTTATTTCTTTCCAACTCTTTTTTCTCTTCTTTTCTGATCCAGTGTTATTTCAGCTCTTATCATCGGAGCTGGTAGTTAGCTCTCAAAATGAAAACAATGAAATGCAGAAAAATTAAACAAGGTAAGGGTGTTTCGGAGAGGTGGTAGAACTTATCTGGGTATTGTTGGCTGATTTCGCTGACCATGCCATGTATTTAAATTCCAACCCAGTTCGTTCAACCCATTGTTCTGTCTCCAGATTGTTCTCGACCCAAACCGATACTATTTTTTGTTGCCTTTTCTCTTTTCATGGTAATCCTTACGATCGGCCTATGGTGCCTCGAAAGGTTTTCACCAATAGGACTCTCTCATTTATTCTCTTTTGGCCTCACAATCGCCCTGCAGTGCCATTGAAGGTTTTCACTAACAAGACTCTCTCATTTATTTTCTCTCAACCTCACAGTCGCCTCACGGTGCCGGTTAAGGTTTTCACCGATGAGACTCTCTCATTTTTTCCATTTTTCCTTTTGTCCTTTGTTTCCTGTACCACGGGTGTTGTCCAATGTTTCGTTCTTCTTTCGTTGCATTTGTTATTCTCTTGAAATTGATCAGAAGTTCTTTCTTTGGACTGTAATGTGGCTTTTGGACGGGTTAAGAAAGAAGGGTATAAAGGCTCAAAGTTTTACGAGGGATCAAAAATATTTACAACTCTCGGAATTATAAAACATAACTTCTGCCCCAGTTTTAATATGTGGGGGATTTTTGGATTTTTCATTTATTGTGACTGAACATCTGTGAGGCTGCCTACGTGCCCTTTCGGGATCAAGTCAAACGTAGTTCATTACTACGCCATCAATTAATGAATTTCTTTTTGAATTTTCCAGATTTCTTTGTCTTTTTCTTTTCTTTTCATTCATTTTTTTCTTTTTCATTCACTTCCTCTTTTTTTTTTCATTTTTCATTTTCATTTTTTCATTTTCTTTATTGTGCAATAAGCAATTCCGAGAGAGGGGTATGAAAGAATATATCGAACATGGCTCAAAGGGGATGTCAATGGATAATGTGTTTGGATAGAGAATAAAATGCCTTCATCATTTCAATTCCAAAATCACAACAAAATACAATCATATAATTGAAAAGGAATCATACATAGTATCTTTTGACCGCATCTGAATTGATAGCAGTCTCTATGCACTTCCCTTCAACGTCCGTCAAATATAATGCCCCATTGGACAACATCTGTGATACCATAAATGGTCCATGCCAGTTCGGCGGAAATTTGCCCTTTACTTAGGCCCAATGCGGAAGGATAAGCCTCAATACGAGTTGTCCGACTTCAAACTTCCAAGGGTGCACCTTCTTGTTATATGCTCTGGCCATTCTCTATTGATACAATTGCCCGTGGCAAACTGCGGCCAACCTCTTCTCGTCGATCAAACTTAGTTGTTCCAGTACGGCTTTTACCCATTCTTCGTCATCTATTCCAACTTCAGCTATGATTCGCAATGATGGTATCTCTATTTCTACAAGTATGACAGCCTCTGTCCCATACACCAGTGAATAAGGTGTGGCGCTGATAGAAGTGCGTATTGTTGTGCGATAACCCATAAGAGCAAAAGGTAACTTCTCATGCCATGGTCTGGATTCCTCCACTATTTTCCTGAGGATCTTCTTTATATTCTTGTTCGCAGCTTCTACTGCCCCATTTGCCTTAGGCCTATACGGTGTGGAATTGCGATGTGTGATCTCAAATCTCTAGCAAACTTCCGCCATGAGGTGACTGTTCAAATTGGCTCCGTTATCTGTGATTATTACCTTGGGAATTCCAAACCGGCATATAATATTTCATGCACAAAATCCACCACAGCTTTCTTTGTCACCGCCTTGAATGTCTTTGCCTCAACCCACTTGGTGAAGTAATCGATTGCGACCAAAAAGATTATGTTCCCAATGGAAGCTGCTGGCTCTATTGGTCCAATAACATCCACGCCCCAAGCGACAAACGGCCAGGGTGCAGACATCGTATGCAATTCATAAGGTGGGGAGTGGATTATGTCTCCATGTACTTGCCATTGGTAGCATTTCCTCACATATCTGATAAAATCACGCTCCATGGTGAGCCAATAATACCCGGCTCTCAGACTCTTCTTTGCTAAGATATACCCGCTCATATGGGGTCCACAGGCTCCGACATGCACCTCAGTTATAATCTTTTCGGCTTGCTGCGCATCCACACACCTCAACAATCCCAGGTCTGGTGTTCTTTTATATATGCTTCCTCCACTGAGGAAAAAGCCATTTGCCAAACGTCTCACACCTCTCTTCTGATCTCCGGTGGCTTGCTCCGGGTATTTACCTGCCTTCAAGTATTCCCTGATGTCGTGATACCACGGTTCTCCATCCAATTCTCCTTCCATAGGAAAACACTAAGCATTCTGATCACGCACCTAGATCTGGAGTGGATCTATATAGGCTTTGTCTGGATGATGTAACATAGAGGCCAGTGTGGCCAGAGCATCTGCAACTTCGTTGTGCATTCTTGGGATATGTTTGAATTCTATGGACTGGAATCTTTGGGACATCTCATGTAAACAATGCCGGTAAGGTATCAATTTCAAATGCCTTATTTCCCATTCTCCCTAGATTTGGTGTATCAAAAGATCCGAGTCACCCATGACCAAGATCTCTTGAACACCCCTATCTATTGCCATCCTCAATCCCATGATACACGCCGCATATGCATCCATGTTGTTGGTACAAAAAAATCGAAGTTGCGCGGTAACAGGATAGTGTTGACCCGTTTTTGAAATGAGTACTGCTCCGATACCAACTCCTTTACTGTTGACGGCTCCGTCGAAATACATCTTCCATCCTGGCTTTTCGCCCTGTTCTATTTCTTCGACATTTATTGCCTCCTCATCCAGAAAATATGTCTTCAATGGCTCATATTCATCATCCATGGGATTCTCTGCCAAGTGATCAGCAACTGCCTACGCCTTCATCGCCGTACGAGTTACATAGATGATGTCAAATTCTGTGAGCAGAATCTGCCATTTAGCAAGTCTTCCTGTAGGCATGGGCTTCTGGAATATGTAATTCAGAGGCACAATCAACCAAACAAAGGGACAATCAGTGCCCCACAGGTTACAAACTCTCATGCTGTCTCCTTTCACGATGCCTCTTCAATGTTTTCACAATTGGTACACATATCGATTTCAATGGCGATTTTGATCGCCTTCCACTCTTATTACCTCGGCCATTGATTCACGTCCAAGCAACGGTCGTAGTCAATATAACTTGGTCTAATAAGTCCATGATCGATCCCACAAAGAATTAACCTATCAATCACAACTTTCACAACCCAAGAGTACTTCCGAATCAAGTTCCCAAATTTTGAATATATCTTTGTGTGATTTTCGACTATCTACTTTGCAATAATTAAGGCTGCTTAAAAGAAAGAATTGAATGTTGAGTAAATTAATATAGAGAAGGACTAAGGTATTGATTTCCCCTATTGATGGAATCCCTTATCGTTATGATCATACAAATTGTTAATATATTTTATCAATCATGAAAGCTATGTGTATCATAACCCTCTCCCGAGCAATTACAATAATTTACTAGTGCACTCTCCCGAGCTACCCTAGCTAGCTTTAATTTGAATAGTTCACTTAAGATTGCACCCAAGACTTCGTTATTCCTAACCCCGTCTTTACGCCTAAAGTTATAGATTCCTCCAATAACCTAGGTGTGGTATTGTTCAACAATAATCCTAAATATGCACTCTTTGCCAAGTTATGCACACTAAATAGGCACAGCTAATTGGGACGTCTACCAATTAACTACAACAAGAACGAAGTTGAAAAAATAGAAATCTAAGTCACAATTTGTAATCACATAAACGATAAGTTCATCACTCAATAGGTTCCATCAAAACCTTAGAAAAGAATTTAGCTACTCATGCTCAAAGAAACAAGAATAATAATTGAAATCATAAAAAAATACTTGATATAAAATAAAAGAAAGAGTTTGAGAGGAATCTCTCTTACTAAAAACCTTGCAAAAGTAATGAAATAAAGATTACATGCCTTTATGGGGCAAACTAGGAGTTTATATAGAGGTTTTAGGGCTTAAAAACTAAGTTTGAGTCCAATTGGGATTGCTGCTGCGGAACCTTCCACGGTTCGTTCGCGGACCGCGAACAGTCAAACTTCAGAGGCCTTCTTTTTTCGCGGTTCATCCGCGGCCGCGAGTGAACCGCGGATGAACAGTGCGTCTAATTCTTCCATGCTTCTTCAAGCCCTCTTCACTTTAGCTCTTCTTTTGGCCTTTTCATCAACCTAGGACTCCAAAATAGCTCTTTATGGCATCCAATGTATCACATGTACCTGTAAAACACAATCGGACACTAATCAAAGCATTTTCTCCTCATAAACAACATTAATTCCATAACAAAGTGTGATTATTTAGGGTATAATTATAGTCAAATTCACCTATTATCAATACCCCAAACTTAAACCTTTGCTTGTCCTCGAGCAATCTTTAATCACACTTTAGGCGAATTAACAAAAATTTGTCTCCCCCAAATTATGTCACAAAATCTATTATACATGAACAACCTAAGATATGCATAATCTTTACTTAACCGAAAACTCTCATGCCAGCACATTATTACTTACTCTATTTATTACCAAAAACTTGCAAATTTACCTTCTTCCTCTTGAGTTACACACCCTCACATAATTTATTGAGAGAAGTTCCCACATATAATCAATTCATAACATGGAACTTATAAGTATCGGAAAAATTCACTCACTCTCAACAAAGAAACTTACAACATGTTCTAGGCTTGCCCCTAGTGTTATACTCCACTAATCAAGTTATTCAATCATAAAAGAGGTCTTGCAGGGTTGTAATGTTGGCTATGGGATGGGTAGGATACTTTTGGTTATAGTGACTAGCCTCCCTAAGCACTTTTGTTTTCTTTTTAACAACTTTCCCTTTTCGTTTTCTTCCTTATGTCTCCGTAAATATTCCTTCACCGTTTACTTTTAATCCCCACTTTTCTTTTGTTGGTGTAACTGGCCTTTCTAATTTTCATATATACAATGATATAGCTCTTTTTCACTTTTTTTTTTCTCATTGCTTTGCAATACATTTACATTATTTTGGCCAGCTCACTATTTTCTACCATTCATTCTTGATTTTCCCTTTTCAATTTCCCTTCACCCCACACTTAAACTTTTGCATATTCACTACAATACAAGTGCTTCTAGGAGGTAAAGTAGAACACATATAATAATTTGAAGAACATTCAAGGGTTATCAAAGAATAGACTTTAAGCTCAAAGGGGTTAACTAAGATATAATGTACGGGTGAATTCATGTTTATTGGTATATGGGGCTACACAAAGAAATGCCTTTATCCTTTCTACAACCAAACAACTTCTATTTCGCTTTGCAAACACACAAGGCAAGTTCTAGGCATCATGTACAACATACAATGTAAGTAAGACCTCACACACACATGGCATGCAACTCATTCGGAATCCAGTTGATCTACAAAGTCCTATCGATGTTCAAGCAAGCATTATTGTGCAATTTAAGGCATATTGAGATTCTACACTCAAGCTTAGAAGATACATTCTCAAGTTCAATTTACGCTTTTGCTAATGTGCATATTCGGGGTTACATGTTGCCCTTTTACCTGTAATCCTAAGAAAAAGAAAGAAAGAAAAAAATCTACCTAACCCGGTTCAATAAAAACCCTTGGAAAAGAACCGTGGTCAAAAGAAAAACCAAGGGGAGATGATACATTACCTAGAAAAAGAAAAATAAAAGAAAGAAAAATTCCTACGTGGACCACTCCCCTCAAGAGTACTTGTCCTAAATAGTCCGTCATCGGGAAGAGTCCTCTACTCATATTTTTGGATTTTTAAAATTTTATGATTTTTTTTGTATTTTTATTATTTTATATTACTTACTCCACTAATATATACATTATGTACAAGATAAGTTGCCCACCCCACAGTTAAAAATATGTCATGTCCCCATGGCATAAATAAAAATTAAAGCACAAGAGGGGTAAGAAAACTTATCTGTGACTCACTCGGAGTCGGAAACGGTGGATGGGTCGACATGGCATGCTCTCCCAAGTGCTCTGAACCATGCCATAAACCTGTTTTCTGACCGGGCTTGCCTAGTGGAAATGGCATCTAGCCGTGTGTGTAAGCCATCTACGGAGGTGCGTAGAGCACCAACCTCCTCCTCCATTGACCTTAACATAGGTTGTGTGGACTCGGATCTTGACATGCTTGCTCCACGAGGAGCAGACCTGGAAGGTCCGGCTGAATCCGTGGAGTGCCTGGCCCGGGCATCCGGTACAGGATCGTCCTCCTCATCCAAGTCGATTGGGGTTGTGTCTCGTCCAACCCGGATAGTAGCAGCTCTAAATGGAGCTTTCGGTAGTAGCTCACCGTCAGCATCAGTAACTGGGGTGTGGTTGAGGAGACACAACGTAGTGACAAGAGATGGGTAATAAAAACCCTTGGCGGTGAGGGATCCCCTCAATACCATCTCGTCACTAATAACTCGGGCAATATCAACATCCCGATGTGTTACAAAACACCAAGTCAAAACAGCCCTATTAAAATTAACATCCGTGGTGTTACTTGAGGGCAAAATACGGTTGCAAATTATGGAGAACCAACATTTGGTAGTGTGTGTAAAACAGTTAGAGTGCAGAGTTTGATTTCTAATCCATACTGGGATGCCATCTACACATAAGGCCTCTATTAGCATGTCCCATGTGACACCGGGCCTATCATGGTAGTAATCAACATCACTAGTGTGCAATGGCAGGCGAAGTACCCGCCGAATCGTAGGAATATGAGCATTGACCCGCTGATAACATCCATTTCTACCGCTAAAAAAGCAATAAACACGGTCGTATGCAATATATTTACCCAACTATGAGTTGGGGTCGAATCCCACAGAGAACAATATGTAGGCGATTAGGAATGCAAGAAAATTATCGCTAGTCGCGCTAAGCCAAACACTTAAGATTTTGGGTTTTGGAAAATGTTTATATCTAAATGCGGAAATGTAAACTAACCTAGAAAGCGAATAAAATGATCAATGGCTACAAGTATGAATGCATCGGGAATTACACTCAAGTAACGATCCAATGTATTTCATGATTTCAGAAATATGAGTGAGTTTATGTTAATTAGCCATGGATAATAATTCTTAATTAGCTTCTTCCGAAGACTAACAAGACTTCCTAATTGAATTATCCCTAATCTCAATTAGAAGATTAAGCGCACCCGATAGGCTACAAGTAGTCAATCCTATCCCTAGGTTGAATCTATAAAGTGAAGGTTAACGCCTCAAGTTCTTGTTAATTAATATTTCCCAACTTCGAATTATCTCTCCCAAAATTAATTCAAAGTAAATGGGCGAGTCCTAGAGTTAGCTAATCTCTTTGGAAACATTGAAGAACAAGAATAATTAAAGTAACAATAACTCAATTCATAAATATATAAAAATCATTCAATACATAAGCACAACAAGGTATTTAATCCACACTTTAAATATGAATATTCCCATAAACAAGATTCAAGTGTTGGAAATAAATACTACACACTTAGATATACAATACAAAGCAAGTAAATGAAGAAATAAACATAAATGGGTAAGAAATCCTTAACCACAAGCTTTAATCTTCAAGACCCAAGTGTGTGAGCAAAACCCTAGCCTTCTCTCTAAGCCAAAGAGTAAAAACATGTCCAAAAGTGTAGAAATTAATGAGAGATTCCGAGATAGCTCTTACAATGTCTGTTTGTACGGGTATATAATTGATTTGGGGTCGAAAATGTAAAATTACAGAACTGCCCAGTCTTCACGCCAGATTTGTTCATCGCGTCCGCGTACATACATTCGCGTTCGCGATGCATAGAAGATTTTTGGTCAACGCGTTCGCGTTCATGACTTCGCGTTCGCGAAGATTGCTGAAGTTGAACATCACGTTCGCGTGTAACACAGTCGCGTTCGCGAAGGTTCTTTGAATCCTTCATCGCGTTCGCGTCAGGGTGCAACGCGTTCGCGTAGCTTGTTCTGATGAACCATCGCGTTCGCGTTACCTCTATCGCGTTCGCGAAGAGTATTTCACCTGGGTAGATTATTTGTCCATTTTAGCGCCTTTTTGTCTTGTTTTCACTTGGTTTCTTCACCATTACTTCTAAATCACATTCAGTCCTGTAGAATAGAAGTAAATAACATTAAATACACGATTAGTATTGCTCAAACATAGCAAAAGTATTGATTTAAAGACAAGATGAGATGGTAAAATACCAACTCATCACACCCCCAAACTTGAACTATTGCTTGTCCTCAAGCAACAATGGCAACAAAATCTCTTCACAAGCGGTTAAGTCAACAATGCATCTCCATAACACCAAGCCAAAAAGAAAGTCTACTTTAAGCTCAAACGCATGACTTCGATTGGTACCAACAATTATTCCAAGGCATATGAATTATCAAGCACATCACATAAACTTCATTGTACTTCAAGTGCTCAACCACTAATGCAAATCAAAGTAACAACCAAGTCATGACACTAAAGCTTCAAAATTTGCCTCTCTATCACAATCAACTTTCTTTGGCCATTCTTTCCAATTTAAGATGAGATTAAATTCACAACCCAAATTTCATATGCCCTCACATTTAAGAGAGAATCCCACACTCATGAATCTTAATTTCAAACAAAAAGGGGATATCAAATGGAAAGAATTCACTCTCTCTCAAAAAGATGTTCAAATGCATACAAGTAGTACCATAGGCTTGCCCTTCATGTATTCCTCCACTAATGTAGACAACTTAGTTAAAAATCAATTAGGACTTAAGGGTTGTAGTTTAGGCTTTTGGTTAAGGTAAGGCAAAATTTTGGTTAAAGTGACTCCAAAACCTCCCAAAGCACTACAATATTTACAATTAAAGTCTCCTTCCTTCAAAAGTATTTTCCATCCTTTCTTTGCTTTTTCATTTCCCACCTAGTCTTCCCCTTTTCACAATTTCTTATCACATTATTCATATATATATATATATATATATATATATATATATATATATATATATATATATATATATATATATATATATATATATATATATATATATATATATTTATTTTTTTTTTTTTTTTTTTTTTTTCTCTACCTTCCTCCATTTTCAAGCAACTTACATATCACAATTTCCAACCTTCACCCCCAAACTTAGGCTTTTAGCCTATGCTTATACTTTCAAAGTACTTAGGGAGGTAGGGTGTCAAAAGCTAGATTAATTAAGAACAAAGGGTTAAAGCTTGTAATACGGTTGCCAAAGAATAAGGTTAAAGGCTCAAAATGGGTTGACTAGGGAAAATCTTTAAGGGTAGGAATTTTTAAGGCATGCTAGCGGTCCAAGGAAGGCCTAATATCATTTTTCAAACCAAGTTAATCTATGATTTCGCCTTGAAGCACATTCCGGGCAAGTTCTAGACCACAAGTAATACAAAAGAATTCATAAATAAATCTCACCACACATGGCACATGAAAACTCAAGTGGAATACAAATCCAAAATCCAATTGAAACAAATGACTCAAAGAGGTCACATATAGCATAAAGGAAGCTATTTAGTGAATTAAAGAGCCAAAAGTTGAGTCTAAAAGTCATGATATCTTTACTTCAATCATTTTTCTTTTTCAACAAGTAAACTTCATATGCCGAGGTTTAAGTATGTTGGTACCAAGCAAATCACAACTTGGCCAATGGACATAAATTCTAACTCCAAACCATTTATTTTTCTAATTTTAACAAAAGCTACTCCTAATTGCAAGACTAATTCCCTTAAGAAAGCTGTCAATCTATCCATCATCGGGAAAAATCAACAAAAATTTACCCGGTTCAAAAAAAAATTAGCATCCTTGGAAAAAGAACCGTGGTATAAAGAAAACCAAGGATATCGCCACTAATATCAAATACAACAATAAATTAAAATAAATAAAGAAAATAAACAACAAAAACATGAAGAAGCTAATGAAAACCATGTAATAAACATAGTACTTTCATTATACTAATACCACACATGACAAAATAAAAACAATTTATAGTACTAATCTGCCAATTATCACTAAAAAGAAATAACTATAGCAGTTCTACAAGAAGCTACCCCCAACAAAAGATGTTGCATTGTCCCCAATGCAACTAAACATGATATAGTAAAAAAAATGGTGGAAAGTGCTCCCTGAATACTGCCTCAATTAGAACTGGATGTGGTGGGAAATTTAAGATCCATGTCTGCATGATCATCATCATCATCCGAGTCATGTGAACCACAAAGTGTGCCTAGCTTATGCAATATCTTATTTAGCAGCTTGCTCTTCTTCTTCTCATGCTCCTTGAATTTCCTTTGCCGCTTTTCTATCTTTCCCTGTCTGCGGCTCATGTTTTCCAGCCTGGTGTTCATGGCCTCCATCTGAGCTGTCATATCTTTTTGATTCTTAGCAATATCTTCCAGGTTTGGTGGGGCTTTAGCTCCTGCAGTGGTGCTGGTCCCAGATGTGCTTGCTCCATATGGGCCAGTGGGAAGGCCAGCTATCAGCTGCCTAACATGTGCATCAACCCCATAGATTTGACTAGACAGATGTCTCATAGTATGTGGTCCAGACAGGAGGAGTCCCACAGGGTCAAAGGATCCAGCAGGGTCAGTGGTGATCTCCGTGAACTGCCCGAATGAAGGGGAGGCTACATCAATGCGCCTCTTTTTCTGCTTGTCGCTTGGCCCCCATTTTAGTAAAGGATGGATCATTGGCTTGCCGGGGCTCTTCTCGACATCATTGGGGCGTTTAAGTACCCCTGCATCATAACACAACCTGGTGATCAAAGAGGGAAAGAATAGACTCTTAGACCTACAATTAGCAGCTTCTTCAATTTCTCGAACAATATGCTCCCCCACATTCACAGGCAATCCCTTGATGAGAGCAGCAATTATGAGAGCTCTATCCATTGTTACATCAGTGTCATTTGTGGAAGGTGACACTCTGGAACAAATGATGGAAAGCCATGTTTTTGCTTCCGCTGTAAAATCGTGAGAGTCTACTCTCTTCTGTAATGTTAGCCACTTTGGAGTGACTCCGCCGTGCAGCCTGTCTATTAGCCACTGGTTGCCCCCTGCTCTTGCTCTCTCTTTGTACACCTCATTGTCAACATTGGGGAGGTTATAAATAGCATTGATCACTCGAGAGTGGAAAGGAACTTGCACACCTCGCACAGTAGTTACCAACACACCCTGGAAATCGGTTCGTGTAACATTTGCATAGAATTCCAAAACAACCGTGTGGTTGGCGTTGATAGGCGGCTCAGCAAAACACATCCAGCCGCTCTCCATGAAGCGTGCATAGAACTCGGGCATTTTCTCCTCCACTTTTTCCAAATTTATTCCTCTTTCCCGAACAATCATTTTGGACAGCAGTTCATCGTATTTTCGCTCGCATGCTGCAGATAGAAACCTGTTATGGTCATAAGCTTCCTCTTGTCCTGGCCCGAACACATGTTCCGGTGCCATTTCTTGATGTTCTGATTCCATTTTAAGTCCAAAATGCCTTGGCAATGTAGAAGATTTCAAGAAGAATCTAACTATTTTGTACTTCTTTTTAATTTGGCCGAAAAGGAGTTAGGTTTAGGAGTTTTTTGGGCAAAAATTTTGGGAAATATCCCATTCCAGTAGCGGGATTTTCATTTTACCAGCCTGACTCTTCGCGTTCGCGATGTGGCTACGCGTTCGCGAAGGATTTTTTTTTTCGCATTACGCGGACGCGAGAGAGATTACGCGAACGCGTTGAGAAATTTTCTTCCGGCCACGCGAACGCGACACGGAGACACGCGAACGCGATGCTTTGTAAACTCTGAAGCTTCGCGAATGCGTGTGCTTCACGCGAACGCGCTGAAAAAATCTTTTCTGCACTTGCACAGTGCTGACAGCTACTGGTTTTTGCACTCCGGAACAACCCGACCTACTCAAATCAACTCCAAAAAATCTGAAACTTGGCAGATTAGTTAAAAATATTATTCTAAGATATTACAAAAAAGAAAACTTCAAAAATGATGAAAAATTTTGAAAACAACTAAAAATTTTGAAAACGATGGGTTGCCTCCCACCAAGCGCCGCATTTAATGTCGTGGCACGACACAAACAACATTACCACTTTTCTCGCCACTTGGATGATATGAATTGGGACCCTAGCTTGGAATCAAGCTTATGACTATGAGCGATGGGGGGTGGTAATTGGATGTTCGAGCCAATGCTTAAAATTTTATTTTGCACTTCTTGGCTTTTAAGTGAGGAAGGTCGTTTTGATTTCTTGCCTCCTCAAACTGTAAAATGTATAGCCAAAGTTGTTCCTCCTCGCATTCCTTCATTGATTCATGTGGTTCACCTCCCGTGTCACCACACAATTCCAAGGTTGAAAAATGTTTGGAATGTGACTTTAAGCCCACACTTTGCAATTCTTCTATGTTGACATTCTCTTTTTCCCCCGGATTAGAGTCAACAACAACCACATTAGCATTTACACCGGTTGACTCCAATTCTATGTTTTTGTCGGCATCAACAACACTTATTGAGTTGATTGGCGGATGTTCATCCATTTGTGAGTGCAATCCTTGAGGTGAAAAATCATTTTGAAGACTAGTCTCCAAGAGATGTTCCAAGGCACTTTGCTCCTTGTTTCCTTCTTCAAGTAGACACTCAAACATGAGTTTGAACTCTTTACTTTGGCCATGCTCCACTTCTTCCAATTCCATAGCCCTATAATTCTTGCCAAAACGAGTAGAATCATCATAGTGGGGGCTTGGGGAAGGGAATAAAAAATAAGCACAATCATCCCAATGACCATTTTGGAAACCACACTTATCACAAATACTCCACTCATGGGTTTGGAATTGTGCGCACAATCCACCCCCGGGAGAATTTAAACAATTTTTCCATGAGTGTGGTCCTCCACAATAAGGACAAGGATCATCAAAATATGAACAACTACCATCCGACCAATTTTCGTTATATGATGCCATTTTTTTTTAAATTAAGAAAATAAAAAAGAAACAAACACTAAAAATAGACCCAAGGTACGAAAAATAATTACACAAATATTCACAAGTTTGGACCAAAGCACTTTCGCTTACTTCTCAAACAACCTAAATTACGCCAAATTGTTCCCCGGCAACGGCGCCATTTTTGATAACGTCCATTTCCACCGCTAAAAAAGCAATAGACACGGTCGTATGCAATATATTTACCCAACTATGAGTCGGGGTCGAATCCCATAGAGAACAATATGTAGGCGATTAGGAATGCAAGAAAATTATCGCTAGTAGCGCTAAGCCAAACACTTAAGATTTTGGGTTTTGGAAAATGTTTATATCTGAATGCGGAAATGTAAACTAACCTAGAAAGCGAATAAAATGATCAATGGCTACAAGTATGAATGCATCGGGAATTACACTCAAGTAACGATCCAATGTATTTCATGATTTTACAAATATGAGTGAGTTTATGTTAATTAGCCACGGATTATAATTCTTAATTAGCTTCTTCCGAAGACTAACAAGACTTCCTAATTGAATTATCCCTAATCTCAATTATAAGATTAAGAGCACCCGATAGGCTACAAGTAGTCAATCCTATCCCTAGGTTGAATCTATAAAGTGAAGGTTAACGCCTCAAGTTCTTGTTAATTAATCTTTCCCAACTTCGAATTATCTCTCCCAAAATTAATTCAAAGTAAATAGGCGAGTCCTAGAGTTAGCTAATCTCTTTGGAAACATTGAAGAACAAGAATAATTAAAGTAACAATAACTCAATTCATAAATATATAAAAATCATTCAATACATAAGCACAACAAGGTATTTAATCCACACTTAAAATATGAATATTCCCATAAACAAGATTCAAGTGTTGGAAATAAATACTACACACTTAGATATACAATACAAAGCAATGAAATGAAGAAATAAACATAAATGGGTAAGAAATCCTTAACCACAAGCTTTAATCTTCAAGACCCAAGTGTGTGTGCAAAACCATAGCCTTCTCTCTAAGCCAAAGAGTAAAAAAATGTCCAAAAGTGTAGAAATTAATGAGAGATTCCGAGATAGCTCTTACAATGTCTGTTTGTACGGGTATATAATTGTTTTGGGGTCAAAAATGTAAAATTACAGAACTGCCCAGTCTTCACGCCAGATTTGTTCATCGCGTCCGCGTACATACATTCGCGTTCGTGATGCATAGAAGATTTTTGGTCAACGCATTCGTGTTCATGACTTCGCGTTCGCGAAGATTGCTGAAGTTGAACATCGCGTTCGCGTGTAACACAGTCTCGTTCGCGTAGGTTCTTTGAATCCTTCATCGCGTTCGCGTCAGGGTACAACGCGTTCGCGTAGCTTGTTCTGATGAACCATCACGTTCGCGTTACCTCTATCGTGTTCGCGAAGAGTATTTCACCTGGGCAGATTATTTGTCCATTTTAGCTCCTTTTTGTCTTGTTTTCACTTGGTTTCTTCACCATTACTTCTAAATCACATTCAGTCCTGTGGAATAGAAGTAAATAACATTAAATACACGATTTTATTGCTCAAACATAGCAAAAGTATTGATTTAAAGACAAGATGAGATGGTAAAATACCAACTCATCACCCGCTTACCTCTGACGAAAACTTCTCTGACCATAGCATAAGGAGCATTTGCGCAGAATTCCCGGACAAGCATCTTGTTCACCTTAAGAGGTGAGTCAAAGAGGAACTCCATCTCGCGCTTCCGAATCTCATCATAAATTTTCGGCTTCTCTGAGCGGATAACTATCCTGTCAACTTCTACCTCTTGGAGCCACTTCTTGTTTCCTTTAATGTGAAATGCATTTTCGGCTCCTTCATCAGCAAACCTAGCCTCATCATAAGTCGGTTGCCTGGATGAACTAGCACCATGTCGTGCTCTCTTTGGGGCCATGATCCTGCACAATTAAGATAGCCAAAAAGTTTATAAACCGTTAGTCATTGGAAGGCTACTCAGACTTCGCCATCCTTGAAAACTCACAATTGACCATTCTTTTTGTGCAATTCCCTCATACTCTTATATTAAGATTCTTTATCTAACTATTTTACACATGCCTATTTGATCACCCCACACTTAGATCTGTGAACATTTTTAATATTACCCAATTGACTTAGTCCATCCCCACTAAAATACACCATTATCTATTCATGAGTTGGGCATTATTTTTCCTAAACTACATTAATACCTTATGAACATGTATAATGTGCCAAACTTAGCTTACTAATAAACATACATGGTGTTCATACTATTTTAGGTTTCCAAATCATAAAATTAGCATCAACAACACAATTGAAAACCCATAAACCAATTTTTTACCAAATTTCAACTATATGACAAGGTTCCTTAGTAAAAATTCATGGAAACATGTATAGTGCAAAGAAAACCACATCATGTTCAAAAGATATCCTAAACTAACAATATCTAATTACTTCTACAAACTAAATAATCAAGAACTAAGAATAAATACAAAATAAAATAGAAGAGAAGTAGAGAAACTTACAAGTAATACAATGAAGAAGTAATGGAGGAAGAATGGGGTGAATTGGAGAAGAGGGTTTTGGGAATTCTTAGAGAGAAGGGGGAGAGTTTTGAGTTAGAGAGAGAGAGAAATTGGGAGAGTGGGGGCGGATGAGTGTTTGTGAGGGAGAGGGGAAGTGATTTTAGGGTTTTAAAGAGGGGAGGGAAAAGAAAAAATAAAAAAAACTGTTATTTCGCCCACCGCGGAACTGACCGCGACTGTTCGCGGTTCGTTCGCGGCCGCAGATGGACCGCGAACAGTCGAGATTCAGAGAGGTCATTGTTTCGCGGTTGGTTCGCGGCCGCGAATGGACCGCGAACAGAGAAAGTTCAGAGAGGGCATTTTTCCGCGGTTCATCCGCGGTCGCGGATGGACCGCGGACAGTGCTCCTCTCTGAAAAGATTTCTCGACTGTTTAGCAAAAATTTGTGTTTTTCTTATATTACTTTATTACTTACTACTAAGATAAAATTACTTACAACATGTTCGTGGGTTGCCTCCCACGTAGCGCCTGATTTAACATCGCGGCACGACTCAACTTAACGCATTTTACGGCTCGCTAGACTTTTGAGGTTCATCCAACCGCAATTCTACCTTGTCCTCCATGTCATCCAGGCCTATGTATTGTTTCAACCGCTGTCCGTTTACCTTGAATGTACGTGATCCATCCATAGTTTGGATTTCCACAACTCCTGACTCAAATGCCTCAATTACCTTGAAGGGTCCTGACCACCTTGATTTCAATTTACCTGGGAACAGTCGTAATCTTGAATTGTATAGTAGTACTTTGTCCCCGTTTTTGAAGTTACGCTTAATGATATTTTGATCATGGATCTGCTTCATCCTCTATTTATACAATATTGCATTTTCAAATGCCAGATACCGAAATTCTTCTAACTCATGCAACCCAGTCAACCTTGCTATACCTGCTTCATCCAAGTTGAGATTCAATTGTTTCAGTGCCCACCACGCTTTATGCTCTAATTCAACCGGTAGGTGACAAGCTTTTACGAACACCAATTTGTAAGGAGACATGCCAATGGGTGTTTTGAATGCTGTTCTATATGCCCATAGTGCGTCATCAAGCTTCTTGGACCAGTCGGTTCTTGTGGCGTTCACTATTTTAGTCAGTACACTTTTTATCTCCCTGTTGGAGACCTCAACTTGTCTGCTAGTTTGCGGGTGATATCGAGTGGCCACACGGTGTTTAACATCATACTTGGCCAATAATTTCTCAACTCGGTTGCAAAAGTGTGTGCCCTCGTCACTAATGATAGCCCTTGGAGTCCCGAACCGGGTGAAAATATTCTTCTTCAAAAATCCCACTACCACCTTAGCATCATTGGTGGGTAATGCTGCAGCTTCCATCCATTTGGACACGTAGTCAACTGCAACAAGTATGTACTTATTGCCGTATGAGCTAATAAAGGGCCCTATGAAATCTATTCCCCAGATATCGAACACTTCCAGTTGCTGGATTGGATTCATCGGCATCTCATGACGCCGGGAGATATTCCCGGTGCGTTGACATTCGTTGCAACCTTTCACCCACAAGTGCGCATCCTTAAACACTGTTGGCCAATAGAACCCGTCCTCAAGTATTTTGGCGGCTGTACGTATTCCTCCAAAGTGATCACCATATGCTGAAGCATGACATGCTATCTAGGAGACGCATCTCCGGATCATGTTATCAAGACATATCCTAAACAAATATGGTTCATCCCAATAATAATACTGACTTTCACGAAAAAATCTTTTCCTCTTGACCAAACAGAGGTCATGAGGAACAATGCCACTGGCTAGGTAATTAGCATAGTCAGCATATTGTGGTTTTTCAAAGAGAGTGGTGGTGAGCAACTACTCATCCGGAAAGGTTTCCAGAATTTTCCCACTCTCTTTGACAAGTTCAGCTCCTTCAAGTCTTGACAAGTGGTCAGCTACTTGATTTTCAGTACCTTTTCTATCTCTAATTTCGAGGTCGAACTCTTGGAGAAGCAACACCCAACGAATTAGGCGTGGCTTACAGTCCTTTTTATCAATTAAATATCTTAAAGATGCATGGTCTGTGTATATGATTATCTTTGATCCTATGAGATAGGACCGGAATTTGTCGAATGCGAACACGACCGCCAGCATCTCCTTTTCCGTCACTGTATAGTTTAGTTGTGCTCCACTCAGAGTTCTACTTGCATAGTATATTGGATGCATCAGCTTATCTTTCCTTTGGCCCAGCACTACCCCCACTGCATAATCACTTGCATCACACATTAACTCAAAAGGTTGCTCCCAGTCTGGGGCAATGATGATGGGTGCTGTGACCTACCTCTTCTTCATTTCCTCAAAAGCAATCCTTCATTCGTCAGTAAAAACAGAAGGGTGATCTTTTTCAAGTAACTTACAGAGAGGGTTTGATATTTTGGAGAAGTCTTCAATGAACCTCCGGTAAAAACCGGCGTGTCCAAGAAAGCGTCTTATGGCCTTGACGGATGTTGGTGGAGGCAACTTTGCAATGACATCAACTTTAGTAGGGTCTACCTCAATGCCTTTGCTTGAAACCCGGTGCCCCAGTACTATACCTTCTTGTACCATAAAATGGCACTTCTCCCAGTTTAGCACTAAATTTGTTTCCATGCACCGTTTTAGCACTCTAGTCAGATTGGCAAGGCATTCATCGAATGAATTCCCTACCACTGAGAAATCATCCATGAACACCTCCATAATGTCTTCCACCATATCGGTGAAAATAGCCATCATGCACCTTTGGAAAGTGGTAGGTTCATTGCATAGTCCGAATGGCATCCTCCTGAAGGCGAAGACGCCGTAAGGGCATGTGAAGGAGCTCTTCTCTCTATCTCGGGGGCTATGGAGATTTGATTGTACCGCGAGTATCCATCAAGAAAGTAAAAGTGGGACCTACTTGCCAACCTGTCAAGCATTTGATCAATGAAGGGAAGTGGGAAGTGAGTGGCTAGATTCAACTTCCTGTAGTCCATGGATATTCTCCATCCGGTGACGGTTCTTGTTGAAATCAGTTCATTGTTGTCATTTTTCACTACCGTCATGCCTCATTTCTTGGGCACACATTGGACCGGACTAACCCAGCTGCTGTCTGAGATTGGGAAGATGATTCCCGCATCTAGCCACTTTATTACTTCTTTCTTCACCATTTCCTTCATGTTGGGGTTCAACCTTCTTTGATGTTCCCTGGAAGGTTTGTGTCCATCTTCTAGGAGAATTTTATCCATACAATAGGCTGGGCTGATCCCCTTTATGTCTGCCATGGTCCACCCAATGGCAGTCTTGCATTCCTTGAGTACCTGTATAAGCTTTTGGGCCTGCACATCTAACAAACTAGATGAGATAATAACAGGTAACGTAGAGTTAGGACCTAGATACTCATACCTGAGATGTAATGGTAGTGGTTTGAGTTCAAGCTTCGGTGGCTCTTCTATGGATGGCTTTGCTGGTGGGATTTCTCTTTTCTCTAAGTGTAGGGGTTCGAATTCGATCTCTCGCTTCCAAAATCTCTTGCCTTACATAGATAATACCCATTCAGCCAAACTTTCACCGTTTACCTCTTCCATGTTCATCAGGCATGCTTGAAGTGGATCTTCAATAGTCAATTCTGCATCGTCGGTCTCCACTATCACATCAACCACATCAATTAGAGAGTAATTTGCGAACTCACTAGGACGCCTCATGGATTTTTGCACATTGAAGATGATCTCCTCATCATTCAACCTCATTTTGAGTTCCCTAGTTTCACAATCAATTATGGCCCTCCCAGTGGCTCGGAATGGTGTTCGCAGGATTATGGGAATTTCTTCGCCGACCTTGCAATCAAGAATAACAAAATCGGCGGGAAACACGAACTTCCCAACCTGGATTAGCACATCAACTATAATACCAAATGGATGCTTAACCGTCCTGTCAGCAAGCTGTAAAAGCATAGAGGTGGATCTGGCTCTCCCAATACCTAACCTCTTATAGACAACTAGGGGCATGAGATTAATGCTTGCCCCCAAATCACATAAGGCCTTAGTAAAGGAATAATTCCCTATAGTGCATGGGATGGTGAAACTACCTGGATCAGATAGCTTCTCAGCAATGGGTCTAGAGACCAGTGCACTACAAGTCTGTGTAAGTGTAACTGTGGCCAAGTCTTGGAAATCAAATTTCCGTGACATCAAATCCTTCATCATCTTAGCATAACCAGGCATTTCTTTTAAAGCTTCAATTAATGGAATGTTTACCTGGATTTGCTGGAGCATGTCGAAGAACTTTTTGTATTGCTCCTATTTTTGGTGTTTGGCCAACCTTTGGGGGAATGGTGGTGGAGGCCTCTTCTTCCCGGTGACTTGGGATTTATCTTTGTCTATCGATTTCTCATCAATCTACTGCTATACCTTTTCAGCTACTTTCTATATTCCCTGTTTTGCTTCTTTATTTTCAGCAACTGGCTGGACTGTGAGTTCTGTCAACCCTGTGGACTCATCCAGTTCAATGGGCAATGGAGTGGATGTCTCAGCCTGTTTGTCAATTTTCTCACTTTCATTCTCAGCATCAAGATCTCTACTGCTTCTCAGAGTCACTGCCATCATCTTCTTTGGGATTTGGTCCTTTGGATTTGTTTATGTATCTGCAGGCAATGTCCCTTGAGGACGATTTTTAAGTGACATAGCAATCTGACCCATCTGCACTTCCATATTTTTGATGGAGGCATCATGTGCATCTATCCTCTCATTTGTTGTGGTGTTTGACCCAATTACCTGCTGCATCATAGCTTCCAACCTTGCAAACCTATCATCTTGTCTACCCCCATGTGGTGGTGGAGGTGGATGGTATCCCTGCTGCTGATTTCCGAAATTCTGAGTTCTAGGAAATGGAGCCATGTTGTGTGGTGGCATCATACCTACTGCATTAAATTGTTGCTGGGGAGGTCTGTACTGCATTCGAGCCTGTTGGCCCCAGTTTTGATTACCTTGTCACTGTCCTCTATAGTTAGCCACATAGTTCATATCCTCATGCTGATGTTGATGTTCTTGGTCTGCGGCCTATGGATTACCTATGGGTTGGCTAATGCAAGATGTGCATAAACCACCATTGGTAGTATCTACAATGTGAACTTGCTACTTAACCCCTGATTCTTCCACCTTATTTGTCATGATGCTCATTTGTGTCAATAAAGTTGCCACGTTCTCCTCCAGAGTGTTGGATGGATCCAGAGGTACAGAGTGTACCACTGGTGTGATAGGAGCATTCCTGGACGTCCACCCGGAATTCTGAGCCATCTTGTCTAGCAAATTTTGTCCCTCTCTGCAAGTCTTGCTCAGAAAAGCTCCACCTGCTGAAGCATCTACAATATTCTTCATACTGTCTGAAAGCCCCATGTAGAACCTTTGTCCCAACATCTGCTCAGGGATCCCATGATGAGGACACATAACAAGCATACCCCTGAATCTGCCCCAAATTTCATGTAATGTTTCCATTGGTTTTTGCTTGAAGCTCACGATCTTATCAATTTGTTGAGCTGTCTTGTTAGGTGGATGAAACTTGTTGAGGAATTGTTTGACTAACTCATCCCAAGTTGCAACGAAGTTTATTGGGAGTGAGTTTAGCCATATCTGTCCTGCTCCTGTAACTGAGAATGGAAAAAGTAGTAATCTGATAGCTTTCGGAGTTACATTCGGTTGTCTTTGTGTTTTGCATATTGATAGAAAGTTCTTGAGGTGCTGTTGTGGATCTTCAACCTGAGACCCAGAGAATAATCCCTTGTTTTGCAACAAGTGAAGCATGTTGTTAGTAATCTGGAAAGACTCAGCTTGAATTGTTGGCACAACGATGGCAGTTGCCAAATTATCAGCTGTGGGTTGTGCCCAATCGAACAATGCACCTTCTTGTGCCTCCTGCGCCTCTTGCATATTTAGCCCGGCTTGCTGGTTTTGGGCGTTTATGTCACCCATGCCGAAGTCTACTTTGATTGGTTGTTGAGAATGTTGAATTTATTTGATGGCTTTGTTACGTGCCCGGAAGGTTTGCTCGGGGTCTGAGAGTCCTTCAATTAGTTCTCCAGTCCTTGCAGATTTTCTAGGCATGCACCCGAATACCCAAATCAACAAACGTCAAAATATTCAATGTAGAGTGTAGAAAGAACCTGAATACACAAGAATCTTGAAGTTTCTGGCAATGGCAATTGATAATTCCGTTAATTCCCCGGCAACATCGCCAAAATTGATTCACGTCCAAGCAACGGTCGTAGTCAATATAACTTGGTCTAATAAGTCCAAGATCGATCCCACAGAGAATTAACCTATCAATCACAACTTTCACAACCCAAGGGTACTTCCGAATCAAGTTCCAAAACTTTCAATATATCTTTGTGTGATTTTCGACTATCTACTTTGCAATAATTAAGACTACTTAAAAGAAAGAATTGAATGTTGAGTAAACTAATATAGAGAAGGACTAAGGTACTGATTTCCCCTATTGACAGAATCCCTTATTGTTATGCTCATACAAATTGTTAATATATTCTATCAATCATGAACGCTATGTGTATCATAACCCTCTCCCGAGCAATTACAATAATTTACTAGTGCACTCTCCCGAGCTACCGTAGCTAGCTTTAATTTGAATAGTTCACTTAAGATTGCACCCAAGACTTCGTTATTCCTAACCCCTTCTTTACGCCTAAAGTTATGGATTCCTCCAATAACCTAGGTGTGGTGTTGTTCAACAATAAACCTAAATATGCACTCTTTTCCAAGTTATGCACACTAAATAGGCACAGCTGATTCGGACGTCTACCAATTAACTACAACAAGAACGAAGTTGAACAAATAGAAATCTAAGTCACAATTTGTAATCACATAAACGATAAGTTCATCACTCAATAGGTTCCATCAAAACCTTAGAAAAGAATTTAGCTACTCATGCTCAAAGAAACAAGAATAATAATTGAAATCATAAAAAAGTACTTGATATAAAATAAAAGAAAGAGTTTGAGAGGAATCTCTCTTACTAAAAACCTTGCAAAAGTAATAAAATAAAGATTACATGCCTCTATGGGGCAAACTAGGAGTTTATATAGAGGTTTTAGGGCTTAAAAACTAAGTTTGAGTCCAATTGGGATTGCTGCTGCGGAACCTTCCGCGGTTCGTTCGCGGCCACGAGTGGACCGCGAACATTCAAACTTCAGACGCCTTCTTTTCTCGCGGTTCATCCGCGGCCGCGAGTGAACCGCGGATGAACAGTGCATCTGATTCTTCCATGCTTCTTCAAGCCCTCTCCACTTTAGCTCTTTTTTTGGCCTTTTCATCAACCTAGGACTCCAAAATAGCTCTTTATGGAATCCAATGTATCACATGTACCTGTAAAACACAATCGAACACTAATCAAAGCATTTTGTCCTCATAAACAACATTAATTCCATAACAAAGTGTGATTATTTAGGGTATAATTATAGTCAAATTCACCTATTATCAGCCACCCTTATCACCACAACCCACACCTTATTACTTCATGTTGCGGTGCGCAACCCGATCCCACTGTACAGTTACAATTCACAAACAACACAACAACAATAACCAATTCACAATGATCAACAACAACACTTCTTAAGAACAACCATAACAATTTACTAGTTTACATAACCATCAATACCATTTTCATTCATTTTCAACAATTCATATGCAATTTAAGACACCACAACAAGCCAAATATGTTATTACCATAGTTGTTCCAATTGCATCGTCTATGATTTTCCTTCCATAATTTGTTTCTCAACTATTACCACATAACATTTTCACAATCACACATTTAGTTTATCGTCAATTACTTGAACCATTAAACCACAAATACTCAATCAAACCAATCAACTCCGAACAAACCAACCACAAGAATTTAGAACAATCCACATAGATATCACACACCAAGTATTCGTACACCAAACAAGGTGATTTTACAAAGATCAAAGTTAGCCATACATACCTCGAAGAGCTTTTCCTTAAGTTACTACAACGTTCCGAAAATTCTAGCAACTTCAATCTATTTTGAGACATAGCAAAATTGAGCAAAAATTAGAAAGATTTTCATGGTTTCAGCCCATTTGAGCATTCTATCAAACACTAGATGAGCATCTTGATTTCAAATTCCCTTTTCAAGATTTCCTTCATTCCCTAACCCAATCTTTATTTATTTAAGATCTTCCCACAATTCTATTTGCACATATATGCATACATAATACCACTATACCAAGAATCATACCTTAATGACCCATCTCACAACCTCTACAATACCAACATAGCCTAGGCTAGGCACCTATGGCTCCCAGTCACCCTCCCATAATGTGTGTATCTTACATGAATAATCACTATAGAATAGCTAGAGATGATAGACATACCTCCTGTAGTAAGAATTTTAAGAATCCCCACTTGTGTTGTTCTTGAAGAATTCAACGATTTGAAGGAAAATATAAGGATTTGGAAGATCAATTCTTGTTAGTATAAGTGTTTAAGGGGTAGATATTACTCAAAGTACTCTTAAAACCTTACCTTAGATCATAGGGAATAAGTTCGGGATGAAACTCCCATGAGAGATCAAGCAATAACCCCAAAAATGAGTTTGAAACACTCTAGACCGGTCTTGGGGTATCAAAACTTTCCAGGTGCAGGAAGTTTTGCCCAGACGCGCGATGTTTTGCAAAATTCAGGCGTTTTTCCGAGAATTCTACCTTAGACACATGAAGTACGCATGAAGTTTCAAAGTTCACGTAGGTTTTTGCGCATGTGACACCTTACAGGTGAAATGATCATGACTTTCTGTATACACCTCCAAATGATGAGCGGTTCATTGTGTTGGAAACTATACTCAATGGGCTTTAATTTGATAGGTTGATCCTTACACAACGCCCTATATAACGGGAGATATGATCGTTCAAAGTGAAGTCTTGTGTGCACTCATTTACATATTTCGTCTATTATGCAATTTTCCAACTTGGCTTAGACTTAGGCCTCTCCTTAGTCCCCAAATCACTTATAATAAGACTTATACTCATATTTACCAAGTCTAATTGATGTCTACCATGTTAATAGAGTATAAAAATACTATAATAAGCATGTGTGACACTACGAAATACTAAATTACTTTGCGAAAATTTTTTGGGGCCTTACATGCATACTCCGCAATGTTCTTTCTCCGCCACCAGTAATGCTTCCTCAATTCGTAGTAACTCTTTGTAGCACCTTGATGAATGGAGTACCTCGATCTATGGGCCTCCTCTAGAATCCTCTCCCTTTCAAGCCTGACATTAGGAACACATACACGCCCCTGAAGTTGTTGCACACCATCCTCACCAATAGAAATCTCCTTGGCACCTCCCTGAAGTACCATCTCTCTAAGAACTGCCAAATGTGGATCATTGAGCTGTCGAGCCTTAATCTCCCCCAACAACAAAGACTGAGTAACTGCACATGCTAGGACCCATCTAGGCTCTAAAATGTCCTACTCGAGGCATTCGTAACCACATTTACCTTGTCTGGATGATAAAGAACGGTGATGTCATAATCCTTTAGTAGCTCAAGCCACCTGCACTGCCTCAAATTAAGATCCCTCTACATAAACAAATAATGTCTCACTATCTTAAGACCATGAAAAATCGCTGCCAACTCCAGATCATGCACAAAGTAATTTTTCTCATGAACCCACAGCTGACTTAAAGAATGCAATAACCGGCCCCTCCTGCATCAATACACATCCCAACCCAATGCAAGAAGCATCACAATACACAGTATACGTCCCTAAACCGGAAGTCAATACAATATCTGGTGCCATAGTCAAGGCTGTTTTGAGCTTCTGAAAGCTCTAGTCACAATCATCGGACAAACAGAATGGGGCTCCCTTTTGGGTTAATCTTGTCAGAGGTGATGCAATAGATGAAAACCCCTGCACAAATCGCCGGTAATAACCTACTAACCCCAAGAAACTCTTAATCTCGGTCACTGAAGTAGGACGTGGCCAACTTTGAACTACCTCAATCTTCTTGGGATCCACTCTTATACCCTCTCCTAAAACTACATGCCCCAAGAATGCTACTGACTCTAGCCAAAACTCGCACTTGTAGAACTTAGCATAAAGCTTCTTCTCTTGCAAGGTCTGAAACATGACTCTCAAATACTGCTCGTGCTCCCACAGTCTATGCGAGTATATCAAGATGTCGTCATTGAAGACGATAACAAAATAAATCAATATAGGGCCTGAACACCCTATTCATCAGGTCTATAAATGTCGCTGGGGCATTAGTCAAGCCAAATGACATCACAAGGATCTCATAGTGGCCTTATCTAGTCTTGAATGCATTCTTCGGAACATTTGAATTTCGAATCTTTAGCTGATGATACCTTGACCTCAGGTCAATCACAGAGGACACCCTAGCACCCTCCAACTAGTCAAACAAATAATCAATATGGGGTATTGGATACTTGTTCTAGATGGTGACTTTGTCCAACTGGCGGTAATCAATTGACATCTGCATTGTCCCATCCATCTTCTTTATAAACAGCACTAGTGCGCCCTAAGGCAATACACTAGGCCTAACACACCCCTTAGCTAACAACTCCTCCAACTGCTCTTTCATCTCCTTAGGAGCCATACGGTATAGTGGGATTGATATAGGTTGGGTGCCTTGGGCCAAGTCTATAATGAAATCAATATCATTTGATCTAGAGGCATACTAGGAAGATCAGAAAGAAAAACATCGGTGAACTTTCGGACTACTGGCACTGAATCAATCGTTGGAGACTCTGCGATGGTGACTCGAACATAAGCTAAGTAGGCCAAACACCCCTTCTCAACCATGTGTTGAGCCTTCAAGAAGGAAATGACCCTGCTAGGTGTATCTATAGTGGAACCCCACAGCTCTAGTCTCAGCAACACCGTGAAAGTTAGAGAAACAATCTATGTATGGAAATCTAGAACGACGTGGTATGGAGATAACAAATCCATGCCAATAACAACCTCAAAATCGATCATGTCGAGCAATAAGAGATTTTCTCTAGTCTCAAGACCACAACAGGTAACTAGACAAGACTCGCAGCCCCGGCTCACAACTACAGAATCACCCATAGGAGTGGACACATAAAAAGGAACACCCAAAGGCTCAAGAGAAATAGCCAAGAAACGAGCAAATATAGATGATACATATGAATAAGTAGACCCTGGATCAAATAATACCGATACATCCCTGCCGCTGACAAAAATAATACCTGTGATGACGACATCTGAGTCTAATGCATCTGGCCTGGCTGGGAGAGCATAAAATCTAGCTGGAGCACCGGTTGACTGGCCTCCCAGTAATTGAGTAGTAGCTGGCTGACCTCTCCCAGTCTGGACTCTACCCTTGGAACGACCTCTGCCAGTCTGCTCTCCACCTTTAGGCGGCTGGATCGCTGATGCTGGAGTCATGGGCAACTGCCCCTACGGTACTGCAATGCCCCTAAGCATGTGGCAGTATCTCCTTATGTGGCCTGCGTCCCTACATTCGAAACAACATGGTTTGGAGGCATGCTACCCAGATGGGTGACCCCAAACACTAGAAGGCCCACTAGAAGAAGCCTGACTAGCTGGTGGGCGGTATGAACCCTCCGACATAGTAGTGAAATAATGACCGGAAGACTCCGGAGGACCTGAATACCCACTGGATTAACCCTGAATAGCTGGCGGGCAATAAGAACTCTCTGGAATGGCATCGAAATAGGAGCGCGCTGGAGCACCCTGAGCAGGTGGTGGTGTTGGTGCTGGGGGCCTACTAGGCTGACCCCTCCCAAAGTGACCTCTGCCCCTAGCCAGGGCACCTCTGAACTCTCCTGAGAATTTGGTCCTCTTATCCAGCTGCATCTACTATCTACCCCTCAAATGGAAACCCTCAATCTTGCGGGCAATATGAATCACTAGCTAATATCTAGTGCAAATCGCTACCTCATGAGCCATATTTGATCGGATAGTGGGATGTAACCCTGCAACAAACCTCCGTTCTCTCTCAGCCTCTATGGGAAGTATCATGAGTGCATGGTGAGACAACTCTGAGAACCTTGCCACGTAGTCGGTCACTAACATATGACCCTGCGCCAGATACTCAAACTGATAACATTACTCTTCACTCTCAGAGGGTGGAATTGTCACGACACTAGTTCACCGATCGTGAACATGTCGTGATGACACCTAGTCCCAGCAACCAGGTAAGCCAAGTATTGCAGAAAAATATAATATTTGCATAAAATCAATTAAAACTAAACATATGAAAAATAACAACTGAATATAAGGCCGCCCGATCTGTATAACTATAAGGATAATGCAGAAACCTACAACTCAATCCTAAAGCTCGAAAACTAAAGGGAACCACAGGCTAATAGAAATCCCAGAAGTACTCTAATCTCCAGAATAACTACATCAAAAGTATGATAGGACAATAACTCTACAACTAGAATAAAGAAAAAGACTCTTCGGTTTGCGGACGCTGCAGATATACCTCGAAGTCTCCGTATGTCTCCTCGCCTCAAGGATAGTGCGCCTGAGTGGAGGTACCTGGATGATCTACACATGAAAAACAAGCGCATGAAGGGCGGGAGTACACCACATCAGTACTTAGTAAGTGCCAAGTCTAACCTCAGTTGGGTAGTGACGAGGAAGGGTGGGTAGTGACGAGGAATGATCAGGGCCCTACTGAGGCAAAAATAAGACAGTAGCAATAATTAACAGTGTAAAAATCTGACAAAAATAATGAACGCAGCAATATAATAAGGTAGGTCAAAAAAAAATAACTATAAGGATAAAGGTAGTCCAATCATCAGTGTGCAGGGGATCTCCTGGGATACCATTCCGTAGTCCCAAAATAAAAGTGCAGGAGGATCTCCCGAGAATTGAACCCGTAGTCCCAAAGTAACCAAATAAGGGGGAGCTACCAGAATCCCACATCTGTAGTCCCAATGTAAATGCGCAATCGCAGCCAGAAACCAACTAAGGAATAAAGTAAGAAAAACAAGAGAACAGATAGAAATAGCCTTGGATGCTTCACGTAGCACAACTAAAATCTTAAGCAATTAGGCAGTTAAGTAAGTTAAACATGCTTTGCTAGCCTAGCACAAGTAATAAGGTTCAAGTGAGACAAGGCAAGTATGAAAGAAAGCTAAATATTAACAAGTTAAGTAAAAACAAAATTGTCATCAATCGACTCAATTACACACTCGTCATCTCACGTACAAGGCACTCAAATATCAAGAACAATCATACGGGGAATGGTCCCCACACAAAGTTAGACAAGTCGCTTACCTCAAACCGGCTCAATATTACTATAAACTACGCCTTTGCCACTAGTATCCAACTCCATGGCTCAAATATATGCAATTCAATTACACATTGTAAATACTATTGCAAACAAGAAATTCCACTATTAAATATAAAGCTAGGGTGCGAAAATAGGTAAAATAACCAAAATGCTCTTCCAGCAACCATCTTGGAATTGAATAATTTTTATGTTTTCAGAACCTTCGCACTCTCATGTGTCTAACATATAAAAATCTCCAAAATGAGAGGTCAAATGCCCTCTCAAAACCCCATAATCAGGTCTAAGACGTTTTACCCACTTTCCATTCAAAATCACAAAATTAAAGGGTGAAATTAAGAGGAAATTCGTGGAATTTGGTGTAAATCAAATTAAAGGGAAAAATTAAGAGGAGATTCATGGCATTTAGTCTAAATCAAATAGGAATTACTTACCCAAGTTTCCTAGGTGGAAATCCCTTCAAATATCACACAAAATTGAGCTCTTGAAGTCAAAATTTTATAAAGATGGTGAAACCCTCGAAATTAGAATTTTATCTGTCTTCCCTGGAAATTGGTCATCGCGAACATGGAAGGAGCAACACGTTCGCGAAAAAGAAAAAGTGAGGGTGCTCTGGTTACTCAACGCTAACGCGACAAAGCGTTTGCGAATACGAAGAAGAAAATTCGTTAGCTTAGGGACAGCTATTCGTGAACGCGTGAAATACTATGCAAAGACAAAAAGTGGAACAGCATAACTACACGAACGCGATACGGGGAATGCAAACGTGATGAAGGGAGAGATAGGGCTACGTGAACGCGAAGGTCTTAACGCGAACACGAAAAAGGAATTCCCAGCTAGCCAAGACAATCCTTCGTGAACGCGAAGGACATAACATGAACACAATGAGGGCACACCAGAAGCAGTAAGAGCAATTCAAAAATAGGAGCAAATGACCCGTTGAGCATCCAAAACACACCCGAGGCCCCCGAGACCTCAACCAAACCTATAGACATATCCCGTAACATCATTCAATCTTGCTTCAATCAAACAACACTGAAAACATGAATTAATCAAAGATTCAAACCTATGAATCTCAAATTCCAACCAAACACGCTTTCGATCAATAACCTAACCAAACCTCGCCCGAATGACCTAAAATTTTGCACATACATCCCAAATGATATGACTAAGCTACAACAACTTCCAAAATTCTAATCCGACCGTCATATCAAAAACACATTGTCACGACCCCGATTTCCCACCATCGGGAGTCATGATGGCGCCTACTAGTGGAAGCTAGGCAAGCCAAATATTACTTACATTTCCATTAGTTACCAAACTCTTATTAAGACTTTAAAAATAAAACATATAAATTACAGCGGAATAATTAAACTTAGCGGAAGACTTAGTCAATCTTATCAAATATGATAAAGAAACTCAAACATGATACACTACCCAAGACTGGTGTCACAATACTCACGAACTTCTAAGAGTAATACACACAATTGTCTGAAAGAAATATAAGCTGTTTATCTCGAATACATGAGATAATAGAATAAAATACATAGACAGAAGAGACAACGGGTCCTGCGGACGCCTGCAAGGCTACATCGTAGTCTCAGTAGTCGGAATATCCACAATCGCTACGGCCGCTACTGCTGTCCGTAACCTGTATCTGCGCAAAAAGAGCGCAGAGTGTAGTATCAGCACAACCGACCCCATGTGTTGGTAAGTGCCTGGCCTATCCCAGCGAAATAGTGACGAGACTAAGGCCAGTCACCCACATAAACCTGTACAGTTGCAATATATATACATATACAAAACATTTATAAGGAAAGACTCTGTTTATATATATATACAAAACATTTATAAGGAAAGACTCTGCTCTGAAATAACAATCAATAACTCATAACATCCAAAGTAATCTAGTCAACAGAATAAATCTTACTTTCATGTCTAAATTCCTTTTTCATTTCATATCTCGTGGTAGGCGTACCACCCGCTCCCAACTCTAACAGTAAATTATATCTTGTGGTAGGCGTACCACCCGCTCCCAATTGTATCAATAAGTTATATTCTGTGGTAGGCGTACCACCCGATCCCAATTGTATCAATAATTTATACCTTGTGGTAGGCGTACCACACGATCCCAAATATATCAATAGGCTACCGGCAACTATGGCAAATGCCAAGATAAAAATCACTTTGTGGTCGGCGTGCCACACGATCCCATTTCTTATCATATAAGTGGTCGGCGCACCACACGATGCCATTTCATAAATATATATATATATATATATATATATATATATATATATATATATATATATATATATTACCGGCATTTAACCAATAATCCACTGCATCAACAATATTTATAATTACCGATTTTGAACCAATAATTGATAATAATTCAACAATTTATCTCCAATTCCGGTGTAACACCAACAACTCTTAATCAACAATTCATACTTAACTAAATTCCTATTCCTTCAAGCTAGGATAGAACAAACACTTACCTTGAAAGTTTACGAATGATTCAATCCGTAGCAATGCCTTTTCCTTTCGCATTTGGCTCCAATCCAATCGTATCTATACACAATTGATTTAATTCATCAATTCTACTTAACAAACTAGTTCATATTACTAAATATGATTTTTACAACATTCTGCCCGGTATAGTAAAAATCGACCCCGGGCCCACATAATCGAAACTCAAGTTTCGAACCAACATAAGTTCACCCAATCATCCATGAGTTCAAATATACAGTTTGTTCTTAAGTTCGACTCCAAAACGAGGTCTAGATCGCAAATTGTTTGAAAACCCTTACTATATTCAATTCTCTATTTTTCTACCCATTTACACCTATTTAGGCTTAGGAATTCAAATAATATTGATGGAAAATGAAGAAAACGAGTTAAGAATCACTTACCCCAGAAGTTTTGATGAAAATCGCCCAAGAATCGCCCCAATAAGCTGTTTGGAGAAGAGAGAGTTGAAAGAAATGGGATTTTATCCCGTCTGTTTTGTTTTTGCGGAACTTAAAAATCACTGTGCAGATTTACTCTATGCGATCGCAGGGCCTGTGATGCGATCGCATAGAAGGAATAAGGGGACAGCAAAATTGCTCTATGCGATCGCGGAGGGCCAATGCGATCGCATAGAAGGAAATCTGGGCCTCAAGTCTTACTCTATGCGATCGCGAAGGATATTGTGCGATCGCATAGGAGGGAAAGTTGAAGCTATGTGATCGCATAGGAACTATTGCGATCGCATAGAAGTATTTTGGGACCCCGGATATTTGCTCTATCCGATCGCAGCTACACCTATGCGATCGCATAGAAGAAAATCTCTGTGCAAAAATTGCAAACTTTCTGCTGCATTTCCAAGTCCAAAAATCATTCCGTTACCTATCTGAAACTCACCCGAGCCCTCGGGGATTCAAACCAAGTATGTACACTGACTCAAAAACATCATACGAACCTGCTCGCGCGATCAAATCGCCAAAATAACATCAAAATCAAGGAATTGTGCCTTAAAACTCAAGAATTCTTTCAAATTTCATAATTTCAAAAATTTCCAATTTAAGGCCGAAACACGTCAAACGACGTCTGTTTTCAACCAAACCTTACAGGAAGCGCTTAACCAACATATCTGACCTGTACCGGGCGTCGGAACCAAAATACGAGCCCGATACCAGTACTTTTTAATAAAAATTCAGTTTCATTTTCCTTAAACATTTTCAGAAAACAATTTAAGAGAAAAATTCTTTTACCGGGGTGCTAGACCTCGGATTTCAATTCCGGGCATACGCCCAAGTTCCATATTTTTCTACGGATTTTCTGAGACCGTCAAATCACGAGTCCGGGTCCGTTTACCAAAAATGTTGACCAAAGTCAACCATATCAATATTAATATCAAAATTCTTCAAATTTTTCACATATTTCAACATAAAAATTTTCCAGCTTCGTGCCCGAACTGTGCACGCAAATCGAGGCAACTATAAATGAGGTTTTCAAGACCTTAAAAGCTCGAAATGAATAATAAAACAAGTGATAACCCTTTGGGTCGTCACATTCTCCACCCCTAAAACAACCGTTCGTCCTCGAACGGACAAAAGAAAGAAGTACCTGAGTCAAGGAATAGATGAGGATATCGGCTACGCATGTTAGACTCAGACTCCCAGGTCGATGCCTCAGGAGGCTGACCCCTCCACTGAACTCACACAGAAGGAAAACTCTTCGACCTCAACTGTCTAACCAGCCGATCTAGGATAGCTACCGGCTCCTCCTTATAGGATAGATCTTTGTCCAATTGGACAGTGCTGAAATCTAACACGTGCGATGGATCGTCGTGATATTTTCGAAGCATGGACACATGAAACACTGGATGTACAGCTGATAAGCTAGGTGGCAAGGTAAGTTCATATGCCACCTCTCCCACACGATCAAGAATCTCGAATGGTCCAATAAACCTAGGGCTAAGTTTTCCCTTCTTTCCAAATCTCATCACGCCCTTCATAGGCGACACTCGGAGTAATACTCGCTCCCCTACCATGAAAGCTATATCTCTAACCTTGCGATCTGCATAGCTCTTTTGCCTGGACTGAGCTGTGCGAAGCCTTTCTTGAATAATCTTGACTTTATCTAAGGCCTCTTGAACTAAATCCGTGCCCAATAATCGAGCTTCTCCCGGTTCAAACCATCCAACCGGAGAACGACACCGCCTACCATACAATGCTTCATAAGGAGCCATCCTGGATGCTCGATTGATAACTATTATTATAAGCAAACTCTGCCAAAGGCAGGAATTGATCCCACGAACCTCCAAAATCAATAACACACGCCCGTAACATATATTCCCGTATCTGAATAGTCCTCTCGGGCTGACCATCCGTCTGGGGATGAAAGGTTGTACTTAGCTGAACTTGCGTGCCCAACTCTCGTTGAACCGCATTCCAGAAACGTCAGGTAAACTGTGCACCTCGGTCTGAAATAATAGAGATTGGCACACCATGAAGGCGAACGATCTCCCTAATATAAATCCCAGCTAACCTCACGGATGAATAGGTAGTGGCAATAGGAACAAAATGGGCTGACTTGGTCAGCCTATCAACAATCACCCAAACAACATCAAACTTCTTCCGAGTCTTCGGAAGTCCCAAAATGAAATCCATCGTGATTCGCTCCCACTTCCATTCAGGAAGTTCAATTCCCTGAAATAAACCGCCAGGTCTCTGATGTTCATACTTAACCTGTTGACAATTAAGGCACCGTGCCACATATGCTACAATATCCTTTTTCATTCTGCGCCACCAATAATGTTGACGCAAATCTCGATACATTTTTGCTGCGCCGGATGAATAGAATACGGTGAACTATGAGCTTCTTCTAGAATCAATTCTCTAAGCCCATCAACATTTGGCACACAAATGCGCCCTTGCATTCTTAGGATCCCATTAGCACCTAAAGTGACCTGTTTAGCACCTCCTCGCTGAACCTTATCTCTAAGGTCACATAAATAAGAATCGTTATATTGTTGATCGCGGATACGCTCCAATAATGAAGAGCGAGCGATCGTGCAAGCTAGTACTCGACTAGGCTCAGAAATATTCAACCTCACAAATCGGTTGGCCAATGACTGAACATCCAAAGCAAGTGGTCTTTGATTGACTGGAATATAAGCAAGACTACCCATACTGGCTGACTTCCTACTCAAAGCGTCGGCCACCACGTTTGCTTTTCCTGGATGATGTAAAATGGTGACATCATAATCTTTTAGCAATTCTAGCCACCTTCTCTGCCTCAAATTCAACTCTTTCTGCTTAAACAAATACTGAAGACTCTTATGATCGGTGTATACTTCACATTCTACACCATACAAATAGTGCCTCCAGATCTTCGATGCGTGAATAATCGCCGTCAATTCTAGATCATGCACTGGATAGTTCTTTTCATGAATCTTCAACTGCCTCGAATCATAGGCAATAACCTTGACATCCTGCATTAACACTGCACCAAGCCCAATACGGGAAGCATCACAATAAACAGTATAAGGTCCCATACCTGTGGGTAAAACCAATACCGGTGCTGTGGTCAAGGCTGTCTTGAGCTTTTGAAAGCTCGCCTCACATTCATCGGACCATTCAAATTGAACACCTTTCTGGGTCAATCTGGTCAGTGGGGTTGCAATAGATGAAAATCCCTCTACGAATCGACGATAATAACCCGATGATCCCAAGAAACTCCAAATATATATGGCTGATGTCGGTCCAGGCCAGTTCTTGACTGCCTCAATCTTCTAAAGATCAACCTGAATACCTGCTGCCGTCACAATATGACCCTGGAATGCAACTGAATTTAGCCAAAATTCACACTTTGAAAATTTTGGATATAGTTGGCTATCTCTCAGAGTCTGCAAGGCCACTCTGAGATGTTGCGCATGTGTCACGACCCAAACTGGAGGACCATGACTAGCACCAGACCATACTTGCCGAGCACCAACGTACATTTTATCTAACCTTTTTTATTATCTTTTAGGGCTAACGAGACCAATATAAATGGTAGACATGGATCATGGGAAACCAACAATAAAATATGATTGCATGAACCTACATAACATGGGATGACCAGACAATCAAGAAACTATATACATATGGTACAAGCCACCACGCTAAAATGAGAAACTATACAACAAAAACCAGCCGACAAGGCATACCAAACTATACATGAGTCGACACTTGTCTATGAGCCTCTAAAGGAACATAAGTGCTGCAACATAGCCGGAACAGGGCCCCGACATACCCATAATGTCTATAACAAAAATGCATACCAAGACCAAGGCAAGTCCGGAGAAGGGATCTCGCCAATCACCGCTGAACTGGACAACCTACTATGATGGGGGAGCTACACCTGCCTATCTATCAGGACCTGCAGCACGACATGCAGTGTCCACAAATAAAAGGACGTCAGTACGAATAAAGTACTGAGTATGTAAGGCAGAGAACCATAAATATGAACAGCAATGTGAGCGGGGATAGAGAATATACAACCTGTAACATCTGAGTACCTCTGAGGGCTACTGACATGAAATACATGATACATATGTATAAATACATAATCTTTTAAAACATACGCCTCTGTGGGCATCATCATCATCATATCGTACCCGGCCGTAATAGGCTCGGTAAAAACATACCCGACCATTATAAGGCTCGGTAGAATCGTACCCGGCCACGTGGAGCTCGGTAAAACCCAACTGATCAGTGGTTGCAAAATAGGTGCCGTACCCGGCCGACTATAGCGCGGCTCGGTAGAGTAAAATAGATACATATATATAATGCATGTTCGACTCCGGGAAACACCTTGCAGACCTTTCGAAGTGACGTAAGGTCGGTATCCTATGTACAACTTATTAGGACTAACTCTTCACTATGAACCTTATAGGAATCAGGAAGTACCAACAAGATTGATAACATAAGAATAAGAGAAGCAACATCAACATCAATCGTTCCATAAGAGGAGAAACAATGTAAGTACTGCTTAGCTTCTAAGAATAGAGTATCTTTGGAAGCTCGTTCATTACATTATGTTAATCAGAGTCGTGCAAAAGAAGGAAAGGGATAGCCACACATACATTGTATATACTGCCACAACCTCAAGCTATGCAAACGTCACGACTCCTTAGTCTACAATAGGAGAAATGACACTATCGTTAACGTTTAAGCGTCGCAACTATTATGTACCAATCACAACCTATTTTGTGATGAAATGGACAGCACCTCCCCTATATATATGACTTCACACCATTCAAAACAATCACCAAACAGCCTAAACAACATCAATAATAAACATATTGAGCCTCCCAAAACAGTCCACACACAACCTAATCACATCATACATATGACGGCCACTATAGTCATACCAAATGACCCAAAAATATTACGAAGAACTAGCAGACCACAACCCAACATATATATGGTGTTTCTCCACACCCTGCCTCCTCCAAAACTCCACAAAACAGTAATAAAAACGCAGCCCAACAGCAACACAAAATAGTCCACAAAACAGTCCGCTACAAGTGAATAACTTGAACTCATGGCTTCCGATCACCGTCCCGTGAGTTCTTACATGTATATAACGAATTACCATGAATTTACAGAAAAATAAATGTATGAAATATAGCAGTAAACTCACCTTTGTTGTTGGATAACTCAGCCTTTAACTTGGTTCTTCAAATTCTAGTGTTTACCCCCAATTTGAACTTGAAAGAGAGGGAAAATCAATTAGGGTTTGTGGATAATTTTTGGGAGGAAGTTTGCAGGGTTTTAGGTCTGGTTATTTGTGAAATATAAAGAGGGATATATTGCAGAAGATAAGCCTTTTAATGGGCTCCTTTTCTGACCCGAAATTCCCTCTTTTGGGCCGACATTTAACCAAGTAGCTGACTCGCCTACTTGCACCTAGCAGCTTGTGCAGTCTCACGAAAATGTCTATATCTCTCTATTCCAATGTCGTATTGCTAAACCATTTAATGCGTTGGAAACTAGACTCGTAGATCTTCAATTGGGTGGGTAGATCACCCCGTAATTCCAAGTATATTGGGAGAAAACCGTAATAACATTTGACCTAAAGTTTAGGTAAAACTATGAACCTAAGTTGCAACAACTTTTGTCGACTTTTGTTTCACAACTCGTTTGACTTCAAGAATTATGATACGGATATTATATGATTCAAATACCTTAAATCATGACCTCCTAAGTATACTAAGAATCTATAGGTTTACCCAAAAGTACGAGTTATAGCATCCTTGATTCATTTAACTTCTAATACTTGTTAATCACCCTTATGCACCCTTGTATCACTTAAGATTAATCGGATTAACTTCTTATCATCTCAAGGATAATTCCTTCTTGGATTTGTGTTATCTAACTTATGGAATGAAATAATGTGTGTGGATATGGGTTGTAACACCCTCCCCCCCTAGGAACATTCATCCTCGAATGTAAGGGTTTATGGGGAGTCCAAATCATCGTGGATTCCAACGGAAATTTTTGGTCAATTTTCCCCTATAAAATGGTCACTAGCAAAATTTGCAAGCAGTGAAGCTCAAAGTATGACCACACAAGGCTACACAAAGCATTATGGACATGGACATTATTTACATATCACCACTTTGTATTAAGGAAGAGAGTTCTCAAGTTATTGCTTACCTCATAAAGCCATTTCACCTTTATAATGTATCTTGCGTTCCACCAACATCCTTGTTATCATCATTCCGGAATAGGTAAGGGTATTTAGACTTCATCTCTTCTTCCACTTCCCATGTCATTTCTTTCATATTCTTGTTCCTCCACAATACTTTGACTGAAGCTACATCTTTTGTTCTCAGCTTGCGGACTTGTCGATCTAATATGGCCACTGGCACTTCTTCATATGATAGATCCTCTGTAACTTGAACATCTTTGATAGGGACAACTCGAGAAGGGTCTCCAATACATTTCCTCAACATAGATACATGGAATACCGGGTGGACAAATTCTAATTCGGATGGCAATTCTAACTCATAAGCAACTTGTCCAATTCCTTGAAGAATTTTATACGGACCGATATACCTTGTACTCAGCTTACCTTTCTTCCCAAAATGCATAACACCCTTCATTGGTGAAATCCTCAGGAAAACCCAATCACCAACCTCAAATTCTAGATCACGACGTCGGACATCGGAATAAGACTTTTGCTTGCTTTGTGCCGTCCTCAATCGTTCCTGTATCACTTTCACCTTCTCAATGGCTTGGTGAATCAAATCTGGCCCATATAATTCTGTTTCACCGACTTCAAACCATGCAACTGGTGATCTACATCTCCTCCCATATAGTGCCTCATATGGGGCCATGTTAATACTGGAATGGTAGCTATTATTGTAGGCAAATTCAATGAGTGGAAGATGGTCATCCCAATTTCCCTTAAAATCTAGAACACATGCTCGTAGCATATCTTCCAATGTCTGAATGGTACGTTCAGCCTGTCCGTCAGTCTGCGGATGAAATGCAGTGCTGAGATTCACCTGTGTGCCTAAACCTTTCTGAAAAGACCTCCAAAAGTTAGCCGTAAATTGAGCTCCTCGATCCGATATAATAGATACCGGCACACCATGAAGCCTAACAATCTCCTTGATATACAACTTCGCATAATCTTCAGCCGAGTAAGTTGTCTTAACTGGCAAAAAATGAGCACATTTTGTAAGTCGATCAACTATCACCCAAATAGAGTCAAACTTATGATAAGATCGAGGTAATCCAATAACGAAGTCCATATTAATCACCTCCCATTTCCAGGTCGGAATTTCTATATTCCTGAAGCAATCCACCGGGTTTCTGATGTTCTATCTTTACTTGTTGACAATTGGGACACTGGGCTACAAATTCTGCAATAGACTTTTTCATGTTATCCCACCAATACTGCTCCTTGACATCATGATACATCTTTGTTGAGCCGGGATGGATGGAATATCGGGATTGATGAATTTCATTCATAATCTTTTCTCGCAACCTTGCTACATTCGGCACACATAATCAGCCCTGGTATCTCAGTGCCCCATCTCCTCCGATCTCAAAAGCCGTAATTTTACACTGCAGAATGTTCTCTCTCAATCGTAGTAAGATAGGATATTCATTTTGCCATGCTTTTACCTCGGCTACCAAAGATGATTCTGATGTATTCTGTACAGTAACACTTCCGTCATCAGAGTCTAACAATCTGATTCTCATATTGGCTAGCTGATGAAGCTCTTTAGTCAACCCCCATCTACCTACATCAATATGTACTAAGCTTCTCATTTACTTACGGCTGAGAGCATCTGCCACAACATTGGCTCTACCGGGATGATACAATATCTCGACGTCGTAGTCCTTCAGTAATTCAAGCCACCTACGCTGCCTCAAATTCAACTCTTTCTGCTTGAAGATGTATTGTAGACTCTTGTGATCTGTGTAGATGTCACCATGGACGCCGTATAAGTAGTGCCGCCATATCTTCAAAGCATATATTACTGCAGCCAATTCCAAATCATGGGTTGGATAATTCTTTTCATGCTTCTTCAATTGTCTTGATGCATATGAAATCACCTTCCCATGCTGCATCAACACGTACCCCAAACCTATACCTGAGGCATCACAATATACCACATATCCTTCTGTTCCTTCAGGGAGAGTGAGCACCGGTGCGGATGTCAATCTATCCTTCAGCTCCTGAAAACTAAGTTCACAAGTGTTAGACCACTGGAACTTGGTAGCTTTTCGTGTTAACTTAGTCAATGGTGCTGATATAGAGGAAAACCCTTCTACAAACCGCCTATAATATCCTGCTAGCCCCGGGAAGCTACGAACTTCTGATGGTGTTGTAGGTCTCGGCCAATTCTTTACTGCATCAATCTTCTGAGTGTCGACACTAATACCCTCGTCAGATATCACATGGCCAAGGAATGCTACTGAGTTCAGCCGGAATTCACATTTGGCGAGCTTAGCATATAACTTACGATCCTGAAGCATCTGTAATACTATCCGCAAGTGGCTCGCATGTTCCTCCTCCGAACGAGAATACACCAGAATGTCATCAATGAATACAATCACGAACACATCAAGATAGGGCTTGAATACAGTATTCATGAGATCCATAAAAGCTGCCTGGGGCATTTGTTAGCCCGAACGACATCACCAAGAACTCAAAGTGCCCATATTTTGTCCGAAAGTCCGTCTTTGGAATATCCTTCTCCTTAACCCTCACCTGATGATATCCTGAACGTAAGTCAATCTTGGAGAAATACTTGGCACCCTGGAATTGGTCAAACAGGTCGTCAATTCTTGGAAGTGGATACTTGTTCTTTATAGTAAACTTATTCAAGTGCCGATAGTCGATACACATCCGTAATGACCCATCTTTCTTCCGCACGAATAGGATTGGAGCACCCCAAGGTGAAGTGCTAGGTCTAATGAAGCCCTTATCCAGCAAGTCCTTTAACTGCGCCTTCAACTCTCGCAGCTCTGCCGGGGCCATTCTATATGGAGGGATAGAGATCGGTTGTGTGTCAGGCAACACATCAATGCTAAACTCAATCTCCCTTTCCGGAGGAAGGCCTGGGAGTTCATTTGGGAAAACATCTGGAAATTCATTGACCACGGGGATAGATTGTAGAGTAGGCCAGCTTCGCCTCTGCATCCCTAACGCGAACAAGATGATAAATATAACCTTTTGAGATCATTTTCCTTGCCTTAAGATAGGAAATAAACCTACCTTTCGATGTAGCAATGTTCCCATTCCATTCAATGACGGGTTCACCAGGAAATTGAAACTTAACCATCTTCATACAACAGTCAACATTTGCATAGCATGAGGCCAACCAGTCCATTCCCAGTATCACATCAAAATCAACCATTTCTAATTCAAATAAATCTGCCGAGGTTTGACGACTACAAATCATCACAGTGCAACCTCTATATACCCTTCTAGCAATCACAGAATCTCCTATTGGAGTAGATACCGCAAGGGGTTTACTTATCAATTCGGGTTCAATGCCAAACTTATTAGCCACAAAGGGTGTAACATATGATAATGTAGATCCCGAATCAATCAACGCATATACATCATAAGAAAACACAGATAATATACCTGTAACAACATCTGGAGACGACTCAAGATCCTGTCGACCTGCTAAAGCATATGTTCGATTTTGAGCACCACTCGAACTCGGTCCTGCACCTCTACCTCTACCACGACCTGTCGACTGCTGAAAACCCCGTGCTGGAGGTCGAACTGATGAGGAAGAACCATACACAGATCTAGTCGGCTGAGCCATACCATCACCTCCCTGTTAGGACAATCCCTCATCATATGGCCAGGCTGTCCGCAAGAATAACACGCATCAGAACCTCGACGGCACAGTCCAAAGTGGACCTTGCCGCACCGATCACAATGTGGTGTTGGGGGTTTCGTCTGACTAGTATCCCTGTGATGTTGCGATCTAGATGCCTGCGAACTCTGACCTGGACCAGAATAGGATCGATCATATCGAGGCCTCTGAAACTGTGGAGGAGCACTAGCTACAGATGGTGCCAAACTCCTCGAAGGCTGGGTCCTGGCGCTGCCTCTGAAGTCATCAGAATACCTTGCAAATCTCGCCCTCTTATGCTGGCCCCTATCGTGCTCCCTATCTGCCCTCTGCTGGCGCTTACGATCCTCTAGGGTCTGAGCATAAGCTTGAATACGGGAAATATCCATGCCTTCTACCAAGGAGGTTGTCATACACTCATTTATCAAATGGGGTCCCAACCCGTTCACGAACAAATGCACCCTATCACTCATCTCGGCCACCATATGGGGAGCATACCTTGCTAAAGAATCAAACCGCATGCTATACTCTCGCACAGTTAAATTACCTTGTCTAAGGTTCAAGAACTTATCAGCTCTAGCTCGTCGTATCTCAACTGGCAAATAGTGACGAAGAAAGGCCTCAGAAAAATCCTTCCACACAGTTGGAGGAGCGTTCGGACCCCTGGATCTCTCCCAACTATCATACCAAAGAACTGCTAAATCCCGTAGCCGATAAGAAGCCAACTCTACTACCTCTGTATCACTAACATGCATAACCTGTAGTGTACGATGAACCTGGTCAATAAAAGTCTGCGGATCCTCCTTGGGGTCTGATCCGGTAAACACTGGAGGGTCTAAATTAATAAAAGCACGAACTCTTGTACTAACTGGTTTATCAGCAGCACCTGTATTCTGCCTCTGAGCCTGAGCAACTACCAAGCTAGTCAATAACTGCAAAGCACTCCGCATATCCTGGTCTGTAGTGCCAGACGGAGGAGCTGGAGGTGCTGGGTGCCACCTAATATCCTCTGGAGGAGACGGAGTAGATGAGGTATGAGACGGCATCTCACTCTAAGCCTCACTTTGGCCTGCTCTGGCTTGGGGCACCTGACTGGTACCCTCTCCTGCAGCTGTATCAAGCCATCTACTAATTGTTTGTTTCCAAGTCGAAGGCATTGCTGAAAGAAAACAACGTGAATATTAGAGACGAACACTTACGACTCAACTCTATGCACGATCTAGATTCAGGAAGAAGGTAACAACCCTAGATGTCATGTAGCCTCCTGATTATAAATGTGGCGCGCTACACATCCATAATCAAGACTCTATTACAACTCTGGTGTCACGACCCAAACTGGAGGACCATGACTAGCACCCGACCATACTTGCCGAGCACCAACGTACATTTTATCTAACCTTCTTTATTATCTTTTAGGGCTAACGAGACCAATATAAATGGTAGACATGGATCATGGGAAACCAACAATAAAATATGATTGCATGAACCTACATAACATGGTATGACCAGACAATCAAGAAACTATATACATATGGTACAAGCTACCACGCTAAAATGAGAAACTATACAACAAAAACCAGCCGACAAGGCATACCAAACTATACATGAGTCGACACTTGTCTATGAGCCTCTAAAGGAACATAAGTGCTGCAACATAGCCGAACAGGGCCCCGACATACCCATAATGTCTATAACAAAAATGCATACCAAGACCAAGGCAAGTCCGAGAAGGGATTTCGCCAATCACCGCCGAACTGGACAACCTACTGTGATGGTGGAGCTGCACCTGCTTGTCTATCAGGACCTGCAGCACGACATGCAGCGTCCACAAACAAAAGGACGTCAGTACGAATAAAGTACTGAGTATGTAAGGCAGAGAATCATAAATACGAACAATAATGAAAGTAGGGATAGAGAATATACAACCTGTAACATCCTGAGTACCTCTGAGGGCTACTGACATGAAATACATGATACATATGTATAAATACATAATCTTTAAAACATACGCCTCTGTGGGCATCATTATCATCATATCGTACCCGGCCGTAATAGGCTCGGTAAAAACATACCCGGCCATTATAAGGCTCGGTAGAATCGTACCCGGCCACGTGGAGCTCGGTAAAACCCAATTGATCAGTGGTTGCACAATAGGTGCCGTACCCGGCCGACTATAGCGCGGCTCGGTAGAGTAAAATAGATACATATATATAATGCATGCTCGACTCATGGAAATACCTTGTGGACCTTTCGGAGTGACGTAAGGTCGGTATCCTATGTACAACTTATTAGGACTAACTCTTCACTATGAACCTTATAGGAATCAGGAAGTACCAACAAGATTGATAACATAAGAATAAGAGAAGCAACATCAACATCAATTGTTCCATAAGTGGGGAAACAATGTAAGTACTGCTTAGCTTCTAAGAATAGAGTATCTTTTGAAGCTCGTTCATTACATTATGTTAATCGGAGTCGTGCAAAAGAAGGAAAGGGATAGCCACACATACCTTGTATATACTGCCACAACCTCAAGCTATGCAAACGTCACGACTCCTTAGTCTACAATAGGAGAAATGACACTATTGCTAACGTTTAAGCGTCGCAACTATTATGTACCAATCACAACCTATTTTGTGATGAAACGGACAGCACCTCCCCTATATATATGACTTCGCACCATTCAAAAAAAATCACCAAACAGCCTAAACAACATCAATAATAAACATATTGAGCCTCCCAAAACAGTCCACACACAACCTAATCACATCATACATATGACGGCCACTATAGTCGTACCAAATGACCCAAAAATATTACGAAGAACTAGCAAACCACAACCCAACATATATATGGTGTTTCTCCACACCCTGCCTCCTCCAAAACTCCACAAAACAGTAATAAAAACGCAGCCCAACAGCAACGCAAAACAGTCCACAAAACAGTCCGCTACAAGTGAATAACTTGAACTCACGGCTTCCGATCACCGTCCCGTGAGTTCTTACATGTATATAACGAATTACCATGAATTTACAGCAGAATAAATGTATGAAATATAGCAGTAAACTCACCTTTGTTGTTGGATAACTCAGCCTTTAACTTGGTTCTTCAAACTCTAGTGTTTACCCCCAATTTGAACTTGAAAGAGAGGGAAAATCAATTAGGGTTTGTGGATAATTTTTGGGAGGAAGTTTGTAGGGTTTTAGGTCTGGTTATTTGTGAAATATAAAGAGGGATATATTGCAGAAGATAAGCCTTTTAATGGGCTCCTTTGCTGACCCGAAATTCCCTCTTTTGGGCCGACATTTAACCAAGTAGCTGACTCACCTACTTGCACCTAGCAGCTTGTGCAGTCTCACGAAAATGTCTATATCTCTCTATTCCAATGTCGTATTGCTAAACCGTTTAATGCGTTGGAAACTAGACTCATAGATCTTCAATTTGGTGGGTAGATCACCCCGTAATTCCAAGTATATTGGGAGAAAACCTTAATAACATATGACCTAAAGTTTAGGTAAAACTATGAACCTAAGTTGCAACAACTTTTGTCGACTTTTATTTCATAACTCGTTTGACTTCAAGAATTATGATACGGATATTATATGATTCAAATACCTTAAATCATGACCTCCTAAGTATACTAAGCATCTATAGGTTTACCCAAAAGTACGAGTTATAGCATCCTTGATTCGTTTAACTTCTAATACTTGTTAATCACCCTTATGCACCCTTGTATCACTTAAGATTAATCGGATTAACTTCTTATCATCTCAAGGATAATTCCTTCTTGGATTTGTGTTATCGAACTTATGGAATGAACTAATGTGTGTGGATATGGGTTGTAACAGCATGATCCTCACGACTGCGGGAATATATTAATATGTCATCAATGAAGACTATTACAAACAAGTGTAAATAAGGCTGGAACACCCGATTCATCAATTCCATAAAAGCTGCTGGAGCATTTGTCAACCCAAAAGACATGACCAGAAATTCATAATATCCATACCGAGTGCGGAACGCTGTCTTAGAGACATCAGATGCCCTAATCTTCAGCTGATGATAGCCAGATCTCAAATCTATCTTTGAAAATACCTTGGCACCTGAAGCTGGTCAAATAAATCATCAATTCGCGGAAGTGGATATTTATTTTTGATAGTCACCTTGTTTAACTGTCGATAGTCAATGCACATTCTCATCGAACCATCTTTCTTCTTTACAAATAAAACTAGTGCACCCCACGGCGAAACACTGGGTCTAATGAAACCCTTTCCAAGTAAATCCTGCAATTGCTCCTTCAATTCTTTTAACTCCTGGCGGAGCCATACGATATGGGGGAATGGAAATGGGCTGAGTGCCTGGAGCCAAGTCAATGCAAAAATCAATGTCCCTATCGGGCGGCATACCCGGCAAGTCTGAAGGAAATACTTCAGGAAATTCGCGAACCACGGGCACAGAGTCAATAGAAGGAACCTCAGCACTGGAATCACGGACATAGGCCAAATAAGCCAAGCATCCCTTTCCAACCATACGTTGAGCCTTAATATAAGAAATAACATTGCCACTAGTGTAACCTAAAATTCCTTTCCACTCTATGCGAGGCAAATTTGGCAGAGCTAAAGTCACAGTCTTGGCATGGCAATCTAAAATAGCATGATATGGAGATAGCCAGTCCATGCCTTATATAATATCAAAGTCCACCATATTTAGGAGCAATAAATTAGCACGGGTCTCGAGACCTTCAATTACTATAATACATGACCGATGAAGTCGATCAACCACAATATAATCGCCTACTGGTGTAGACACATGAACAGGAACACCCAGTGCATCACTAGGCTGAATCAAGTATGGTGCAAAATAGGAAGACACGTACGAATATGTAGACCCAGGGTCAAATAATGTTGATGCCTTTCTATCACAAACCATAATAATACCTGTAATGACGGCATCAGAAGACTCAGCCTCTGGTCTGGCGGGAAGTGCATAACATCGGGGCTGTGCCCCACCACCCTGAGCAGTATCTTTAGGACGATCAGCTGCTGGCTGGTCTCTACATCTATCGGTATGAGCTCCACCTCTATGACCTCTACCTCCACCTCTATGTCCTATACCTCCGCCTCTAGCTGGCTGGGCAGGCTGTGGAGGAACTGGTGCTTGAATCATGGCACGAGAACCCTGCGGCTGAGATCTGTCAGAAGCTCGAGGGCAATACTTTGCAATGTGCCCGAGATCACCGCACGTAAAACAAGCCCTCGGCTACTGAAAATGGCGAAGTGGTGGTGCACTGATAGGCTGCTGATCAGAGTAGCATGGCTGAGAATTACGATCACCAGTAGCATCATGAGAAACCTGAAGAGCTGACTGATAAGGCCTAGGAGGATGTCCTCTATCATGAGAATCTCTACCTCCAGACGAGGTACCACTGAATCTACCCGAATTACGAGATCTCTTATCTGATCCATGTCTTGCTCCCCGTGACAGAGCCATCTCGATCCGGCGGGCTGCATTAGCTGCCTCCTGAAAAGTGAGTTCGGTTCCTACCCCCAAAGCCATCTGTAGTCGAATCGGCTGATTCAACCCATCAATAAACCTTCTCACCCTTTCCCGATATGTAGGAAGTATGATAATAGCATGACGAGCCAGGTCCATGAATCTAGTCTCGTACTGTGTGACAGACATAGAACCCTGATGAAGATGCTCAAATTGCCTGCGCAGAGCCTCCCGTTGAGTTGCTGGAAGGAACTTTTCCAAGAACAGTTCTGCAAATTGCCCCCAAGTCAAAGAAGATGATCCCGCTGGCCTGGATAGACAATAATCCCTCCACCAAGTCTTGGCAGAACCAGATAATCGAAAAGTAGCAAAGTCCACACCATTAGTCTCCACAATGCCTATAGTACGGAGAACCTCGTGGCAGCTATATAGAAAATCCTATGGATCCTCTGAAGGAGTGCCACTGAATGTGGTAGTGAACAGCTTGGTAAACCTGTCCAATCTCGATAACGCGTCAGCGAACATAGCCGCACCATCATTAGACGGAATCACAATAACAGGCTGAGCTGCCTCAACTAGCTGAATCACAGGAACCTGAGCCTGGGGAATTACTGGCTCCGGAGTGCGCGTAGCAGGAGTCTGATTACCTCATCCAGCCTGAGAAGTGGCTGGTGCTACTGGTAATAAACCTGCTCCGGTGATATTGTCCATAAAACCTGCTATCCGGACCAAAGCATCCTGAAGATCCGGTGAAAACATAACTCCTCATGGGACCTGAGCTGGGCCTACTGGAGCTGCTGGGACTGGAACCTCCTCCTCGATATGAACCCGAGGTTCTGCCACTTGTGCTTCTGCTCGGGGCTGAGCTCTGCCCCTACCTTGGCCTCTAGGACGACCTCGACCTCGGCCTCTGCCCCTAGCAGGAGCTGCCGCTGCTGGAACCTCGGGCTACTGGTCAGTAGATGAGGATGCACGTGTTCTTACCATCTGCGGAAGAAAATAGTAGAAATTCAATTAACATTTGAAAGATCAAATCGCACAACTGGAAAGAATAAAGGGAAAATTTTCCTAACTCTTTAGCCTCTGGAGGATAAATACAGGCGTCTCTGTACCGATCCTTCAGACTCTACTAAGGTTGTTCGTGAGTTGTGAGACCTATGCAACCTAGAGCTCTGATACCAACTTGTCACGACCCAGATTTCCCACCATCCGGAGTCATGATGGCGCCTACTAGTGGAAGCTAGGAAAGCCAAATATTACTTACATTTCCATTAGTTACCAAACTCTTATTAAGACTTTAAAAATAAAACATATAAATTACAGCGGAATAATTAAACTTAGCGGAAGACTTAGTCAATCTTATCAAATATGATAAAGAAACTCAAACATGATACACTACCCAAGACTGGTGTCACAATACTCACGAACTTCTAAGAGTAATACACACAATTGTCTGAAAGAAATATAAGTTGTCTATCTCGAATACATGAGATAACAGAATGAAAGAAAAACATAGATAGAAGAGACAACGGGTCCTGCGGACGCCTGCAAGGCTATCTCGTAGTCTCAGTAGTCGGAATATCCACAATCGCTACTGCCGTTGCTGCTGTCCGTAACCTGTATCTGCGCAAAAAGAGCGCAGAGTGTAGTATCAGCACAACCGACCCCATGTGCTGGTAAGTGACTGGCCTATCCCAGTGAAATAGTGACGAGACTAAGGCCAGTCACCCACATAAACCTGTACAGTTGCAATATATATATATATATACAAAACATTTATAAGGAAAGACTCTGCTCTGAAATAACAGTCAATAACTCATAACATCCAAAGTAATCTAGTCAACAAAATAAATCTTACTTTCATGTCTAAATTCCTTTTTTATTTCATATCTCGTGGTAGGCGTACCACCCGCTCCCAACTGTAACAGTAAATTATATCTTGTGGTAGGCGTACCACCCGCTCCCAATTGTATCAATAAGTTATATTCTGTGGTAGGCGTACCACCCGATCCCAATCTATATATCTATATAAATGAGGGACATTGCAAGGTGATGTGGCACCTCTTATAGACAAGATAAAGCATTTATCTAATTTCTCAATTTTTTTAGTTTTTCCCTTCTATTAAATTTATTAAAACATGTTTTAATTGCATCTACTTGGAAAGAGAAAGACACCGTTTAAAAAAAACATTTTAATTGCACCTCGACAATAAATGAGTCGGAATAAAAAAGGCATGCTCAAGAGACACAATATTAAAGATACCGTTACTTTATTTCATTAGAAGCCAAACGACACAACTTCTTTTAAATTTGTTCTGGATGTTGTTAATGCTTTACCGACAATACTCGAAATCATTGATGCTGAATGAGAGAACATTTAAGTGCAAACTTCCTCAAGTCATTAGTTTGTTCTCTGAACGAAGGTTAGTAAATTTAATTTGTTTTCTATTTCTCTTTACTGATCCTTATTGTGTTTTCTTCTATCTACATTACATGATTGCAGTAGTAATTTTTTGAGATATATCATTTCTTTACAGCAGTAGTTCATACAATAATATATATAAAGACAGAAGGTTAAAGTTTCTTGCATTGTCACTAGGGCATCTCTAAATTTTGTATGTTCTTACCAAGTGCAATTTTTTAAGAGAAGAGAAAGAAATATATGGTTTCTTTGAAGGTGATGCGTGTAATGAGAAGGGTCAAGTAATAACCATTTCCCACGAAGTTACACAAAACCCTTTCTCAAAGCAGTTGCACTATAATTCCTCTCGGGAAGAAATATCGAGAAACATCTATTTATAATTAAAAGCCAAAGATAAAGGTCTCTAACTAAGTCACATGGACGCATAAAAAATTAACACATAACATATTCAAACATACACCCTAAATTGGAGGAATTAAATTCAATAACTGAAAAAAAGAACTCTTTCCTATCCATTATCCGAAAAAGTGCCGCCTAACAGCAAAAACTGCCGCATACCACTACTACTAAAAACTGCCGCATACCACTACAAGCAAAAACTGCCGCATACCATAAAGACATAAATTGCCGCATACGACGATTAATTATCCAGGCAGTAAACTCACGTTTCGTTCCATTTTCTCAACTGCTCATGTTATCACCACTTTAAATTTCTTGCACTCTCCTATCAACTGCTCATTTTATGACCACTTTATATTTTTTCCTCAATTATACCTTCTAAAATTGTAAACTTCCTTTTACTATCAAAATTTGAACAACAATTATCAATTATGCAAAAGATGGCTACTCACATTGATTTCATCAAGGATATAATAATTTCGAAGATGCAATGGAAGTTGAAAGTTCATATGGTTCGTTTGTGGGAAGTACCGGATCATTTCAATCCAGGCAGTATAATGTCCATCGAATTGGTTTTACAAGATGAAACGGTAGTTTACATATGTTATATGATTATTTGTTTTTGATGCATCTCCGCTGTTGTTCATCTTTTAGCTACTAACATGCTAATATATCAGATCCCTCAATTATATAAACAAATGCAAAAAAGAGTGAGTAAGTACCACATGTTCTATTTGAAATAATATGTCCGTTTAGCTCAAAGCTACTAAGCAACGGCTCCGATCCGAATATAGTCCTACATCTTATTAGATTTTGTCGTGAACTCTGCTCCAAATAGGAAATTTTTTGTGCTTTATTATTACTTCATATTTGCTTACGTTCTACTAATTAACACTACAACTAATTTATATTAGTTTTAATCATATATATTTTTAACGACGGCTACCGTAATGTTATTTTTTTGTAGAGCGATCGGATAAGTGCTACAATTGGCAAGTCAGTTTTGCATCTTTTCAAAACATAAATTATTGAACTTGGATTATATCATATGGCAAACTTTATCGTTTGTCATAATAAGGAGAAGTTCAACAGCACGAAACATCTATTGAGGCTAACGTTTACTCAACAAACAATGGTGATTGAAACAACTGATCCACTTTTCCCAATGAATATCTTTGATTTGCGACCATATGATGAATTGATAAATTAGATAGATGTGAGCTTTTAGTAAATATTACTTTTATCGACATTTCTATTTATAACCTTTTTACTATATATTTTTACAATTTCAGTTTTTTCTAGATGTTATTGGAGATATTATCAATTTCAGTGAGGTCCACACGCAAACCCAAGGTGAAAATTGTAGGAATTTTATAGATTTTGAACTTGAAGATGACGAGTAAGAATAAACATTCATCTACAAATTGAAGCTTTATTTGAGAATTACATATGCTACAATAATATTTATATTCCTATTTTACAGGAGGAAGAAGTTGTCTGCAACATTTTGGGGCGAGTTTGTTGATGAAATTGTACCTCATCCGATAAGTTCTAACAAGGAGTCTATTATCGTAGTTATGCATCTTCTAAAGGCTCACAAATTTCAAGGTAAAATACAATTACTCAATTTTAAAATACTTAGGAAAAGTTATTCATTACATCTTACAACACCATTCTTTTGTAGATACATATTCTGTGCGCAATTGGAATGCATCAAAGTTGTGGATTAATTCAAATTTCCCTCAATTAGAGGATTTTAAAACACGGTTCAAAATAGATACATATATTTTATTTTATTGCTTATATATTGACCACAAAATTTTCAACTATACATGTAACTGTTGAACTCATTATCACATATAGATTACTTACTGTTCGGGATGATAACTCCGAGAGGCTTACTCAAACCATCTCTCAACAAAGTTACTCTGTATCGGATGAGTTGGAGAAGGACAGTGTTCAAGTTAAAACAATTGGCCAATTAGTCGAGTCCATGCAAGTGAGTGAACTAAATTCCGTAGTATTAATTTAACTCGCGTTTCATATTTAAATTGAAAAAATGCACAGCTTTATTTGTTTTATTTTTGAGTTTTAAAAGTTATCCAGGTTTTACCATATGTTAGTTATTACAATATATTTAACTTTTCTTTGTGTTAGCTCATTTCGAAGCCGAATAATTACAATATTACTTTTAAATTATTTATTGAATATTCTCATACACCATATTCCCTATTTTTGTTACATTTGTGTAATCAATATATTTAACAATTCTAACATCGATTTATTCAACAGGAAGGTCCATGTTGGATTATCGCAAGTATAGAAAATTTAGAACTTGGAAAAGGATGATCATATGTCAGCTGCAAGAAGTGTCAAAAGAAGGTGGATAAAGTAGGAAACATGTATCAATGCCCAAATTAATGAAAGATTAGTTTTTGTTTGCAACATTTTCTATCATTTTATTATATTTGATTCTTAACGGTCTAACATTAATTGTAATAAATAACGGAATAACACTACATTATTCCTTCAAATAACACAAGTTTAACAAGATAATTATTAATCATGAATAATAAAAAATAGCCATAAAACAATACTTTACGCTCTTTAGTTCATTATATATAATTCTCATGTATAGTAATATGTTATAATATGTTTCGCCTAATTTGAATTCAAATTTGTATGACGATTAAACTTTGATGAATTACATACAAATATTAATTCATCCAAATTATACTTGCACTACAATTTATCTTTATAAATTAAAATATAAAATTAACTTAAGTTTTTTTTTAATAATTTAAATTAACATAGATATTTATGTTTTTCATATACAACAATGGTTTCTGAAGAAAAATACAACAATAATTTTTAAACGGCTTGATTTTCTTTGCATGGCGTATACATATTTGAGTTGAAAGTTTTGCACGACAGTCTCCTATAAAGGTTTTATGTATATACAAATTTGCCATCGTACATTATAAAATTAATAGTATTGGGAATCACTATAATACATATTCTCATCCTTTATGTCATTTCTTAATGTGGTTGAACGTGGATCCATTATCTTATCTTACTTCATATGCTAATAAACTACATTTTACTACTATGTTGCGATGAATTTTGAGTAGAATTTAAAGCTATCACCTACAAGATATATTTATAATAAGCAGCAGTTATTTCTCTTTAAACTCTTCTTTTTTTATAATTTATCCACGCATCGCGCGGGTACTATACTAGTATACTTAAAAGCCAAAGACAATAGCTTCTCATTAAGCCAAGTGTCACATCTACAAATAAACATGTGTCATATTAAGACAATCATCCTAATTTATAGGAACTTTAAGAAAATCAATAAAAATTTTTGTTAAATTAGGATTAGGAGGAAGATTAATTTTTATTTATAAGAAATAAACAAAAGTCAAAATATTCCTTCCAAAACCTTCACTGCTCCTCTCTATAAAAAACCGTCAGTTCTCCTTTTTTTTTTAAAATTAAATACAAGGAAAACTAATTACAACAAGGAAAACTAATTACAATTTAAATTATGATTAGGATAGCAACAAGTAATTTAATTTATTTTAAATAAAAAAGGAAAACTAATTACGAATTAAAAAACAACCAAATGCAATTATATTTTGATTAGGATTATGATAGGAACTGTAATTTAATTTATTTTAAATTAAAAAACTACCCATTCCTTCAAAACCATCAGTTTTCTTCCAAATTTATAGGAATTTCTTCCAAATTTATAGGAAGTTAAAAAAGGAGTTACAAATTTATTTTTATTAGGATTAGCATATGAAGAATATTTTTTTTAAATATAATTAAAAACGGTTAAATTTGCCTTATAACCGTCACTGTTTTCCAAATTTATATGAAGTAAATAATAGGAATTATAATTTTATTTTGAGTATTATTAGGATAGGAAGATTATATTTTTTTTTTAAAAGAATATTCATATTCTTAGATGGATATATTCGATTTATATATATTCGATTTTTTTTAATTTAGATGTTATTTATAGTAGTACTTTTCTTGGTATAATTTAAACTTTAGTGTAAATATTGAGTTTTCTTATTTACATAGTTTCTTTAAGTCTTAAAGTATGTTGGTATATATATGTGTGTGTATTTTTTTATCTTCTTTTATTTAATAAAAAAAGGTTTTAGGAAAAGTTAAATAAATATATATAGAGTTAAAAAAATAAAAATAAAAATTAAATAAATAAAATCACCCATTTTCCCCACTTTTCCATTTCACTCATGACTTACCCCCACTTTCCCACACCCAACTTTCCCACTTTCCCACATCACTGATGCCTTTTTCCCCTCTCACATCACACACCTAACAATAACTTCACACTCCCTCCACACATCTACACATAATAACCAACACATCCATATATTCTATAAATATAGGACACACAGAGACGAAAGAAGGGTGCAGTTTGATTCTCACGGCGGTTCTGTTCTCAAAAGTTCCATTTCGACATTAGCTTCTAAGCTTCTTCTTTGCGTCACTCAATTGAGATCTGAAGTGTTTCAGATTCGGACTTGCGTATGCGTGCTCGCTTTGAAGTTGAGTCATTGCATTTTCATTGTTGACGTGTTGTTTCTGTTGCTAGATTTTCCACGCTATTTCAGACCTTATTTGGTCATTTTTCTGTCGATTTTTGGTTTTAGCTTTGAGGTACTCCATACTCATATATGACCCTTTATCGAATTCATAATTGAAATCTGAATTTATTCGTGTTATAGGTTTGTTTTGAATTTACGAAGCCATCATGTTTAGCTATTAAATTTGTTTACTGGTTTTCTCTTTGGTATTTACTACTCCATGTATGATTAAAAGGCCAATTGTTTCAATTGTTGAACTTTTGATATGGGTTTGAATTTGTTGAAACTGTGTTACTAAATGATAGTTTAAGTATATCACTTATTAAAAGCTAAAGACAAAAGCTTCTCATGAAGTCAAGTGTCAAAGCAAGGAATTAACACGTGGCTCATTAGGACATTGTTCCTAATTTATAGGAAGTACAAAAAAACCAATTACAAATTTATTTTAATTAGGATTAGGAGGAAGACTAAATTTTGCTTTTTAAAAAAAACTGATTCCATTCCTTGCAAAACCGTCACTTTTCTTCTTAATTTTTACGAATTAAAAAACAACCAAATGCAATTATATTTTGATTAGGATTATGATAGGAACTGTAATTTGATTTAATTTAAATCAAAAACCTACCCATTCCTTCAAAACCATCAGTTTTCTTCCAAATTTATAGGAATTTCTTCCAAATTTATAGGAAGTTAAAAAAAGGAGTTACAAATTTATTTTTATTAGGATTGGGATATGAAGAATTTTTTTTAAATATAATTAAAAACGGTTAAATTTGCCTTATAATCGTCACTTTTCCAAATTTATATGAAGTAAAAAATAGGAATTACAATTTTATTTTGAGTATTATTAGGATAGGAAGATTATATTTATTAAAAAAAACGTAAACGCTTCATTAGCCTTCATAACCGTGACCTTTGAATTACTTCTGTATTTTACTGAGTTTTTCCATTTAATTATTTAATATGTTGAAAGGTGAAATAAAATTAAAATCAAAACACTTCCTAACCGTGACTTTTAACTGCCTTTCCATCTTCCCTTAAAGTAAACCTAAATTAACGCTGAAAAACATCATACCTTCAACCCACTTTCCCACGAATTGCATTGCCTCAACTGTGATTTACACGTGTGTGTTGCAACTGTACAAACGTGGAAACACATATATCTTCCACAACTACATAACCTTCAATCCTAATGTTCATTCTTATATAAAGATTTATACAAAACTTACGTCATATGCAAAAGATGGCTACTCACATTGATTTCATCAAAGATATAACTATTTTGAAGATGCAATGGAAGTTAAAAGTTCGTGTTGTCCGTTTGTGGGAAGTACCAGATCGTTTTAATCCAGGCACTATTTTCTCGATTGAATTGGTTCTACAAGATGAAAATGTATTTTAATTATTTTTTTTACCTTACTAATTCGGGTTCATTTATTTTGCTCATCAAAATTGTTATATCATTATATCATACAAGTTATTGTTGAAAATAAGTTATCTGATATATTTTGTTTCGCTTATTATTTGCTCCTCGAATTTCCGTTTCTTTCTCTTTGACGCAAACATAGGTACTTGATTATTGTTTAGTACTCATTCTGAAATCTTTAATTTTATAGTTTTCTTTCCCATGAAAGGATATTAACTGCATCACCTATTTGTATTCATTACAAGAGTGTAACTTCTGATAGAATGAAAAATCAAGTGTATTTTTTTGGATGAGAACAAAAAAAGGATTACTACAACATCTACATATATTTATTGGAGATTACCATACATCTTAAGTAGCTTCACAGGTATTCCGACCTTTCTTCAAATGCTAATATAATGCATTTCATTCTTATGTACCAACCTATATTACTCTCAACAAAATTCATCTATTAATTTTAGAATAACTCCTTCTATATTCGATCGCTAATTCTAATTGCAATAAACATAATTTTATTATCTCTTTAAACTCTTCTTTTCTTAAAATTAATCCGCGCATCACGCGGGTACTATACTAGTTGTATCAATAATTTATACCTTGTGGTAGGCGTATCACCCGATCCCAAATATATCAATAGGCTACCAGCAACTATGGCCAATGCCAAGATAAAAATCACTTTGTGGTCGGCGTGCCACACGATCCCATTTCTTATCATATAAGTGGTCGGCGCGCCACACGATCCCATTTCATAAATATATATATATATATATATATTACCGGTATTTAACCAAAAATCACTGCATCAACAATATTTATAATTACCGGTTTTAAACCAATAATTGATAATAATTTAACAATTTATCTCCATTACCGGTGTGACACTAATAACTCTTAATCAACGATTCATACTTAAATAAATTCCTATTCCTTCAAGCTAGGATAGAACAAACACTTACCTCGAAAGTTTACGAACGATTCAATCCGTAGCAATGCCTTTTCCTTTCGAATTTGGCTCCAATCTAATCGTATCTATACACAATTGATTTAATATCATCAATTCTACTTAACAAACTAGTTCATATTTCTAAATATGATTTTTACAACATTCTGCCCGGAATAGTAAAAATCGACCCCGGGCCCACATAATCGAAACTCAAGTTTCGAACCAACATAAGTTCACCCAATCATCCATGAGTTCAAATATACAATTTGTTCTTAAGTTCGACTCTAAAACGAGGTCTAGATCGCAAATTCTTTGAAAACCCTTACTATACTCAATTCTCTATTTTTCTACCCATTTACACCTATTTAGGCTTAGGAATTCAAATAATATTGATGGAAAATGAAGAAAACGAGTTAAGAATCACTTACCCCAGAAGTTTTGACGAAAATCGCCCAAGAATCGCCCCAATAAGCTGTTTGGAGAAGAGAGTGTTGAGAGAAATGGGATTTTATCCCGTCTGTTCTGTTTTTGCAGAACTTAAAAATCACTGGGCAGATTTACTCTATGCAATCGCAGGGCCTGTGATGCGATCGCATAGAAGAAATAAGGGGACAACAAAATTGCTCTATGCGATCGCGGAGGGCCAATGCGACCGCATAGAAGGAAATCTTGGCCCCAAGTCTTACTCTATGTGATCACGAAGGATACTGTGCGATCGCATAAGAGGGAAAGTTGAAGCTATGCGATCGCATGGGAACTATTGCGATCGCATAGAAGGATTTTGGGACCCCGGATCTTTGCTCTATGCGATCGCAGCTACACCTATGCGATCGCATAGAAGAAAATCTCTGTGCAAAAGTTGCAAAATTTTTGCTGCATTTCCAAGTCCAAAAACCACCCCGTTACCTATCCGAAACTCACCCGAGACCTCGGGGATTCAAACCAAGTATGCGCACTGACTCAAAAACATCATACGAACTTGCTCGCGCGATCAAATCGCCAAAATAACATCAAAATCAAGGAATTGAGCCTTAAAACTCAAGAATTCTTTCAAATTTCATAATTTCCAAAATTTCCAATTTAAGGTCGAAACACGTCAAACGACGTCCGTTTTAAACCAAACTTTACAGGAAGCGCTTAACCAACATATCTGACCTGTACCGGATATCGGAACCAAAATAGGAGCCCGATACCAGTACTTTTTAATAAAAATTCAATTTCATTTTCCTTAAACATTTTTAAAAAATAATTTAAGAGAAAAATTCTTTTACCGGGGTTCTAGACCTCGGATTTCAATTCCGAACATACGCCCAAGTTCCATATTTTCCTACGGATTTTCTGAGATCGTCAAATCACGGGTCTGGGTCTGTTTACCAAAAATGTTGACCAAAGTCAACCATATCAATATTAATATCAAAATTCTTCCAATTTTTCACATATTTCAACATAAAAATTTTCCAGCTTCGTGCCCGAACTGTGCACGCAAATCGAGGAAACTATAAATGAGGTTTTCAAGACCTCAGAAGCTCGAAATGATTAATAAAATAAGTGATGACCCTTTGGGTCGTCAAACACATTATCATATCGGAAACTTTAAAATTTCAAACTTTGGCATTTCAAGCCAAAATGTGCTACGAACCTCAAAAATACATTCCGAACATGCTCCAACCCCGTAATCATCTAGCAGAGTTAACAGATTGAATTTCTATTCCTAGGTCGTCGTCACACAATTCCGAATACGGACCATTTTTCAAGTTGTATTCTCCCATTTAGGGATTGAGTGTCCTAAAACACTCCGAATCCTAACCCCGAACATCCCGACAAAATAAATTAGCAGAAATGAACTTAGAAGAAGTAGTTAATGGGGGATCTGGCCGTGAATACGAGTCATTATATCCTCCAACACTTAAACATTAGTTCGTCCTCGAACGAGCATAAATAATATACATGAAGTAGCAAAAAGCTGAGGGTATTGGATCCTGCTTGGTGTCGCAAGTTGCCTCCTCGGCCGGCTGACCCTGCCACAGGACCTTCACTGAACCAATGTCCATTGACCTAAACATCCTGATCTGCCTAACCAAAATGGCCACTGGCTCCTCAACATAGGAAAGATCTTTGTCCAGCTGGACGAAACTTAAATCCAACACGTGCGATGGATCACCGTGATATCTCTGGAGCATCAAAACAAGACATATCGGATGAACTCCGGCTAGACTGGGGGTAAGGCAAGCTCATAAGCAACCTCCCCAACTCATCTCAAGATCTCAAAAGGCCTAGTAAATCTCAAACTCAGCTTCCCTTTCTTTCCAAACCTCATGACACCCTTTATATGCGAGACTCAAAGTAGAACCCTCTCTCCAACCATATATGAAACATCACGAACCTTTTTGTCTACGTAAAATCTGTGTCTGGACTGGGCTTCACAGATTCTATACTAGATAACCTTAACCTTCTCCATTGTGTCCCGAACCATCTCTGTGCCCAATAGCCTGGCCTCACCCAGCACAAACCAACACACCAGAGATCTGCATCTCCTACCACATAAGGCCTCGTACGGCGCCATCTGAATGCTGGACTGATAATTGTTGTTATAAGCAAACTCCCCCAGTAGCAAGAAATGATCCCATGACCCTCCAAACTCAATCACGCACGCACAGAGCATATCCTCTAGAATTTGAATAGTACACGCAGACACTCCGTCCTTATAGGGGTGAAATGTCGTGCTCAACTCCACCCGAGTTCCTAACTCCTGCCGCATGGCTCTTTAGAATTGCTATGTAAACTTAGTACCTCTGTCTAAGATGATAGAAACCGGAATACCATGCAAATGGATGATATCCCTGATATAAATCTCTACCAACCGCTCTGATGAATAAGTGGTACACAAATGTATGAAATGAGCGGACTTGGTCAACCGATCCACAATGACCCAAATAGAATCAAACTTCTTTACGGTCCATGGGAGTCTAGATACGAAGTCCATGGTGATACTCTCCCACTTCCACTCTAGGGTCTCAATCTACTGTAGCAACCCACCCGGATGGATGGATTAACGCAAGCTACGGTCCTCTGCTAGAATCAACTCTTGAAGATCATTGACATTGGGCATACAAACTCGGCCATGCATCCTTAACACCCCATCATCCCCTATGGTAACATCTCTAGCATCACCATGCCGAACTCTGTCCTCAAGGACAAGCAAATGATGGTCATCATACTGCCACTCCCTGATGCAATCAAATAGGGAAGACCAAGAAACCACATAGGTTAGAACTCGACCGGGCTCTGAAAGGTCTAATCTCACGAACTGTCTGGCCAAAACTTGAACATACATCGCCATAAGTCTCTTTGAGGCTGGTAGATATGCCAAACTCTCCGCCCGGCGACTCTAAGCATCATCATCCATATTGCCCTTGCCCGAGTGATAAAGAATAGTAATATCATAATCCTTTAACAACTCTAACCATCTCCTCTGATTCATATTCAGGTCCTTCTACTTAAGCAAGTGCTACAAACTCCGATGGTCCGTATAGATCTTATAAGGCACCCATTACAAATAAAGACGCTAGATCTTCAAGGTATGAACAATAGCAGCTAACTCAAAATCGTCAACATGGAAGTTCTTTTCATGAACCTTCAACTGTCTGGACGTGTAGGTAATCACGCTACCATCCTATAATAATATCGCTCCAAGTGCAACCCATGAGGCATCACAATAAACTGTATATGACCTCGAAATGGTAGGAAACATCAAGATTGCGACTGAAGTCAAGGTGGTCTTGATCTTTTGAAAGCTCACCTCACACTCCTTTGTCCACTAAAATGGGGCACCATTCTGAGTCAATCTATTCATAGGGGCCGCACTCAATGAGAACCCCTCTATAAAGTGACGGCAATAACTCGCCAAACAGAGGAAACTACGAATCTCTGTAGCTGAAGAAAGCCTGGGCTAACTCCGCACAGCCTCCACCTTCCTCAAATCTACTCAAATTCCATCATTCGATAACACGTGGCCTAGGAATGCCATATAACTTATCCATAACTCACATTTTGAGAAATTTGCATATAATTTCTTCTCTCTCAAAGTCTGAAACACTATCCTCAGGTACTGCTCATGATCTTCCGGACTCTAGGAATATACCAGAATATCACCAATAAAAACAATCATGAAGGAGTCAAGATATGGCCTGAATACACTGTGCATCAAATGCATAAAAGCTGCCAGAGCATTAGTCAGCCCAATGACATAACAGGGAACTCGTAATAACCATACCGAGTCCTGAAAGCATTCTTTAGCATTTCTAGCTCCCGAATATTCAACTGATGGTAAACTGGGAGCAAACCAATCTTGGAAAATACTTTTGCACCCTGAAGCTGGTCAAACTAATCGTCAATACGCGGCAAAGGATCGATTATTCACTGTAACTTTGTTCAAGTGGCGATAATAAATGCATAAACACATAGAACCATCCTTCTTCTTTACAAACAATATAGGAGAACCCATGGCTAAACACAGGGCCGAATAAAACCCTTACCCAACAATTTCTACAATTGATCCTTCAACTATTCAACTTAGAAGGAGCCATGCAATACAGAGGAATCGAAACGGGCTGAGTGCCCGGCAATAGACCAATGCCAAAATCGATATCTCTATCGAGCAGCATGCCTGGAAGATCAGCAGGAAACACATCTAGGAAATCCCGTACCACTGGGACTGAATCAACAGAAGGGGTGTCAATACTGACATCTCTCACATAGGCTAGATATACACCCCTTCTCAACCATACATTGACCTTTAAGGAAAGAAATAACTCTATAAGGAGTATGATCTAAAGTACCACTCCACTCAATATGTGGAACACCTGGCATAGCCAGCGTCACGGTCTTGGTGTGACAATCAAGAATAGCATGATGGGGCAACAACCAGTCCATGCCCAGAATAATGTCAAAATCGACCATGCCGAGTAACAATAGATCTTCACTGGTCTCAAAACAATGAATAGTAACCAAACATGACCGGTACACGCGGTCCACAACAACAGAATCTCCCACAGGAGTAGAAACATAAATGGGGGCAGTCAAAGAATCCCGAGGCATACCCAAATACGAAGAAAAATAAGAGGACACATATGAATAAGTATAGGATAGATGGAACAGAATCGATACCTCTCTGTAACAAACTAGAATAATACTTGTGATGACTGAATCAGAGGCAATCGACTCAGTGTGAGAAGGAATGCAATAATAGCTGGCCCGACCCCTCTCAGGAGTGCAACCTCTATATCCCCGGCCTTTCCCCGGCTGGCGGGGCATGTGGGGCAGTAGTAGGAGCTGGAACCATAGCCTGAGAACTCTGAGACGCATGATATGGCTGAGCAGTTTGTGAAGATGCACCCCTACCAAGTCTGGGATAGTCTCTAACCATGTGACGTGTATCACTACACTCAAAACAAGCTCTAGGAGGATGTGGTGGCTATGAATGACTGGAGCTAGGTCTGCCAGACTGACCTCTGGAAGTACGCCGCATAGGAGGCGTGCTAGAAACTATAGGCTCATAATAAGGCTTCTGATGTGCTGGCGGAGTTGCAGTACTACCGACTGCTAGCAAGGTTGAATGTAAAAGGTGACCAGAATAACCCCAACCATATCGATCGACTGATGGGTACGTGCACTAGAGTAGTGACCCGACTCGAGAGACCTCTTTGCCTCCCTCTCCCTTCACTCATTGGCGAGCATAGCCTCAATCTTCTTAGAAATGCTCATTACTTACTAGCGAGGAATATCCATCACTAACTCTCGATCCAGGCTTAACTGGATAGGTAGCAAAAGACCCTTGATAAACATCTAAACTCTCTCCTGAACTATGGCAATCAAAGTCGGTGCATGTCTAGCCAACCTGCTATAAAATATGGCATACTCTGAGACCATCATAGCACCCTGGTAAAAATGCTCAATCTCCGTGCGCCATGAATCCTTGAGGCTCTGGGGAACAAATTCCCTTACAAACATGTCCGAGAACTGTGTCCAAGTTAGTGAGGCAGACAAGACTGGACTGTCCAACTCGTAAGTATGCCACAAATCATAGGCGGCTCATCGAAGCTGAAAGGTGGTGACAAAAAAATGACTAGACTCCACTATGCCCATAGTGCGAAGAATGCGATGACACTTCTCCAAGAATCCCAAGGTGTCATCTGCTACTATGCCACTGAACCCTGGGGGATCATATTTATTGAACCTCTCTAGCCTACGCTGCTCATCATCAGAGACAGTTGATCCATCCCCGGGTTGTGCTGGTGCTGCAGGCGGTACATGAATAACCTCTGTGACCTGCTCCATCGGCCAAAGGATTTAGCATTAGTAGCTCACGGGATACTCAGACTTCTCCCAGGTACGATCTTTTGTGTAGTCACTCCATACTTATTTCAACCACATAACTCACTTTTGCATACTTCCGGTGGCTTTTCTTCTATGCTCATAATCCTACAAAAAAAATGCTACAAAGATTGAAAAATAAAATAAATAAAAATAAAAGAAAGCATTAAAATTGGGTTGCGTCCCAATAAGAACCTAATTTAAAGTCGCGGCACGACTTGAACCAAATTTTGTCTCCACCTTGATCTTATGAATTGTATCCCTAACATGGCATCTAGTCTGTGGCTTTGCTCCTTTGGTGGGGCTACAAAGATAACCACGCCATGTAATATATTTTTCACTTTGACTTCTAGGACTTTAGATGTGGAACATCATTTTTTCTTTTTGGAACAAGAAATTCAAGAATATAGGCGCTCTAATCCTCACTCTTTGACCACTTTATTGGCTTAGATGATTCGATTACTATCTGACTATCTAAACACAATGTGGAAAAATGATTGGAATGAGGTCTAATGCGCCCTAGTTCATGAATATTACTACTATTTGCATCCTTATATATACACACACTCAAGTCTCCCAAAGTAATGTTATCTACTGCCTCACATGTCTCTAGAGGACTCTTGTCAATATTTGCATCCTCAAGAAAAATAGGGTCTAGTGATTAGCATTCTCGTTTTACCTCCTCAATTTGGTCTAGAAGATTTTTTTCAATTTGACACAACTCATTATTAAATTGTTGGGCGTTACATGCATCTTTGTGCTCACATCTTCATCAAAGTTATGTACAGCCAATCAAAAATTATCAATTTTATGTGCAAGTTCATCTCTCTCCTTAGACCAATCACTCACAAACGTTGTCGGAATACAACATCATTTTGCATATTCGCCTAATCGAGATTATTCTTCCCAATACCAACCCTTACTACCATGTTCAAATTCAGACCTCCTGGAGTTCAGGTCATGAGAAGACTAAAGACGGGCCATAAAAGTCTTCTCTATATCAAGCATCTTCAACAATAACCTTACCTACGAATATTTCATCCCTAGATGTCATGCCGAGAAAAGTAGAAACGCGCTAAGAGAAAAATCAAATAGTTATAAAAATATAATACTTACAAAATGAGAAGAAAAAATACAAAACTTGTAAAGATAAAAGTAAAAGTCTAATATAGAAAAATAGTTAATTTCTATGTCCCCGGCAACAACGCCAAAAACTTGTTGCGGCCAAACGCGCACGTAAGTATACACGATCGTTAAATAATAAACTGAGTAAAAGTTGGATGTCAACCCCACGAGGACTTGTAATTAATGACTAACTAAATTGGACTCTCCTAATTACCTAAAAAAGAACTAAACCTAGAAGTATTTGATTCTAAAATAATTAAATAAATAAAAACAAATAATGAACTTTTAACAGAGAATGAGCAGATTTTTATGATATCAATGTAATGAAAATGATCTAAGGTTATGAGCTATCTAATATTCCTATTGTATTCTTCAATTGAATTGACTAACTAATTTATCTAGTTTGTTGGTTGACAAGGTTAATATTTCTCATAATAATCTGTCGAGTTCTTACTCGCCTATTCAAGCTAACCTAACGCCTATATGTCTATGGATTCAGAATCAATAAGAATGCATTTATAAATCCTGTAAATCAACCAAGCAAGGCAATTAGGTATATGTCCATCCTAACCGCTAATCTATTCCCCGAGGCCCAAGTTCAAGAACTTGCTCTACTCAATCCTATATCCAATCTAGAGTTCCCCCTTTCGAGTTCAATTCGAGATTCGTAGATAGTATTCAATTGCCGATCAAGAAATCAAATAATTAAGTGCATGACTGAATAAATAAACCAATATGATAAACTAAGAAATCAAAATCAATATTTGAATAACAATAGTCGTGAAAGAACCACAACCCTAGAACGTGAAATTTAGCTCCAAATTGACATGGTAGAAAAATAACAAATCATAAAAAAAACATAAAAACTTCTATGTTGGTTGATGAAAAGATGAAACCCGGCTTCAACAGCGACCTTGTACTCTTCCTTGGTCAAACATTACTCTAAAAATGTTCTCCTATGTATATATACAATGTAGGTTGGGCCCAAAAAATTATACCTTCTCTAATGTTAAAAGGGACATTTTTCCCGGGTAACTAACGCTAGCTCACACGTGCCTTCGGGCATAAATTCATGCATTTTTTATGACATGCTGCCTCTCTTTCCTTAACTCGCACGACTTTGCATATACTTCACGATAGAGCTCGTTTTGCACCCTGTTACATTCCGAACACGGAAAAACATAAAGCATAAAAGCGGTAGCCCTTTGAGTTAGCTTTCCAACCCTATATTGTGAATCCAAAATGGAGTTCTGAGAAAAAACGTTACATCTATTTTACTAAACAATGCGTAAGATGCCTATTGGAGTCTTCGTTTGCTCTAACTATCATCCAACCCCCAAACACGATCCCAACTTAATTCCTTGAACTTTTACTCAAACTTTAAAGCTCCAACTAACTTCAATTCATTCCATTAACATGTACATAGCTCGGAATCACTCCTACAAGGCATAAAATACATCATCAGTGCAAAATACCAGCAATTATTGCTCAAATCAATTTAAGTACAGTGAATTAGAGTGTAATAAGCGACTAAAATATGCAATTATAGCCTATCATCGTGCCACTTGGCATATACAACTCAATAGCATGGAAGTCTAAAATATCATCCCAAATTCAGGAAACTCACGAGAACACAAACCAACGGAAGGAAATACACTGCTCTAACTCCAGAATGTCTAAAACAACAGTATGAAAGTAAACGCTAACCTCTAAACATAGAATAATATTGAGACTCCTAGTCTGTAGACACGGCAGATGTACCTTGAAGTCTCTGCTAGGGCTCCCTGCCTCAAGCATGATACGCCTGGGTAGAGCTACCTGGATCTGCACATGAAATACATGTGCAGATGGGGTATGAGTACACCACAACGGTGCTGTAACGGCTATGAGTACACTTAGTGAGTGCCAAAGCCTAACCTCTGTTGGATAGTGATGAGGAAGGTCAGGGCCCGACTCAGGATAAACATAATAATAAGTCTTGGAACAGCATGAAATAAACATAAATAATGAGTACAACTATTAAGTAAGACATGTTATTCAAGGAAACAATTAACACTCATAGAATACGATAACATAGAGTAAAACAGCTCCATATCAATACCAACAACAAGTATCTCCCAAGGTACCGTCTTGTAGTCCACTTCATCAACTGTCCAAGGATTTCCCGGGATATCGTCCCGTAGTCCATCATATATGTATATCCGAAGGATCTCCTTGGATATCAGCCTGTAGTCCAACTATCAATGGGCATGAGGATCTATCAGTAATCTAACCCGCAGTCCCAAAGTAAATATCCAAGAGGATCTATCAGAATTGAACCCACTATCCCAACGTAGACAAACAATGGGGGGGGTCAAACTACCAAAATCCCAAATCCATATTCCCAATGTAATCACGCAGTCACAATAAGAAGACATCTAGAAATGAAGTTCAAAGATACAAGGCAACAAATAGTTCTAGCCTAACATGCTTCACGTAGTACAAGCAAAGCAACTTGAGCAGATGAGCAATTTAGAAGAACTAAGCATGCTTTTCTAACTAGCATAGTCTATAATTGCAAGTTGAATAAAGCAGATAAGAAAGAAATTGAGTCTAAATATTTAATGTAAAACCTGATTTTCATCAATTATCTCAAGTACATGCTCGTCACCTAAAGTAAAAGTTATTCAATTACCAAATATCATATCCTAAGGGGAAAGGTCTGCCACTTAAGGTTTGACAAGCCACTTACCTCAAACCGGCTCCAAATCAACTAGAAACCACACGTTCGCCACGGGTATCTAACTCTAAATGGCCCAAATCTATTCAATTCAATTATGCATTGTAAATAATATCTCAAACAACTGATTCTACTATTTAATTTTAAGATAATATGCTAATTTATGTAGAATGACCAAAACACCCCTGAGGAAAATGTCCTGAAATCGGGTAAATTTTACATTATCAGAACCCTCGTACTCTCATGAGTCTAAGCATATAAAAATCTCTCAAATCGGAGGTCAAACACCCACTCAAAACTTAATAACTTGGTCTATGAATTTTACTCATTTTTCATTCAAAAATCCGAAAGAGGAATTCGTGATTAGATTATAGGGTTTTAAGCGTAAGAGTATAGAATCGTTACCCAGTCGTTGCCCTTGATAATCCCTCGAAATTTATCTTAACTACGAGCCCCCAAGCTTGTGTTTTGATAAAAATGGCAAAACCTCGGATTTTGAAATGTTTATAACTGTCCAGTCACTTAATAGATCACAAATGCAGAAGTACGCTCGCGTCCGCGAAGAAGAAAAAGTGAAGGCTAAAAAATTGCCCTTCACGAATGCATGGAATAGTACGCGAAAGCGAAGGCCTGGACTGGCAGTGCTACACGAACGCGACAAGAGTCATGCCAACGCGATGAATAGAATGGGCTCAGCCCCCAGGGCCAAATTATACTATCTGAATGAGATGGGTAGGCTACGAACGCAGAAGAGGAAACTACAAGGCTCCACGAACGCATGTCACTGAACGCTAATGCAATGTCGAAATTTGTCCTCCTTCCAGATTACACTACAAGAATGCATGTAGGAGGACGCAAACACAAAGAAGGAATTTGACCTGCAATTGCAAAAGGGTTTTCTGCAACTTTTTACAACTTCAAAATGGTCTGTTGAGCACCCGAAACACACCCGAGGCCCCCGGAACCTCAACAAAACCTAAAGACATATCTCGTATAATCATTCAAACTTGTACCAACCCTTAAATCACCTAAAACAAACGTCGAAAACTCGACTTAACCAATGACTTAAGCCTAATATCTTAAAATTCCATCAAAACACACTTTCGATCGAAACCTAACCAATCCCCATCCGAATCGCCTGAAATTTTACACACATATCCCAAATAACATGACGGAGCTACAGCAACTACCAGAATTCCATTTCCACCCATGGATCAAAATGTCACTGTCGGTCCGAAAACATCAAAAATTCAACTTCGGCAATTCAAGCCTAAATTAGCTACAGACCTCCAAATAAATTCTAAACATGCTCCCAGCCCCGAAATCACCTAACGCAGCTAACATCACCATAAAATTGTCATTACAAGGTCGTTTTGACACTGTTCCGACTACGGGAAAATTTCCAACACATAAGCTCACATTAAGGGACTAAGTTACCCAAAACTCTCCAAAACTCAAAACTGAACATCTTGGCAATTCAAATTAGAATAAATAGACTTATGGAAAGCAGTTAGTAGAGGATCAGGGCATTAATTCTAAAGATGACCGGCTGGTTCGTCACATCTTCTTACACTTAAACATTCGTTCGTCCTCGAATGAGCATAAAGACATACCTGAAATAGTAAAAAGATGAGGGTAACTACTGCGCATATCCTGCTAGGTCTCCCAGGTGGTCTCATTGGCCGGCTGATCCCGTCACAGAACCTTCACAAAGAAATGTTCTTTGACCTCAACTTTCTGATCTGCATGTTCAATATATCCACTTGGTCCTCAACATAGGATACATCTTTGTCCAACTGGACTACACACACATGCGATGGGTCACCGTGATACCTCTGGAGCATCAAAAAATGAAATACTGGATGAACCTCGACCAAACTGGGATGTAAGGCTAGCTCATAAGCAACCTCCCCAGCTCGCCTCAAACTCTCAAAAGGGTCAAAAAACATTGGAGTCAACTTCCCTTTCTTCCTAAACCTCATGATGCCTTTCATAGGCAAAACCCAAAAAAGAACCCGCTCACAAACCATATACAAAACATCACGAACCTTTCTCTCTGCATTGCTCTTTTTTCTAGACTAGGCTATATGGAGTCTATCCTAAGTCATCTTAAACTTCTCCAAAGCATCCTGAACCAACGTTATGCCTAATAGCCTGGCCTCACACGGCTCAAACCACCACGCCGGAGATCTACACCTCCTACTATATAAAGCCTCATACGGAGCCATCTGAATGCTAGACTGATAAGTATTTTTGTAAGGAAACTCCGCCATTGGAAAGAACTGATCCCAACATCCTCCAAACTCAATCACACACGCACGAAGCATATCATATTGAATCTAAATATTGCACTCAGATTGTCCGTCTATCCGGTGGTGAAATAATGCGCTCAACTCCTGCCGAGTACCTAGATTATGCTGCACGGCTCTCCAGAACTGCAGTGTAAACTGAGTACCACTATCCAAAATAATAAAACTGGAATACCATGCAGACAGATGATCTTCCGGATGTAAATCTTCGCCTCCAATAAATAAGTAGTACACATAGGAGTGAAATGAGAGGACTTACTCAGCCGATCCACGATAACCTATCAAACTTATTCAAGGTCCATGTGATGCCAGATACAAAGTTCATGATAATGCACTCCCATTTCCACTACGCGATCTCTATCTACTGAAGCAACCCACTTGGTCGCTGATGCTCATACTTCACTTGCAAGCATTTGAGGCATCTAGACTGTTACGACCCAAACCTCGGTCGTGATGGCGTCTAACACAATGCTAGGCAAGCCCGACCATATCATCTCTTAACCCAGCCAATTATTAATTCCAATTAATCAAATTAAACTTAAACAACTAGTGATCATATCAAATGAAAAGCGTGATAGTAAAAGCATACAAGTACGGTCCCAACCATATCGTGGTGTCACGAGACTGAGCCTCTACAGAATAACATCCTAATACAAACAAATCTAGGCAAAATGAGAACAACAAGATGATAAGGAAGGAGAAAACAGGCTCTGCGGACGCTGGCAGCTACCTTGTAGTCTCCGCAAAAGTAGATGATGATCAGCAGCTACAATGTCTCAACTGCTCTCGGGCACCTGTGGATCTGCACAGAAAGTGCAGGGGAGTGAGGTGAGTATATTTCAACTCAGTGAGTAACAATAATAAACAATAACCGAAAGTAAGAACTCCTGTACTATTACTAAACAGTTCTAAGGCAAACCCTCACAGGTAAGTCATCACTACAGTAGTAATTCGATCACTAGTCCACACCTATCTTGTTAAGGTCCCACACTGACTAAATCCCCTCTCGTACCACAACGGTGTACAGCCATCTCCATATACATGTGTCCTAAAGGCATAAGTATCTAATAAGTATAACGTTGCGGCGTGCAGTCCGATCCGCATTGATCCCACATTGATCCAACACCGTCGCGGCGTACATCCCGATCCTTACTAATATTGTTGCAGCGTGCAGCCCAATATATATATATATATATAAAGAGCTGCGGCGTGCAGCCCGGTCCAATATAATAGATATAATGCTGTGGCATGCAGCCCGATCCAATAAGATATAACTGCGCTCACTGGGGTGTGTGCAGACTCCGGAGGGGCTCCTTCAGCCCAAGCGCTATAATACTGCGGCATGCAGTCGGATCCACATATATATTACCGCAGTGTGCAGTCTGATCTATTTATATATTACTGTGGCATGCAGTCCGATCGATATATATATATATATATATATATATATATAATACTGCGGCGTGCAATCCGATCCGATATATATATATATATATATATATATGTATATAATACATCCTAACGGGTCCTCAACACTGTCTCAATTAGTATAGGATTGGCCTTTTAGGCTCACTCAGCTAAGTCATGGGAGCTTCCACCCTAAGTAATTCATCTCTCACGGTACACATCTTGTACAGGTTCTTAACAGGCCATTCAGCTAGTTTTACGGCTGAGTGTAAGTTCCAACACGATATATGGGTCACCTAGCTCTACAGGTCCCCTAATGCTCTACAGATCTGCACAAGGCTCCAAACATGGCTATTAGCCCAATTACACAGTTATAATCTCATCAACAGTCATAATACACAGTCTACTATAAGCCGGGAAGGACCAAGTCCAAGTTCCCAATCACAATGTCATCACGCCCATTTCAAGACGCGCTTCTCATCTCAACATAGCACTGCGAAGTGCTAGTACGGAGTTTCAAACCCTCAGTACATTATTTACTACAACCAGTTACCTCGAACCGGTAGAAACATCTGTCCGCTTTGCGCTTGCCTTGCAAATTAATCTCCTCGGTTGCCAAATCTGCTCAAAATCAATGATAATACATCAATATATGCTAAATTCACGTAACCCATTCGAAATAACCCAAATTGCATCAAAACCCACAAAGTTGTCAAAACCCGACTTTTAGTGTGCTTCTCGAAAAATTACAAAAGTTACATATTCAGAACCCTCGTCTCAATACGAGTCTATGCATATAAAATTTGCCAAATTCGGACTCCAATTGCCTACTCAAATCAGTGTTTTTCTACAATTTTAGGCCTAGGGCTAAAACCCACCTTTAATCTTCCATTTTCATAGAAATAATAAATGATTTCATGATAAAAGCGCATAATTAAACCACAAAACTTACCTACGACAATATCCCGATGATTTCCCAGCAATTCCCGTCACTTTCTCACTCTAGAGCTCAACAATGGGGGTTTCTAGGAGTGAAACCCGTAAATGAAATGTTCTGCAATTTAAGGACCTGCCCAGTCATTTAACCCTTCGCGAACGCGACACTCCCCACGCGTTCGCGATGATCAAAATTAGTAGCCTCCGAATTTACTCTACGCGAACGCGTGGCTTCCAGCCGCGTTCGCGATGACCAACCGCTAAGACCTATGCAACTGCGTCCACTCCTTCGCGATCGCGATGCTCCCAAGGCCTGACCTTACGTGTTCGCGTCCCTCTCCTCGCGAACGCGATGAGCAAAAATCTCCAACTCTCCAATACACTTCGCGAACGCGTGGACCTCTACGCGAACGCGAAGAACAAAGTTTTTTTGCAGATATTGCAGCAATTCAGCTGCTCTCTTAGGCTAAAAATGGTCCGTTTGGACCCCCGATTTCATCCCGAGGCCCCCGAGACCCCAACGAAAACCACCAACATACACCATAGCACGATACAAACTTGTTCCAATCATAAAAACACGCCCTCAAACACGGAAAACATCGAATCCAAGCACATTCAAGTCTAAGTTTTCATTCAAACTTCCGCAACCGACATTCGATCAAAAACACGACCAAACGACCTCCGAATGACCTCATATTTTGCAGGCACATCCAAAGTCACCTAACGGATCTACTGAAACTATCGGAATTCCATTCCGACTCCCGGATCAAAATCTCACCTACCGATAATTTCGCCGAAATTCAACTTTAGCCAATTCAAGCCTAAAACTTCACCGGGCCTCCAAATTCACTTCCGATCGCTCTCCTAGCTCATAAATGACATCCCGGAGCTGACCGAATCATCAAAATCCGATTCCGATCTCTCTAACTCACAAGTCAACATCCGGTTGACTTTTCCCAAATATTCCTTCTTCTAAGAGACTATTTGTCTCAATTCCAACTAAACTCAATCCGAATTGACTCAAACTCGCCGAACATACATATTAAAACATGAACGAGAATATAACGGGGAATACGATGTGATAACTCACATGATGACGGGCCGAGTCATCACATTCTCCCCAACTTAAGCAAACGCTCGTCCTCGGGCGGACCCAGAGTTGTCCTAGATTCAACACAATAGCTGAATGACCTCACCAAGCATATACTCGTGGTGATACCACTTCGCCCTATCTTTCATAAGTCCGATAACACAGTATAGCTGAATTTCCACAGTCTATCTGAACCATAAACCACATTGCACTTCCCGAAATCATGTACCAAATCTGAATCCCACATCTATACTCAGAGTACACACGATCCAACTGTAATAGCCAAACTCGCCACTCCGGGTGAGATCACATGATGTATCAAACAATCCAATCACTCGAGACGATAGTCTCCAATCATAACAACTGGCCACAATAACCAAATACTAGCAGAAAGAACCTTTCTCATTAGCTAAAGTCTTTGTCCAACACCTTCATATACTGCCCACGACAACCGAACACACGATATATCGAATCCATCTCTCAGGTCACCCATACATGAATCAATTTCCCTTTTAAGTCATACCACACTAGATTTCGGAGCCGAACCTCGATATTACCTTTCTAACCAGCTGAAATCACATATACTCATACTTATTATTGGCTCCAATGATCATTTCGATTATAACACACCGCATTGGTGATATGACATCTCAACACCGGCCAAAGCCACGACAAGCACAACACATGCTCCAATAAGAAATGTTTGAACATACTCAAATCATGACATCTGACTCAAACAAAAGAGTTGCATTTCAATTCCTCTGTACCATCATAACATAGCACTAAGATCGCATTCCACATCATAGAGTACTTGAATCCTCCTCGAGAGGACATAACATCACATGGCCTTGCCACGATTTGTGATTCTATCCCAACACTATTACTCATGAAGCACCTCAAGTTACTAAGCTCAAAACGATCAGCCACGCACATATTTAGGTATGAACCCAAGCAATCAATGTCACCCATAGTGAAACAATTAATGTACGCTATCAAATCCTGAAAAGACACAACCGATGTGCTATTCCCCGAGCGATACCAATACGGACTATTCCTCGGAAGCTAGGAACTATTGTATACAAGGTAACATATAGGAAACTATATTTTCCACATCACACTGTTGTGGCGCGCAACCCGTTCCAATAACATTCCCTTGGCGGCGTGCCATCCGATCCTGATACCACACATGTGGCGGCGTGCCACCCGATCCAAATACTATGCCTGTGGTGTCGTGCCACCCGACCCATGAATACATCTAGCAAAGGGAATGCACATAGGGTCAAGTTGTTCCTTCCAACAAATATATATATATATAGCCTCAGGCTCGGCCACATGAAATGCATCCGACAAAGTTCCTCAATACTGGAGCTGAATCAATGGTAGATACCTTTACACTGACATCCGCCACGAAGGCCCAACTGACAAAGCAATACCTACCAGCCGTCCGCTGGTACTGGGGTACATCCACCCTGCTGGAGCATGATCTGATGCACTCTACCATGCAGTTGCGACATTTTCCCGACATAGTCCATATCACATTAGTCTAGACAACCTGACTTATGACAACCAGTCTGCAATCATATATCATTATTCCATTTCATCATATCAAGTAACGAGATAACCACTAGGGCTTCCAATTTCCAATAACCGCTAAACGGTGCTGATACACACGACATACCACCACTGCATAGGCGGATTACGAGAACTTCTAGTCTCTAACACATATATAACACTTGAATTACTATGCCTGATTCCACTCTCCACCGTACGAATATGTGACACATGTCAAGCATCCATTCATACCATGTACGCCATTCAAAAATTTCCCTATGCCAACAACAACTAAATCATCACTGTTAATCCAGCAGGAGAATACCACAATACCACTTGATATTATCAGTTTACACCACCTTTCCCTTTTGACCATATACTCTGCCAAAACACTAGGATAGCAGTACCATTTTCCTTAATCACCGGGAAGCTTGATTCTCAGATTAACTGCAGCTGCCCACGCTGCTCGGGGATTTTAATGACTTAACATATAATATGAACAATCCCAAGCCTTGAATATGCCATTATCAACTTTCCATAACACATCGCGTCTACCATACCACACTAAGATAACATGGAAATTCATATTCCTTTCCTACACCGCAAACATCGGCACACTCAACTAGTCAAAAACTTTCTTGATCCCATATAGAGAAAACTCCTTACACATTCCAAGATTTGCATACCAACAAGAAATACACTCATTTTCAAACAACGGTAAAACACACTACAAACTCTTTCTCCCAATTACATGGCATAAGTTAGACTGCCAGGACTGAGTCATTTTACCCACATTGAGCTACGCAACTGCCAGCTCATCAAGAGCTTTGTTGCACCATAACTGCAAGGCTCATTACCCGGAACACACCAGGAGTTACTCGTGCCCTTTTTCATACTGTTCCAATTTACTAACAAGTTGTTCCATTTACCTAGTTTCCTTTATGATTCATATTTAATTGAACATTAGCCTTTACTGTAGCACCATAATACATCAACTCATGTTATCAGACGAGACTCGTACATAAGACCACACCGTCTAAGACTCACAGGCCGCTGAATACTCCCTCAGATGTTTCCCCGAGGTATCACAATCTACAACACTTTACCTTGAAGAACTTCCCGCAATTTGAATTCGTTATCATTACTCTCCAGTATAGATACATATAATCTCATCATCCACATAACATATCGAAAGTCTCGATTTCTTCTAACGAAACCACAGTCTTTAGCCACGTACCCAATCTTAAGACGCCTTACTGCTACAAGCAAAATCTTGAACACCGTAAAACAATTCTCGGGCGTCATTCACCCTCAACCGATTATAATTCAACTGCCTTATTGAACATAACCACTCGTGCCTTACTAGAACTCTGACACCGCAGAACATGATTACATTCAGATACAATTAGCTACATTTCTTTTTTATACACCAAACATTCTTTACCAACATAAGTTCAAAACATCCTAGTATTTCTTCACATCTACGAAGCACCACAACCTTTATCAAAATTTCCCAACATACCCAGAGACAGGACCAACATAGCACACAACTGTGCAATCAGTTTTTCAATGACAATCTCCCCAACTTGGCTCGGAGCCATACACCCAAGCACTTTCAGCCACTCATAGCATTCTTACTCAAATGATGCCACAATGTTCAAGTTAGATTAAACTCAAGTCATTAACAAGCTTCGGCGGAGATTCGAATTATCACACATCTTAACTCTTTTGCAACTCTTGCATTTATACGCACGCCATTTAAGCCTATTCTCCAGGTGACAAAATTATTTTCTAAGCCCCAAATTTTCCAGAAATTTCGACAGAGTTTCCTCTATAATTTGGCCTATCCACCTGCCAGCGAATCACCAAAATCATCCTAACAATATATCCGCAACTCGACAAGACATCACAATGTATATCAACAACATAAATCTCAATACTACACAATTATATCATCAGCATTAGTACATGAACATGCGGTGCGCCTGCTCACATCATAACTTATATCAACTACTTTTCACCCCGATACTCATAGCACAGCCAATTCGGTCTTCCTGCGTCTGAACTCATACTACCACATGTAATGCACTTTACCTTTCCACTAAGGAACATGAACATACTCACCACGCACACTGCTATGGCTACGTAACATATCACAATAAGGATTGAATACCTTGCAGCTCACCCATTATCAAACTGCCATTTCACAGTTAAGATCAATACTGATCGCATGGATTTCATAATACCGGCTCGCAAAATTAGCACCTTGGTGCTTAAGCCATAGACAAGGATCTGGCCTCAACTCTTCCAGACAGGCCCAACATGAACTCATAGAGGTTATATCTCGCCCCTCGATTAGGAAATCATAAGCCATCAAGGCAAATTTATCACTAAGCACTCGAGTGCACTTACAAACATGTAGAAGGAGTTTCAAGAATTGCATCTCAAGATGAATCAAGTACGCACGATGACATTTCCAAGAATTGAAACTTTCCTAAAAGATTTGCAGCCTCCTGAGGATAAGTACAGGCGTCCCCGTACCGATCCACGAGACTCTACCAACCGGCTCATGACTCATGAGACCTGTTAACCTAAGCTCTGATACCAACTTGTCACGACCCAAACCCCGTACGTGATGGCGCCCAACACAATTCTAGGCAAGCCCGACCATATAATCTCTTAACCCAGCCAATTATTAATTCCAGTTAATCCAATTAAACTTAAACAGCTACTGATCATATCAAATGAAAAACGTGATATTAAAGGCATACAAGTACGGTCCCAACCATATCGTGGTGTCACGAGACTGAGCCTCTACAGAATAACATCCTAACACAAACAAATCTAGGCAAAATGAGAACAACAAGATGATAAGGAAGGAGAAAACAGATTCTGCGGACGCTGGTAGCTACCTTGTAGTCTCCGCAAAAGTAGATGATGATCAGCAGCTACAATGTCTCAACTGCCCTCGGGCACCTGTGGATCTGCACAAAAAGTGGAGGGGAGTCGGGTGAGTATATTTCAACTCAGTGAGTAACAATAATAAACGATAACTGAAAGTAAGAACTCCTGTACTGTCACTAAACAGTTCTAAGGCAAACCCTCACGGGTAAGTCATCACTACAGTAGTAATTCGATCACTAGTCCACACCTATCTCGTTAAAGTCCCACACTGACTAAATCCCCTCTCGTACCACAACGGTGTACAACCATCTCCATATACATGTGTTCCTAAGGCATAAGTATCTAATAAGTATAATGATGCAGCGTGCAGCCCGATCCAATATATATATATATATATATATATATATATATATATATATATATATATATATATATATATATATATCGCGCCGCTGCATTATAGACATACGTATGCTCATATATAAACATTGGATCGGCTGTACCATTGTCTCACACTGATCCAACAACGCTACGACGGGCATCCCGATCCTTACTAATACCGCTGCGGCGTGCAGCCCGATCCAATATATATATATATATATAATGATGAGCCTGATCCAATATATATACTATTGCGGCGTGCAGCCCGATCCAATATATATATATGTATATGTATATAATACATCCTAACGGGTCCTCGACCCTGTCTCAATTAGTATTGGATTGGCCTTTTAGGCTCACTCAGCTAAGTCAGGGGAGCTTCCACCCTAAGTAATTCATCTCTCACGATACACATCTAGTGCGGGCTCTTAACAGACCATTTAGCTAGTTTTACGGCTGAGTGTAAGTTCCAACATGATATATGGGTCACCTAGCTCTACAGGTCCCCTAATAATCTACAGATCGGCACAAGGCCCCAAATATGGCTATTAGCCCAATTACACAGTTATAATCTCATTAACAGTCCTAATACACAGTCTACTATAAGCCGGAAAGGACCAAGTCCAAGTTCCCAATCACAATGTCATCACGCCCATCTCAAGACGTGCATCTCAACTCAACATTGCACTGCGAAGTGCTAGTACAAGGTGTCAAACCCTCAGTACAAAACCAGTCACCTCGAACCGGTAGAAACCTCGGTCTGCCTTGCGCTTGCTTCGCAAATCAAACTCCTCGGTTCCCAAATCTGCTCTAAATCAATGATAATACATCAATATATGCTAAATTCACGTAACCCATTCGAAATAAACCAAATTGCATCAAAACCCACAAAGTTGTCAAAACTCGACTTTTGGTGCGCTTCTCGAAAAATTACAAAAGTTACATATTCGGAACCCACGTCTCAATACGAGTCTAGGCATATACAATTTACCAAATTAGACTCCAATTGCCTACTCAAACCAGTGTTTTTCTACAAATTTAGGCCTAGGGCTAAAACCCACCTTTAATCTTCCATTTTCATAGAAATAATCAATAATTTCATGATAAAAGCACGTAATTAAACCACAAAACTTACTTCCGACAATATCCCGATGATCTCCCAGCAATTCCTGTCACTTTCTCACTCTAGAGCTCAACAATGGGGGTTTCTAGGAGTGAAACCCGTAAATGAAATGTTCTGCAATTTAAGGACCTGCCCAGTCATTTAACCCTTCGCGAACGCGACACTCCCCATGCGTTCGCAATGAACAAAATTAGCAGCCTCGGAATTTACTCTACGCGAACGCGTGGCTTCCAGCCGCGTTTGCGATGACCAACCGCTCAGACCTACGCGAACGTGTGCACTCCTTCGCGATCGCGATGCTCCCCAGGCCTGACCCTACGCGTTCGCGTCCCTCTTCTCGCGAACACGATGAGCAAAAATCTCCAACTCTCCGATACACTTCGCGAACGCGTGGACCCCTACGCAAACGCGAAGAACAAGGTTTTTCTGCAGATATTGTAGCAGTTCAACTGCTCTCTTAGGCTAAAAATAGTCCGTTTGGACCCCCGATTTCATCCCGAGGCCCCCGAGACCCCAACGAAAACCACCAACATACCCCATAACATGATACAAACTTGTTCCAATCATAAAAACACGCCCTCAAACACGGAAAGCATCGAATCCAAGCACATTCAAGCCTAGGTGTTCATTCAAACTGCCGCAACCGATATTCGATCAAAAACCAGAACAAACGAACTCCGAATGACCTGAGATTTTGTAGGCACATCCAAAGTCACCTAACGGAGTTACTGCAACTGTCGGAATTCCATTCTGATTCCCGGATCAAAATCTCACCTACCGATCAGATTTCGCCGAAATTCAACTTTAGCCAATTCAAGCCTAAAACTAAACCGGGCCTCCGAATTTACTTCTGATCGCTCTCCTAGCTCGTAAATGACATCTCGGAGCTGACCGAATTATCAGAATCTGATTCTGAGCTCTCTAACTCACAAGTCAACATCCGGTTGACTTTTCCCAAATATTCCTTCTTCTAAGAGACTATTTGTCTCAGTTCCAACTAAACTCAATCCGAATTGACTCAAACTTTCCAAACATACATATCAAAACATGAACGAGCATATAACGAGGAATACGGGGTGATAACTCACATGATGACGTGCCGGGTCATCACATAGACAAAAACCAAACACTATCTTTCTTCATCCACCTCCACCAATAGTATTGCCTCAAGTCTTGATACATCTTCGCGGAAACCAGATGGATGGAATACCGCAAACTATGGGCCTATGCTAAAATCAACTCTCGAAGCTCATCAATATTGGGTGCACAAATCCGACCCAGCATCCTCAATACCCCATCATTTCCAATGGTCACATCTGTGTCATAACCATGCTGAACGTTGTCCTTAAGGCCAACAAAATGAGTGTCATCATATTGCTACTCCCTGATACGATCAAATAAAGAAGACCCGGAAACCACAAAAGCTAAAACCCGACTAGCCTACGAAAGATCCAATCTCACAAAATGGCGGGCAAAGGTTTGAACATCCATTGCCAAAGGCCTCTATGAAGCTGGTAAATATGCCAAACTCCCCAAAAATTTTGCTCGGTGAATCAAGGCATCCGCTACCACGTTGTCCTTGCCTGGGTGATACAGAATAGTAACATTATAGTCTTTTAGCAACTCCAACCATCTCCTCTAGTTCAAATTTAGATCCCTTTGCTTGAACAAGTGCTGCAAACTCCGATGGTTAGTATAGAGTTCACTAGGCACATCGTACAAATAATGATACCAGATCTTCAAGGCATGAACAATAGCAGCTAACTACAGGTCGTGGATAGGGTAATTCTTCTCGTGTATCTTCAATTGTCTAGATGCGTTGGCAATAACCCTACCATCCTACATCAACACCACTTTGACGCTAACTCTCGAAGCATCACAATATATAGTATAAGACCCCAAACCGATAGACAATATCAAAATTGGGTCTGTAGTAAAAGTTGTCTTGAGCTTCCGAAAGCTCGCCTTACACTCTTCTCTCCGCTGAAATGGGGCACTCTTCTGGGTTAGTGTAGTCATAGGGGATGCAATCGATGCAAATCCTACACAAAATGATGGTAGTAGCCTGCCAAACAAAGGAAATTGTGAATCTATATGGCTGAGCACGACCTAGGCCAACTCTACACGACCTCTATCTTCCTCGGATCCACCCGAATACCCTCACTCGAAACCACGTGGCCTAAGAATGCCACAAAACTTAATGAAAACTCACATTTTGAGAACATTGCATATAACTTCTTCTCTCTCATGGTCTTAAGCATGGTCCTCGGGTGTTGCTCATGATTTTCCCGACTCTGGGAATACACCAGAATATCATCAACAAAAATAATAACAAATGAGTTGAGATATGGCCTAAACACAGTGTGCATCAAATGCAAAAAAGTTGCTAGGGCATTGGTTAGCCTAAATCTAATAAAAAGGAACTCATAATGACCATACCGAGTATTGAAGGTAGTATTCGGGACCTCTATCTCCTGAATCATTAACTAGTGGTAACCTGAGCGCAAGTCAATCTTAGAAAACACGTGTGCGCCCTCAATATTGTCAAATAGATCATCAATACAAGGCAACGGATAACAGTTCTTCCCTGTAACCTTGTTCAACTAGTGGTAATCAAAACATATGCGCATAGAACCATCCGTCTTGTCCACAAATAACACAGGCGTAGCTCAAGGAGATACACTTGGCCGAATAAAACCCTCATCAAGTAATACCTGTAACTGATCCTTCAACTACTTCAACTCAGTAGGATCCATACAATACTGAATGAAGGAAATGGTCTGAGTGCCCAGTAACAGATCAACGCCAAAATCAATATATCTACCGGGCAGCATGCCCAAAAGATCAGCTAGAAACACATCGTAAAATTCCTGTACCATTGGGACTAAATCAACAGAACGGGTATTAGCACTAACATCTCTTACATAAGCTAAATACATGGCACACCCCTTCTCATCCATACACTGAGCTTTAAGGAAAGAGATAACCCTACTGGGAGTGTGATCTGAAGAACCACTCCACTCAACATAATAGTAAGTCTTGCAACAACATGAATTAAATAAAATAATGCTTACAACTATGAAATAAGATAGATTATACAAGGCAACACTTAACACTTACAGAATAAGATAACACATCGTAAAACATCTCCATATCAATAAGAAAAATGAGGATCTCCTAGGATATCGTCATGTAGTCCGCTTCATCAACTATATAAGGAGCTCCTGGGTTATCGTCTCGTAGACCATTATATGAGTATATTCAAAAGATCTCCCGGGATACCGTCCCATAGTCCAACTATCAATGTGTAGGAGGATTTATCAGGAATCTAATTCACTGTCCCAAAGCAAATATGCAGGAGGATCTATCGGGAATCTGACCCACAGTCCCAAAGTAAACAAACAAGGGAGGGGAGGGGGGAACTACCGGAATCACACATTCGTAGTCCCAATGTAAATACGTAGTCATAACAAGACGACATCCACAAATGAAGTTAAAAGATACAAGAAAATAGGTTGTTCTAGCCTGACATACTTCATGTAGTACAAACAGAGAAACTTGAGCAGATAGGCAATATAGAACAACTAAGAATGATTTTCTAACTAACACAGTCTGTAATTGCAAGTGAAATAAAGCTGATAAGAAAGAAACTCAGTCCAAATATTTCAAGTAAAACCAGATTTTTAACAGTTGGCTCAAGTACACGCTCGTCACCTCACATACATGGCATTCAATTACCAAATATCATATCCTATGGGAATAGGTCCCCCACACAAGGTTAGACAAGCCACTTACCTATAACACGCTCCAAATAACATCGATACCATACATTTTCCATGAATATCCGACTCTAAATGGCCCAAATATGTTCAATGAAATTACATATCATAAATAACATCTCGAGCTCCTGATTCTACTATTTAATATAAAGCGAGATGTGAATTTAGATAAAATGACCAAAATGACCCTCAGGCCAATGTCTCCGAATTGGATAAATTTTACATTTTCAGAACCCTCGTACTCTCACGAGTCCAACCATATAAAAATCCCTCAAATTGGAGGTCAAACACCCACTCAAAACTAAATAACTTGGTCTGTGAAGTCTTACCTATTTTTCATTCAAAAATCCAAAATTAAGAAGGAATTTGTGATTAGATTAGTGGGATTTAAGCATAAGAGAGTAGAGAATCGTTACCCAGTTGTTTCCCTTGAAAGTCGCTCGAAATTTCTCCCAAGTCCAAGCTCCCAAGTGTCAGTTTTATAAAAAATGGCTAACCCTCAAATTTTTAAATGATTTTAACTATACAATCATTTAATGCATCGCGAACACAAAAGTACGATCGCATCCACGAAGAAGAAAAAGAAATGAAGAAACTTGTCCTCCTCCTAGATTACACTACGTGAATGCATGGAGGAGGACGCGAACACGAACGTGAAGAATGAATTGGACCTGCAACTACTGAAGGATTTTTTGCAACTTTTCAGAATTCCAAAATGCTCGGTTGAGCACCTGAAACACACCAAAGGCCCCCATTACCTAAATCAAACATTCGTACATATCTCATAACATAATGCAAACTAGTATCAACCTTTCAATCACTAAAACACCATCGGAACTCAAATTAAACAATGATTTAAGCCTAAGATCTTCAAATTCCATCAAAACATGATTTCGATCAAAAACCTAACCAAACATCATCTGAATGTCTTGAAATTTTACACACACACCCTAAATTACATGACGAAGCAACAACATTCAGAATTTCATTCTGACACTCGGATAAAAATCTCACTATAGAACCGAAAACTTCAAAAATTAAAACTTCATAATTTCAAGCCTAAATCCGTTGCGGACCTCCAACACACATTCCAAACATGCTCCCAACCTTGAAATCACTTAGAGAAGCTAACAAAACCATTGGATTTCCCTTCGAAGGATGTCTTCACATTGTTCTGACTATGGGAAACTTTCCAACACTTAAGCTCTCATTTAGGGACTAAGTGTCCCAAAACTCTCTGAAACTCAAAATCGAACATCTCGGCAATTCAAATTAGTATAAATAGAGTTGGGGAAATAGTTAATAGGGGATCAGGGCATTAATTCTTAAGATTACTAGTGTGTCATTACAAAATTTAAAATTAACTTGGAATCACCAATAGAACTTACCTTGGGTGGTGGAGGGGGACCCTTAAGGAGTGAGGTTTTTAAGAGTTTTCCATTCTAGAGCAAGTTTTTATGTTTTGGGGTTGTGGGAGACAAAATAGTAAGAAAAATGACTTCCCAAGTCGCCCACCAACTCCCAGTTTACGGGACTTCGATAAATCCCCGAAATACTGCCACACCACCACGGTTGCGATGAAAATGCGGTAGGACCGCGGTGGTTACACACTATTCTGTAAAATAGGAATAGCAGTTTGTACAAAGCTCAGTTTGGGTTTCACAATATATCTTTGGAAAGATATTTCAAAGTCGAAAAACATTCATGGTTTATGTTTTCAAAAATTCAATACACATTTTCAATAGAACACTACTGGAAGATGGACGTTCTGTAAACTAAGTCAATTTTGTCAAACCTTATGCACCACAGTCTCCATCTTGATTCTAAAACAACTATTTCCACCGATAATCGTCTCGATGGAACTTTACATGTATAAAATATCAAATTAATACCCATTTAATATGTCCACAACTAATCTGAATGTACTGTATGTTACAGTTTATGCAGGAGGATAGAGTGATTACTTATGGTTCACGTCATTTGAAGACCCATAAGAAGAAGTACCCCTTTCATGATTTGTAGTTATCTTTCGTGGTTCACACGTAAAAGATTTGGAGGCATTATCTTTATGGTATTTCTTGTGAGCTGTTTACCGCCGCCTTTGAATCCATTATTTCTCTGAACTCTCTCTAAAAACTATCATGAACCCTAGCTGCCGCCCTGTCACACCACCCTAATACCTACCTAATCCATGGCCTTACATGGTCTTTTGGGGATGTACCAGACTTCCATGGTTCCTTTGTGTTTGGTTCCATGGTTTCACGACAAATACTCGAAGGTGTCTGGTCCAGTCCTTGCTCGACTATTGTTCATGGTCTTTATCAAGAAATCCATGACGTTTTCTAGCCATGCATGGCCATTCATGTTAGGTCTTTGATCTTTTCTTGTCAGATTGTTAACCTTCGAGGTCTTTCTCATTTCTTTTTGGCTTTCTAAAACCCTAATCTCTAAGACCTTTCAATTTCTTTCATATCTTCTTTAGATCTGTACTTTCTATGAGTGTTTTAGGTGATTTCTCGAAAGTTTTTCAACTTTATTTCAAAGGAGACCCTTCATATTCTCAAATCAGGGTTTTCCTTTAAAGTTTCCTTTAAAAGATCTTTAATTTTAATGTGTTTCTGATTTTGCATGGTTTGTTCATGTTATTCTTCTATTTGAGTTACCTTTTTAAAACCCTAATTTCTTTTTAGGTCTCAATCGTATTCTGAAACTATTTGTTAGATATGTGTTTGTTTGGTTGAACTGTTGCTTGACTTGTTTGTTTACCATCTTTTGAACTCGATTTTTGTTGAAAACCCTAGGTCTTTGGGTATGAAATTGGTTGTTGGGACACATGACTCGATTGAATGTTCTTATTCCTAGAGTCTCTTTTATTTATGTGACTTGTCTAATTTTTACTATCTTTCAACTCGACTATGGCTGAAACGCTAACGTTTTAAAAGGTTTCCTCACTTGTTACTATGAGACCATTACTTGTTTGATCTTTCTCACTTTGGCTATATGTTTGAACCTTGACTATCTACTGAATCCTATATTTTTTTGCTACTACTATTGTATGGTGTTTCTTTTGCCAATGTGCTTGGCCCAGAATGTCTATTGTCTTCTGTTCACCCTGTTTATATACTAAAGTGCAGAAGCATGTTTCTTATTTGACTAACCTTAATCGTGTGACTGATTTCAAAGATTTTCTTATATGAACACTAATTTCACTCACCTGTATAGAATTGACTGATTCTTTTTCCTTTACTTTAGTATTTATCTTGATGAATCCTTTCCAGAAATAAGAATATTTTTTTTACTCAGACTTGATTGTTCACTGCATGATTTTACTACTCTTTTTATGGAAATAATCAGTCTATCTCTTAACTGATTTCTTTCCTTATTTGTATATGTTACTACACATTGAACAGTGATAATTTAATTAAAGGGAATCACATGTATACTGATTTTGACTGTTGATTGTTCCCATATTTTTACTAAACAGTGATTCTTTAATTAAAGGGAATCACATGTATACTGATTTTGACTGTTCATTGTTCCCATATTTTTACTAAAACTTTATTTATTACTTCTTTTTCACCCATTTTAACAATTCTACAAATATCCTACACCCCTCTTCTTTAAAAAATGAACGAACCACTTTAGTTCAAAATACACACTTCACTCAAAACTCTCTCTCTCTTTCTTCTCTGTTACCACTTGCGTTGGTGCCTTGTCTAGGCAGCTGAAAGACAAGGCTAGGTTGTGGAAATTTTCTTAGTTTTCTTTCTACATTTGCTTCTTTACTGGTATGTTCTACTTAATCTTCAAACATTAAAAAAAACATGTTTTCTTTACTATCTCATTCACTCTGTCTTGTATTTTGCTTGTGTTTAATCAAGTTTCATTCCTAATACATGCTATAAATCAATGTGTTCTTTTATGTATAAATACATTATCAGTAATTTGATTATGTGATTATGACCTATGATTATGAAAATCCCATATCACACATGTGTTTGTATTCTTTGGTTGGTTTGAGAGCATGTCAGCATTAGACATTTTTGTGTGTGACCGCAAACATAGCCCATCCTAGGGTCATATGTTTCATATCCCCTTTATGTGTTGTGTTCCCTAGCTGGCTTATGGGCAAGCCTGCACCATCTATTATTGTGCATGCCTAAGACCGACCCCTTCCTAAGGTCATATGCTCCGTGCAATGAATTCCCAAACCCCTTACCCTCTCTATGCTACACTCTATTTTAAATCTTTGTTTTTGCACTTCCATTATACTCTTAGACTTAGGTTCGAACCTTCTTGTGTGAGACTTGACTTGGGACCCATGAGCTCCCTCTGAACTGGGACACAGAAGGGTTGGCCCTTCCAAACTACACTCATCTGTATCTGGTTATACCAACTTGGGTGTCAGCACTGCCGGGGGTCCCTTAAGACCCTTAGGGAACTTTGACGCACTCAAGTCTGAGAAAGGCTCCCAAACAAGTGGTGCATGAGGTGGTTTATTCCATAATTCATAGAGGAAGTCAAGAATTAGGCTTTCTCTGGTTGTAACTCATTCTTTTACACTTTTCTAATGTAATTCATTATTTGGTCTATAATAAGTTTTAATAAATATTAGGGTAGGTTAGTCAAAAGGGTTGGGTAATTATGCATGCTTAACTATTAGAAGGGTAGAGAACATGCCTATAATACCTATTTTCTGCATGATTAACTCAATATTCAGATAATATGCATATGGGACATTTTAGTATGCCGGTTTAAATCTGCATTCGAACAACCTGTTTAAGTTTAGCATTTAGATAACATGCATATAGGATGTGTCTTAAATTCTACATGTTTATTACCACACGTAGACATCATGCTCTTAAGATCTAAATGGTTATAATCTGAAATAATTTCCAATAGGATAAAATCAATAACTTTTCATATACATCATGTCTATAAGAATTAAAATTAGCCATACTAAATATCATGTCTACAGGGTCTGAAACCAGTATAGTCTAAAATTATTTCAACTCATATTGTTCTTAACTACTTTTTTTTTAAACACAACTCTCTCTATTCTCATTAATACAGTTTAGAAAGCATGTCTATAAGATCTCAAATCATTTATTTTGGAATTATTATTTCTTTGTCATGTTCTAAATTGGTAATAGATATCATGTTTATGGGATCTCACCGAAAAACATAGGCAAGCCTTATTTGACAATAATAAAGTCTGAACCTGCCTTCGTTAATCATTAATCAAAACAACCAGTAGGCATGCCTGATTCAAACTTCTTATCTGGGTTATGTAATAAACTGGTCTTCCTTAACAGTTAGAATTCCCCTGGTATTAGTACTTTAAATTTAGACCCTGACTTCGTTTATGTCATGTTGTCCATGTGCATTATTTGCGGAGGTATACATGAGCTTTCTACTTGCTTTTATGTTTACCCTCTAAATGCAGTCATATATGTTCTTTTTTATTGTTTAGTATTCTGCTTTTAAAGTTGAGAGTCAGCCTAGAACCTTTTCCTTATAGGAATAATAGTCTTAAAATTCCTCCAGGACCGATAGGAATGGGATAAGTAACAACATGCAATAGGTCGAGACCAATCCTCGCTTCAATACATTAATAGGGTGGGAAGGGTAGATAAGGAAATTATGACCGGTGCGCTAATACCACTTGTAGCCCCTCTTTTGAGGAGTGATTACCGGATATTGCATTGATGTAATCCATATTAAAAAAGGCCCTAGGACCCCTTTTGTATTCGTTAGCATGTTCAGTTATAACTCTTTCAAATTTTTTTTTATTTTATCATTTCCAAACACTTATAAATTCCAAATTCCCCCTTATTTGAGCCTTATTTGTTTACTTGTTAATTTCACAAATTGACAAAGAACTGTCTAGCCGGGAAATACAGTAGTGGATCCTGAAGGGTGCCTAACACCTTCCCCTTGGGATAATTTCAAGCCCTTACCCTGTCTCTTGTTATCAAAAAATGTAGTTGTAGTCGAACCCTATAGGTGTCCTAATGCACCCTAAATCATTAGGTGGCGAATCTTCAAATGCAAAACCCAATTCCCAAAAGGAATGAGTTGTCTTATGCCCAAAATGTCAGAAACCCAATTTTCCAATGCAAAGTGGGAAAAAGGGGGTGCGACCAGCGGGTGGCTTGCTTTAGAAGATTGAGATTCTATAGTGGAAGTGGGATTGGATCACCATGGATTTTGCGGCTGGACTACCACAATCTTTAAGGAATTTCGATGCTATTTGGGTGATTGTGGTTTTGCTGACAAAGTCCGCACACTTCATTCCTATATATACTACCTATGTTTCATAGTGGTTAGATAAAAATTACATTAGAGAGATTTTTTCTCCATCATTGAGTGCCCATTTCCATCAATTCAGATAGAGGCACACAATTTACACCGTGATTTTGGAGCCATGCAACTAGCATTGGCCACTTAGGTGGAATGGAGCGCGATATTTCATCCTCAGATAGATGGGCAGTTCGAGTGCATTATGTATATATTGGAGAGCATGTTAAGCGCTTATGTCATTAATTTGGGGGGTTCATGGGACCGTTTCTATAACTCGCGGAGCTCGCTTAGAATAACAATTATGAATTGAGTATTCAGATGGCTCTGTATGAGGCTTTATATGGGAGAAGGTTTACATAGCCACTAGGTTTTGTTTGAGCCGGGCTGTCACGACCCCAAATCCGGTCGTGATGGCGCCCAACACATTGCTAAGCCAGCCTGACCAATCAATATCAACAACAGAGCTAGAAGCTCTCTTTAACCCCTTTAAGCATTTCAAAATATGAAACAATAGTAATACTTATACCAACAGCGGGGAGACCAAGTCCCAAAATATACTAACTCCCATAGACCGAAGGGTCAAGAGTCATGAGCCTCTACTGAACATGAGTGTATAAAGGTTTACAAGATACCAAGTGCGGAAAGAAAAGTCAATACAAAATCAAGACAGTAAGAAGGAATATCGGGTCCTGCGGACTCTGCACCTACCTCGAATATCCACAAACGTCGCCTCGCACAGCTACTGGATCACTGCTGAGAGGTACCTGGATCTGCACACAAGGTGCAGGGAGTAAAATGAGTACTGCCAGACTCAGTGGTAATAAACAGGGGTAAGACAACGCAGATAAGAAATCCGCAATAAAGCACTATGTAAAACTATAATCAGCTACCCCGTCATAGAATCAATATTCACTGTACCTGTACCAACAAATACCAATAAATAGCATAACAGCTAGCAGATGTAGCTAAATGCAATGCAATGCATGATATGACCGCTACGGCGCGTAGCCCGACTCCAATTTTTGGGTACCCGTGCTCACTGTGGGGGTTCAGACTCCGGAGGGGCTCCTACAGCCCAAGCACATCTCATAGAGATTTTCTGCGGCGTGCAGTCCGATCCAACATATATCTCGCTGCGGCGCGCAGCCCGATCCACTACTAGTCAGCTAATATGCAGATACAGCCTCGCAGGCTCAAAAGTAGTTTTTGAAAACTCTTTTATCATTTTTCAGTTGGAAAACAGTAATATCAAGTTCGAGAGATTGGAATTAGCATAATAACAAAATAGCTGCGGACTAGTAGTAAACTAGCATGTCTATATGATAAGACAATGATAACGATCCTCGCGGGATCCAATAATTGGCTCACGGCCCACATGTATACTCAACCGCCCAAGAAGGGGGTTCAACGGCTCAAGAGTGGCCATTATCACAATATATATATATATGCAACCATCCGAGAAGGAGGTTCGACGGCTCTAGAATAGCCAATAATACAGTATCAACAGGTCGGACTAATATATAGTCTCCAGTTCATGATTGACCCCGCACTCTCAAGAGCGTGCGTGTCTCGCCGCTATACAACGTCACAAAGTGGTATACCGGGGTTTCGAACCCGCTGGTCATCACCCACATCTATTACTCACCTCAATACGGCGCGACGACTATTCCGCAATGCCCTTGCCACGAGAATCAAGCTCCGCACGCGTAGAATCTGATCCAATACAGTAGAAATACAACAAATTAGGCCAATGTGACGACACCCAATCAATACAACTCAATTTACATCAAAATTCCCAAAGTTGTCAAAACCCGACTTTCGGTACGCTTGTCAAAAAATTACAAAAGTTACATATTCGGAATCCTCATCTCGATACGAGTCTAGGAATATAAAATTTACCAAAATCGGACTCCATTTGCCCACTCAAATTAGTGTTTTTCTTTAATTTAGGCCTAGGGCTCAAACCCACCTTTAATCTTCCATTTACAGAAATTTAACCCATGATTTCATGTTAAAATGATGTAATTAAGCCACAAAACTTACCTCCAACGAAACCCCGATGATTTCCCGGCAATCTCCCGTCAATTTCTTCTCTTGGAACTCAAAAATGGAGGTTTTGGGTATTAAACCCGCGACTAGTTCTGTTCTGAACTTAAACTCACTGCCAGTCAAATCTCTTCATCGCGTTCGCGACGCCTCTCACGCGAACGCGATGCCCTTTTCCTCTTCTTCATCGCGAACGCGTCACTCCTTCACGCGTTCGCGAAGGTCAACTTCCCAGCCTCCGGATTATTACTCTACGCGAACGCGTAGTCTCCCACGCGAACGCGTGGCCTCGCCAATTCCTTCTTCGCGATCGCGGCCTAAACCCACGCGAACGCGATGCGTCCTAACTCCCTCATACGCGAACGCGACCTTCACTCACGCGTCCGCGAAGCATGCTGGACCTGGCCTACGCGAACGCGGGCCTTGCCCTCGCGAACGCGAAGGCCAAAATACTGCCCAGTGATCTGCAGATTACAGCAGGTCTTTTCTTGCTTCAAAATGCCGGATGATGGTCCGAATTCACCCCGAGGCCCCCGGGACTCCAACGAAAACCACCAACATACCCCAAAACACGATACGAACTTGTTCCAATCATAAAAACACCATCCTAAACATTAAAATCACCAATTACACACGGATTTAAGCATAAATTTCTTAAAACATTCCGAATTACACATTCAATCAAAAACCCGACCAAACGACGTCCGAATGACCTGAAATTTTGCAGGCACATCCAAAATCACCTAACGGAGCTATTGCAACTGTCGGAATTCCATTCCGACCCCCGGATCAAAATCTCACCTACCGTTCGGATTTCGCCAAAATTCAACCTTAGCCAATTCAAGCCTATTTCTACACCGGGCCTCCAAATTCAATTTCGATCGCTCCCCTAAGTCACAAATCACCTTCCGGAACTAACCGAATCATCAGAATCCGATTCCGAGCCCTCTAGCTAAATAGTCAACTCCGGGTTGACTTTCCTTATTCAAGTTTCCTTCACAAAGGCTATATGCCTCATTTCCAATCCCAATCACTCCTAACTCATCCGATAGACTCTAACACTGATATAAAATCATAAAACATGTATTTACAACATAACGGGGTGGATATTCCCGTGACGACGGGCCGGGTCGTCACATTCTCCCCCTCTTAAGCAAACGCTCGTCCTCGAGCGAGTCAAGAAACATACCTGAAGTCTCAAACAAGTGACGATATCTGCTCCGCATCTCCCGCTCGACCTCCCAAGTGGCCTCCTCCACGGGTCGACCTCTCCACTGAACCTTAACTGATGCAATCTCCTTAGACCTCAATTTTCTCACATGCCGTCCCAAAATGGCAATAGGCTCCACATCATAGGATAAATCACCATCAAGCTGAATGGTGCTGAAATCTAATACATGAGACGGATCTCCAATGTACTTCCGGAGCATAGACACATGGAATACCTGGATGAACGCTGGATAAGCTGGGCGGCAAGGCCAACTCATATGCCACCTCTCCAACTCTCCTAAGTATCTCAAAAGGACCAATGTACCCGGGACTCAACTTTCCTTTCTTCCCAAACCTCATGACACCCTTCATAGGTGAAATCTTCAACAATACTCTGTCACCAACCATGAAAGACAACTCTCGAACTCTACGGTCCGCATAACTCTTCTGGACGAGACTGTGCTGTACGAAGCCTCTCCTGGATCAACTTTGCTCTATCCAGAGCATCTTGGACTAACTCAGTCCCTATCAATCTAACCTCACCAGGCTCAAACCATCCCACGGGGGATCTACATCGCCTGCCATACAATGCCTCATACGGGGCCATCCGAATACTCGACTGATAACTGTTGTTGTAGGCAAACTCAGCAAGTGGTAGGAACTCATTCCACAAACCACGAAAATCAATCACACAAGCTCGCAACATATCCTCCAAGATCTGAATAGTGCGCTCAGACTGCCCATATGTCTGGGGTGAAATGTTGTACTCAACTCAACCCGTGTACCCATCTCTCGCCGAAATGCTCTCCAAAACTGAGAAGTGAACTGAGTACCCCTGTCGGATATGATAGACACCTGGAACTCCATGCAACCGGACAATCTCTCGAATAAAGATCGCCGCCAACCGCTCCGATGAGTAGGTAGTACTAACTGGAATGAAGTGAGCTGACTTGGTCAGTCTATCCACAATCACCCATACAGAATCAAACTTCCTCGCCGTCCGAGGGAGTCCAGTAACAAAGTCCATAATGATCATTTCCCATTTCCACTCAGGAATAACAATGCGCTGAAATACACCGCCGGGCCTCTGATGCTCGTACTTAACCTGCTGACAATTGAGGCACCGTGCTACATGTCCGACAATGTCCATTTTCATCTTTCTCCACCAATAGTGCTGTTTCAAATCTTGATACATCTTCGCGGCTCCTGGATGGATAGAATACCGCGAGCTATGGGCCTCTTCCAGAATCAACTCACGAAGGCCATCAACATTGGGCACACATATCCGGCCCTGCATCCTCAATACGCCGTCACTATCAATGGTGACATCTCTAGCATCATCATGCTGAACTCTGTCCCTAAGGACAGCCAAATGTGGATCATGATACTGGCGCTCACGAATACAATCATATAGAGATGACCGAGATACAACACAAGCCAATACCCTGCTGGGCTCCGAAATATCTAACCTCACTAGCCGATTGGCTAGCACCTGAACATCATGAGCAAATGGCCTCTCCTCAGCCGGAATATATGCCAAGCTCCCCATACCGACCGCCTTCCGGCTCAAAGCATCGGCCACCACATTGGCCTTCCCCGGATGATATAATATAGTAATGTCATAATCCTTCAGCAACTCTAGCCATCTCCGCTGTCTCAAATTAAGGTCTTTCTGTTTGAACAAGTGCTGGAGACTACGATGGTCGGTATACACCTCACAAGACACACCGTACAAATAGTGCCTCCAAATCTTCAAGGCATGAACAATGGTGGCTAGCTCCAAGTCATGAACAGGATAGTTCTTCTCATGCGGCTTCAACTGCCGAGAAGCATAAGCAATTACCTTTCCTTCCTGCATCAACACACAACCTATCCCCACTCTCGAGGCATCACAATAAACGGTATATGAACCTGAAGCCGATGGCAATACTAACACTGGAGCTGTGGTCAAAGCTGTCTTGAGCTTCCGAAAGCTCTCCTCGCACTCATCCGACCACACAAATTTCTGGGTCAATTTAGTCAATGAAGAAGCAATGGATGAAAATACCTGAACAAACCGGCGATAATATCCCGCCAAACCAAGAAAACTCCTGATCTCTGTAGCTGAGGACGGTCTAGGCCAACTCTGCACCGCCTCTATCTTTTTCTGATCAACCTGAATACCATCACGAGACACCACATGTCCCCGAAATGCTACGGACTCGAGCCAAAACTCGCACTTGGAGAATTTAGCATATAGCTTCTCCTCCTTCAATCTCTGCAACACAATACTCAAATGATGAGCATGCTCCTCCTGACTACGGGAGTAGACTAGAATGTCATCAATGAACACAATCACAAATGAATCCAAATAAGGCTTGAACACACTGTTCATCAGATGCATAAATGCTGCTGGGGCGTTGGTCAGCCCAAACGACATCACAAGGAACTCATAATGACCATATCGGGTCCTGAATGCAGTCTTCATAATATCCGAGTCCCTGATCTTCAGCTGATGATAGCCTGAACGAAGATCGATCTTAGAAAACACCCTCGCACCCTGTAACCGATCAAACAAATCATCTATGCGCGGTAGAGGGTACTTGTTCTTCACTGTCACTTTGTTCAATTGCCTATAATCAATACACATTCGCATGGAACCATCTTTCTTTTTAACAAATAATACCGGCGCACCCCACGTGGACACACTAGGACGGATGAAACCCTTATCCAGAAGTTCTTGAAGCTGCTCTTTTAGTTCTTTCAACTCGGCTGGTGCCATTCGATAAGGAGGAATGGATATAGGCTGAGTGCCCGGCACCAAGTCAATGCCAAAATCAATATCCCTGTCCGGCGGCATGCCCGGCAGGTCTGAGGGGAATACATCTGGGAAATCCCTCACAACAAGTACAGAATCAATGCTAGGAGATTCAGCTCCCACATCTCTCACAAAAGCTAAGTACGATAAACACCCTTTTCCAACCATCTTCTGAGCCTTTAAGAACGAAATAACACGGCTAGGGACGAAATCGGTCGAACCCCGCCACTCAATCTGAGAAATACCAGGAATGGCCAACGTAACTGTCTTAGCATGACAATCCAATATAGCATGGTACGGAGACAACCAGTCCATACCCAATATAACATCAAAGTCCACCATACCCAACAATAACAAATCTGCCTGGGTCTCCAGACCCCCAATAGATATAACACAGGATCTATAGACATGATCCACAACGATCGTATCACCCACGGGGGTGGATACATGAACAAGTAAATCAAGACTACCACGAGTCGCACCCAAATGATGTGCAAAATAAGAGGACACGTAAGAATATGTGGACCCTGGATCAAATAGAACAGAGGCATCTCTGTGACAGACAGAAATGATACCTGTAATCACCGCATCGGAGGCAACTACATCACGCCTGTCAGGAAGTGCATAGAACCGTGCCTGGCCTCCACCAGATCTCTCCTCGCCTCTGGGCGACCACGAGAAGACTGACCTCCACCTCTACTAGCCTGAGATGGTGCTGAAGAGGAGGGCTGATCCCTCTGCTGAGTCCTGTCCCTATGGAGTCGAGGGCACTGTCTCCTCATGTGACCAAACTCACCACACTCATAACATGCACCCGGTGCCGGAGAAGGGTACTGAAGGGAACCCCTCGCCGCAGAAGAACCCTGGGCTGAAGAAGTAGGTGCTGCACTCTGGGCTGGGAGGGCACTAAGTGATGACTGACCCTGCTGAAACCCCTGTCGACCACGACCATAAGAACCTCTGCTCTGCTGGGAATGCCCTCTAGATGGAGCACCGCTGAAACTGCCAGAACCGCGAGGCCTCTTGGCTTCCCGCTCCTCTCTCCCTCGGCGACGATCCGCCTCAATGGAGCGTACCATATCAGCTACCTGCTCAAACGATGATGACAGAACTCGCTCGCTGGTAATAAGAATATGGATAGAGTAGTTGAGGCCATCAATGAACCTCCCGATCCTCTCCCTATCAGTGGGGATCATCCATGTGGCATGCCTAGCCAACCGAGTGAATCTAAGCTCATACTGGGTCACAGACATGTCGCCCTGAATCAACCACTCGAACTGGCGACGTAGCTCCTCGCGACGAGACTGAGGTACATATTTCTCTAGAAAGAGAGTAGAGAACTACTGCCATGTGAGAGGTGCTGCTCTTGCAGGCCTACGCCTTTCAAACTCCTCCCACCAATCAAATGCGGAACCAGTGAACTGAAATGTAGTAAATGAAACTCCGCTGGACTCAAGAATACCAGCCGTACGCAGCATCTTCTGACACTTATCCAAGAAACCCCGGGCATCCTCGCCCTCAACGCCACTGAAATGGGGTGGCTGAAGTCTACCAAATCTCTCAAGACGACGCTGCTCGTCATCGGGCATAACCTGAACCATATGCTCTGGAGCTGGAGCTGGTGCAGCTGGAGGAATAACCGGTGCAACTACCTGAGCGGGGACCGCCTCTGGCGTCTGAAGTCCCTGAACAACCGGGTCAGGTGTGCGAGCTGCAGGGTCCGCCGACCACCCCCGACTGAGATGTCGCTACAGTAGCGGTAGCTGAAACTACCCGAGCCAAACCGGAACACACCGATAATATTTGGGCAAGAGTCTCCCGAAGACCGAGAATAGCAATAGATATAGTCCGGCCCCGAATTGGGGCTGCTGGAGCATCAACCACTGGGGGCTGCTCCTGAACTGGTACAATAGGCGGGTCAGCTGGCACTGCCTCGGCCGCCCTACCTCTACCTCTAGCATGACCGCGCCCACGGCCTCTAACAGGTAGCAATGGAGGTCGTCCACCTCGTCCTGATGCTCGCGTTCTCGCTATTTGCGAGAGAATAGAATATAGAAGTTCAGTTCTCAGAACAACAAGATCGCACGACAGAGTTCAAGAAAAGTGAAGTGTTTCCTAAAGGTTCGCAGCCTCCCGAGGATAAGTACAGGCGTCCCCGTACCGATCCACAAGACTCTACTAACCGGCTCAAGACTCATGAGGCCTAGTAAACCTAGGCTTTGATACCAACTTGTCACGACCCCAAATCCGGTCGTGATGGCGCCCAGCACATTGCTAAGCCAGCCTGATCAATCAATATCAACAACGGAGCTAGAAGCTCTCTTTAACCCCTTTAAGCATTTCAAAATATGAAACAATAGTAATACTTATACCAACAGCGGGGAAACCAAGTCCCAAAATATACTAACTCCCATAGACCGAAGGGTCAAGAGTCATGAGCCTCTACTGAACGTAAGTGTATAAAGGTTTACAAAAATACCAAGTGCGGAAAGAAATGTCAATACAAAATCAAAAGACGGTAGGAAGGAATATCGGGTCCTGCGGACTCTGCAGCTACCTCGAATATCCACAAACGTCGCCTCGCACAGCTACTGGATCACTGCTGAGAGGTACCTGGATCTGCACACAAGGTGCAGGGAGTAAAATGAGTACTGCCAGACTCAGTGGTAATAAACAAGGGTAAGACAGCGTAGATAAGAAATCCGCAATAAAGCACTATGTAAAACTATAATCAGCTACCTTGTCATAGAATCAATATTCACTGTACCTGTACCAACAAATACCAATAAATAGCATAACAGCTAGGAGATGTAGCTAAATGCAATGCAATGCATGATATGACCGCTACGGCGCGTAGCCCGACTCCAATTTTGGGTACCCGTGCTCACTGTGGGGGTTCAGACTCCGGAAGGGCTCCTACAGCCCAAGCACATCTCATAGAGATATTCTTGCGGCGTGCAGTCCGATCCAACATATATCTCGCTGCGGCGCGCAGCCCGATCCACTACTAGTCAGCTAATATGCAGATACAGCCTCGCAGGCTCAAAAGTAGTTTTTGAAAACTCTTTTATCATTTTTCAGTTGGAAAAACAGTAATATCAAGTTCGAGAGATTGGAATTAGCATAATAACAAAATAGCTGCGGACTAGTAGTAAACTAGCATGTCTATATGATAAGACAATGATAACGATCCTCGCGGGATCCAATAACTGGCTCACGGCCCACATGTATACTCAACCGCCCAAGAAGGGGTTCCTCGGCTCAAGAGTGGCCATTATCACAATATATATATATATGCAACCATCCGAGAAGGAGGTTCGACGGCTCTAGAATAGCCAATAATACAGTATTAATAGGTCGGACTAATATATAGTCTCCAGTTCATGATCGACCCCGCACTCTCAAGAGCGTGCGTGTCTCGCCGCTATACAGCGTCACAAAGTGGTATACCGGGGTTTCGAACCCGCTGGTCATCACCCACATCTATTACTCACCTCAATACGGCGCGACGACTACTCCGCAATGCCCTTGCCACGAGAATCAAGCTCCGCACGCGTAGAATCTGATCAAATACAGTAGAAATACAACAAATTAGGCCAATGTGACGACACCCAATCAATACAACTCAATTTACATCAATATTCCCAAAGTTGTCAAAACCCGACTTTCGGTACGCTTGTCGAAAAATTACAAAAGTTACATATTCGGAATCCTCATCTCGATACGAGTCTAGGAATATAAAATTTACCAAAATCGGACTCCATTTGCCCACTCAAATTAGTGTTTTTCTTTAATTTAGGCCTAGGGCTCAAACCCACCTTTAATCTTCCATTTACAGAAATTTAACCCATGATTTCATGTTAAAATGATGTAATTAAGCCACAAAACTTACCTCCAACGAAACCCCGATGATTTCCCGGCAATCTCCCGTCAATTTCTTCTCTTGGAACTCAAAAATGGAGGTTTTGGGTATTAAACCCGCGACTAGTTCTGTTCTGAACTTAAACTCACTGCCAGTCAAATCTCTTCATCGCGTTCGCGACGCCTCTCACGCGAACGCGATGCCTTTTTCCTCTTCTTCATCGCGAACGCGTCACTCCTTCACGCGTTCGCGAAGGTCAACTTCCCAGCCTCCGGATTATTACTCTACGCGAACGCGTAGTCTCCCACGCGAACGCGTGGCCTCGCCAATTCCTTCTTCGCGATCGCGGCCTAAACCCACGCGAACGCGATGCGTCCTAACTCCCTCATACGCGAATGCGACCTTCACTCACGCGTCCGCGAAGCATGCTGGACCTGGCCTACGCGAACGCGGGCCTTGCCCTCGCGAACGCGAAGGCCAAAATACTGCCCAGTGATCTGCAGATTACAGCAGGTCTTTTCTTGCTTCAAAATGCCGGATGATGGTCCGAATTCACCCCGAGGCCCCCGGGACTCCAACGAAAACCACCAACATACCCCAAAACACGATACGAACTTGTTCCAATCATAAAAACACCATCCTAAACATTAAAATCACCAATTACACACGGATTTAAGCATAAATTTCTTAAAACATTCCGAATTACACATTCAATCAAAAACCCGACCAAACGACGTCCGAATGACCTGAAATTTTGCAGGCACATCCAAAATCACCTAACGGAGCTTCTGCAACTGTCGGAATTCCATTCCGACCCCCGGATCAAAATCTCACCTACCGTTCGGATTTAGCCAAAATTCAACCTTAGCCAATTCAAGCCTATTTCTACATCGGGCCTCCAAATTCAATTCCGATTGTTCCCCTAAGTCACAAATCACCTCCCGGAACTAACCGAATCATCCGAATCCGATTCCGAGCCCTCTAGCTAAATAGTCAACTCCGGGTTGACTTTCCTTATTCAAGTTTCCTTCACAAAGGCTATATGCCTCATTTCCAATCCCAATCACTCCTAACTCACCCGATAGACTCTAACACTGATATAAAATCATAAAACATGTATTTACAACATAACGGGGTGGATATTCCCGTGACGACGGGCCGGGTCGTCACACGGGCAAGGCTAGGATTTTGGGTGCAGACATGGTACAAAATGTTTATTACAAGGTTAAAGTGATTTAGGAGCAGTTTCCTACTCTGAAACCAAGACAAAAGAGTTATGACAAAAGAAAGGCATGTGATGTGTCCTATATGGTTGGGGAGAAGGTTCTACTGATGGTTTCACCCTTGGAGGGTGTTATGTGGTTCGGAAAGAAAGGAAAGTTGACCCATCATTTTATTGGGCCATTTGAGGTGCTTCGGAAGATTAGCGACATGGCTTATCAGCTTGCTTTTCCATCTATCATGTTGGGTTAGCATCTAATATTTCCTATTTCTCTGCTCCAGAAGTATATTAGTGATCTGTCTCATGCCTAGGATTTCAGCACAGTTTAGTTAGATGGTGAATTGACTTATGTGGTGGCTATTTTAGAGTGGTAGGTCCAAATGTTGAGGTCCAAGTATATAGCTTCGGTGAAAAAGCTGTGGAGCGTTCGGCCCATGGAGGAGGCTATATGAGAGATTGAGATGTGGAGAAGATATCCACAACTATTTGAGGCTTCAGGTATGTTTTTAGACTCATTCGAGGATAAATGTTTCTTTGTGATATGGAGGATGTAATGATCCAACTGGTCGTTTCATGAGTTACAGCCACATTTCTCCTATTTTTTCTTCCTTTTATGTTCTTCGACTGTATTTTATCGTATTGTGTTTGTTGGTTCGGGTCCAGAGTGGAATGAGACACTTAGTCTCCTATTTGGAAGATTATGTTGGAAAAGTCAACCAAATGTTGACATGAGTAAACAATCTTAGATTTGGATTTTTGTGGGTTGGTTAGCTTTGTTGGGTAATTTTTGAATTAGAAGCGCATCCAAAATGTAATTTGGAGGTCTGAGGTTGAATTAGTCTTGAATTAGCGAAAGTTGGGAATTTGGCAATTTTGGTCGGTAGTGAAAAAATTGATATCAGGGTCGAAATAGTATTTTGGAAGTGGGAGTAGTATCGTAGTGTCAGTTGTGACAAGTGGTTAAAATTTTTGGTCATTCGAACGTGATTTGATAGGTTTCAACGTCGTTTGCAAAATTTGAAATTTTAGAAGTTCATTCGCTTGAATCCAAGAGTAATTTGATGTTTTGACATTGTTTTGAGTAATTTGAAGGTTCGAGTAAGTTTGAATGATATTATGGGTTGTGTTGGTATGTTTTGTTGATGTCATGAGGGCCTCAAGTGAGTTTTGGGTGGTTTACAGATCAAGTTTGAAGTATGGAGAATGACAACAACTATCATAACCACACTTGCACAGAGGGAGCCACAAGTGCGAGTCGCACAAATGAGAATTTGCTCGCAGGAGCGATAGGAAGAAGAGTTGGTAGAGTCCGCAAGTGCGAGGGGTTAACGGCACCTGTGATAATCGTAGAAGAGGAAGAGAGGGTGAATGTGCGAGGCTGAACCGCAGAAGCATGAGGATTTCCGCACCTACAAGAGTGCATATGTGATCTCTAGGCCGTGAGCACATAATTTTTGCCCTACATGAATTACTCCCATAATTTCAAAACACATATTTTCTTTTTAGCGTTTACAATTTTGTGAATTTTCATGGCCTGTTTATGTCAAGTGTTTGCATTTTTGCCTGAGCATTTCAAATTAGTGAAAAATACAAAAGAACGTGTTGCAGGTGCATTGAAGAGTTCATTTAGCATTTTAATAATTATTTTGTAATTAGGTTGTTCATAAAAGAAAATCACAAAAAATGGATTAATTTTCAATTCTAATACTAGATTTGATTTTGAGTGGTTTCTGTGTTAATTTATTAACTGTATTAATTGTCATTTTACGTTTAACAATGTTTTTTTTAGTTAATTAGGTTCTAGAAATTAATTTGGATGTTTATCTAGTTAGAAAATAAAAGGAAGAAAGTAAAGAAGGGGAATTAAAAAAAATTAAGAAAAAGGAGTGAAAATAAATAAAAGAAAGGATAAAGGATTTTTGAATTGAAATGTTTTGAGATATAAAAAAAATTTGGGCCAAATTTCCTCTATGTCTTCAGGCCCAAACCAAACGCCCTGGTCCATATCCCAAACATTGTCTGGCCCAGTCCGGCCCCCTCCATACAAAAACAACATCGTTCATCCCTGATCAATCCTGGCCCTCGAGGTTTCATGATTCAACGGCCAGGAACTTGGGGATCACTAGTATAAAACTGTCTGAAGGCCACCCCCCACCTTTATGTCCCCATCTCTTATGCCCCCTCCAAACCATTTAGAAGGTCTGATGCACTAACATGCTCCATCAAACCCACCAGCGGGTGACAACTCAAACAACTCCAATGCCAACAAAAATCACACCCTTAATACCTCTACATGTCCCCATCCCCGATACATAATAAGTTTCCTTCGAATAAACTCAGAGCTCTTGGAATCTGGGTTCAAAGTCATGAACCCTAGCGCCGCCCAAAATTCCTCCGGTAGCGGTGCCATAACCAAATCACTTCAAAATCATACACTGTGGTCACTTTGTTTCCCCATCCAACAGCCACCCTCAAATCCTCTCAAGGGCCTCCAAAACCGGTCGATTTTCAAAATCTAGGGTTCCTAAGTTCAAAATATCGAATGATTTTGTTTGGGGTTCTGTCTCGAATTACGGCTGGATCCTGTCTCAAGTTATTTCAATTACGTAAGACTTTTTGTTTCCTATTCCAAATCTTGTTAATTTATTCATCCTCCTACTCATTTTCTTTTCCTGTTCCTTTGAATCAGATTCTGAGTCTCGAATTAAATTTTTTTCGTCTTGTTAAGTTAATTACATCGATTTCGTTCTTTGTATGTTTGTCTCAAGTCGATTACTCTAGGTCCAGAAATATTTCAATTATTGTTTAGTTTAATTGCAGCAAATATATAATCGAGTCTATGCTTGTATGTTAGTTTAAATGATATTTGGAATTCTATTGGTGTTATTCATATTTTGTTTGTTTCAATTGCTAGCAAGTTTGCTGCAATTTTTTCATCTTGAACCGTTTGAAGCTATTAGTATTTGATTAGGTATGTTGTAACATTTTAGAGGACCTTGGGGGGAGTCAATTGTTAGCCTGACAATTATAGGGGTCTCATAGGGATAGTTAAAGTGTCTAATAACTGATTGGGGATGTCGGTAATCTAGGTGGTTGAAGTGGGAGGGAATCTTTTATTGCAGAAATAGAAGCTTCTAGGGAGGGGTTCTAGGGTATTTCAGATCTTTTGATGGGTAAAACTTGGGTAAGAAGTTAGAAATTGGGGGTCACCTAAGCTAAAAACAAAAATTAAAAAGGGGGTACGGTGTAAAAAATGAAACATAAGGCTGCCTTTTTTTCCTTGCCTATAAAGTCATGTTTTCTTTGTTTAAAAGCAGCCTTCAACCTTCTAAAAATCAGATAAATCTAAAAAAGACTATAAGACTTGAAGAAGAAAGATACAGAAATTTGAAGCTTCTACTGTTCCATCGAATTTTTGCTTTTAAAAGTTTTGGCAAAGCATCTTTAAATCAGTTTTGGGTTTCACCTTCGGTCCTAGCCTTGAAAAGTCTTGAAAGTTAGCCATTGATTTCATATGGGTATCCTGGTTATTAGAATTTGGTATCAGCCGTTCAAATTGCATTTCTTTAGGTTTTGAGCTATTGAGTCTATTGTTCCATCGAATTTTGAGTCATTTTCTGTGATTTCATCAATTAATCTGGGTTGTTTGTTGGTGGTCCATTTCCTCCTGAAGTCAAGCTGCTGATTCCACTTTGTTCACTCATTTTTATCATTCCAGGTACACTTTCCTATAACCATGATGGCTTTGAAATAGATTGGCAAAATGAATTGAAATCGAGATGTTAAAGCATGAGATGTATTTCAGCTTTGTTGGAATGATTTGTTTACTTGTTATAGTTTTCTCTTTAATTCATGTTTATAGTTGGCTTGTAGTTATTACGTGGAATGGTTTGTGTATCAGCTCTTAGTTCACCCATTTCCCTTAATTTCCTCAAGTGTTGAATACTTGAAGTGTACTGAAGGATTGTGAGTTTGATAGCTTAGTTTGTAGCTCATGGGAGTACTATCATGTTCTGTCATTTATCTAGTGTGTGTGAACATAATAGTTTTCTAGTAGTTTTGTCAATTATGGTACTGATTTCCTTTAAAATTTCAGAGTTTATTAGCATGATTAAATTTTTGCTTGAGCTTTAATTTTGGATGTATTGGATGAACATAGGAAGTGATTATATAATTGATCTATTAGCTTGCATAAATGTATATATCTTCTGTGTGCAACAGGTATTTAAGACAGTTAGTTCACGGCAATTAGAAATAGATTCAAAGCATGAAAGTGTTTAATAGTAGGTATGTCTTGTGTATATTTGATCCTTGGGGTTATTTAAGTGCGATCATAGTTGAGTATTTTTGAAGTTTGACATAAATCAAATTTGAGCCTTCAATAATAGTGCGTGTAATTTTAAGAAAGAATTACAAGAAAATACACATGACTTTACACAATAACAAAAAATGGCCCATATTTTTAAGTTTTACCCCATCTAGCTCATATTGTACATATTTTGAAAGCACTTGCAAATTCAAAATTTGCGTTCTTACAACCATTGCTTCTAAAACTTATGGAGTTAATTCTTTGTTCTCACAACCATTACTTTCTCTCTTTTCTTCTCACATCTTCTACATATGATTCAAATGGCCGTGTATTTTCTATTTATCCTCTTATGTCACCTGCTTGCAATATAAGAAAATTGAAGAGTAGAAGTCCACCATTGAAGACCATTCAAAGCTTTGATTTTGATTTTTTTTTTAATTTGTTAGTTGTTGGATTGGACGTTGTTCCAATTGATTGAAAATATCAAAAAGAGTTCAAAATTTAAATTGGAAGTGATTTGGAGTAGATTTGGGCAAAATTTAAGTTACATTTCAGAAAAAACGCAAGGAAAAAGACGGAGTCAGATTTTTGTATAATTATGTATAATCTTGTATAATAGTGTATATATATTTATAAACACACATTATACATTGTTATACACTTTTATACATCTTTATACAAGCGTTTGTAGACGAACTTCTTTCACGATTTTCAGTTGTAATTTTTGTTCAAAACCAGTCCAAATCTCCATTAAATGACTTCAAATTTTATTTACAACCTCCTTATACTATTTCTAACAAGTCTAAATGACACCCGCTCCAAATTTCTCATAAAATCAAATTCGAAATTTAAACTCACATATTTAAGATTGTTAAAAATCTAATTTTCACCACCCAAATAAATTTGGTTTGTTAAATTAATATTTGAGTCACAATTACTATTCGAAAATTAATTTAAAAGTTTGAGGAATCTATTTTAAAAGTTATATAGTGATTCTGAGAACCTATTAGAGTTGGATGTTGAATCTTAGCATATTATTTTTGGGTTAGTTGGTTGTAAATTGAAATATGGGCTATAAAATTGGAAAGCATAGAGCTCAATTGTTCTAAAGTGAAATTTTCCCTAATTTTAAAGTCCTTAATTTTCATCTCTCATTGTAGTTGGGTCACTTGGAACCAAGGCCAATAGCCGCCAAGTTCATATAATTGGGCTCACAAGGCCTTGATCCAAGGCTCTCGCATTCCCGTTGTTATGTTTTTTCAAGTTGGGCTTGCTTGTGGAATTTATGTCAGCCTTCATAGGTCCAGCATGTTATTTTTCTGTAAATGTGATTTTGGGCCATGGCTTGAGGAATGGCCAGCATTTGACATTAAGCTAAAAGGCTTTTCGGTTAATTGATTGCTATGCCGGTGGTTGGTTCGACTCTATTCAAACAAGTAGTAAATTCCATAATGTTCAACTTTGTAATTTATAGTAAATGGCTACGTATTAAATAGAATAGATTGGAATAACAAAGGAATAATGTAATAAGTGACGCCTGGCACATACACTTCATCACAAGTACTGAAATACAACCTCCAAGACCCAGAAACTCACGGGCAAACACATGCTAAAGAGTTTAAAACTATGGCTCTATCCTCCAAGAGTATCTATACAATCGAAACAAAAGAGAAATGAAATACCGTCGCTAAGGAAGAGTAGAAGGAGACTCTTCGCATCTGCGGACGCAGCAGATGCATACCTCAAGTCTCCCAAAATAGCTCTGAAATCTCCGGTAGTGTGCCTGATCAGATGTACCTGGATCTGCACAACAAAAGTGTGCAGAAGCGTAGCATGAGTACACAACGGCGATACTCAGTAAGTGCCAAGCCTAAACACAATGGAGTAGTGACGAGGAAGGTTAGGGCCCTACCGAGAATAATAGTAAAATGGCAGTACCGAACAAAGAAAAGCAGTAAATAACCTGAATTTAAAGCAAAGAAACATAATAGAAACTTCAAGTCGCTAGCAATTAATATTGATAGGAAAAATAACATAACAAAAAGTTTTTCAGCTGCCGTGGATCTCCGGGAATCGAACCTGCTGTCCACTCATCTCAATAATAAGGATCTCCGGGAATTGAACCCGCACTCCACTCATCTAAATAACAGGGATCTCCAGGAATTGAACCCGCTGTCCACTCATCTCAATAACAAGGATCTCCGGGAATCGAACCTGCAGTCTGCTCATCTCAGTAATAAGGATCTGTGTGAATTGAACCCGCAGTCCGCTCATCTCAGTAACAAGGATCTCCGGGAATTGAACCCGTAGTCCGCAATACAAAACACGATCAATCAAGAAAAAATATTCAGAAAATGGAATACACAACTACAATTAACAATTAAAATCTATCCCAACATGTTCCACGTAATTTCAGTTAAGACAATTAAGCATTTAGACAGTTAATACTATCTAATCATGCTCCTTTAACTAACACATGATAAATCTTGCATTTAAAATAGTCAAATAACTGAGATAACACCATTTGAACAATTCAAGTAAAGTGGATTTTAAACAATTTGCACAAGTACACGCCCGTCACCTCGTGTGCAAGGCATTTAACTCAACACATAATATATACTAAAGGGAGAGGTCCCCCACATAAGGTTAGACAAGCCACTTACCTCAAACCGGTACAAAACCGCTAAGAAACAATGCCTTTGCCACGAGTATCCGACTCCGAGTGGGCCAAATATATTCAAAACAATTACATAGTGTAAATGACATCGGAAGTAACTAATTAAACTGTTAAAATTAAAGCTAATGCGGGAAAATGGGTAAAATGACCAAATACCCCTCCAACAATCGACTCAGAATTGAAATATTTTCCAAAACTGAGCTCTCTAGCTTGAGTCTTTGTAAAAATGGTAGAACCCTCGATTTTGAAATGATATAATCTGCCCGAGTCCTTTGTTCACTGCGATCGCATGAAGTGAGATGCGATCGCGAAGAAGAAAAAATTTAGCGGCCTGAAATTAGTCTATGCGATCTCGAAAGGGTGCCATGTGATCACGCAAGAGCGAAAATTAACACAATGCGATCGCGACTAGGTGCCATGCGATCACATAGGAGAAGGGCCCAATGCAATACAATCGTGGAGCTAAATCATGCGATCGCGTTGAAGGAAATATGCCCCCTCCAGAATTACTCTATGCGATCGCGCACAGAAGTATGTGATCGCATACAAGAACACCGGATACCAGCAGTCCAGCAAACGACGAAGTTCAAAAAAACACCCATTGGTCATCCGAAACACACCCGAGGCACCCAAGACCTCAACCAAACCTACATACATGACCCATAAAATCGTTCAAACTTGTTCAAATCCTTAAACCACCTAAAACAACGCCGAAAACACGAATTAACTGTCACAACCCGGATTTCCCACCATCGGGGGTCATGATGGCGCCTACTAGTGGAAGCTAGGCAAGCCAAATATTAATTACACCTCCATTAATTACCAAATTCTTATTAAGACTTTAAAATTAAAAACATACACATCACAACGGAATAATTAAACTTAGCGGAAGACTTAGTCAATCTTATCAAATATGATAAAGAAAACCCCAAACATGTTACACTACCCAGGATTGGTGTCACAATACTCACGAACTTCTAAGAATAATACACATAATCGTCTGAAAGAAATTAATGTTGTTTATCTCGAATACATGAGATAACAGAATGAAATACATAGTTAGAGGAGACAACGGGCCCTGCGGACGCCTGCAAGGCTACCTCGAAGTCTCAGTAGTCGGAATATCCACAATCGTGCTATTGTCGCTGCTGCTGTCCGTAACCTGTATCTGCGCAAAAAGAGCGCAGAGTGTAGTATCAGCACAACCGACCTCATGTGCTGGTAAGTGCCTGGCCTATCCCGGCGAAGTAGTGACAAGCCTAGGACCAAGACACCCACATAAACCTGTGCAGTTGCAATATATATATATATATATATATATATATATATATGTGTGTGTGTGTGTGTGTGTGTGTGTGTACATAAACATTTATAAGGAAATACCCTGCTCTGCAATAACAGCCAATAACTCATAATATCCAAATTAATCTAATCCATAGAATTAAATCTTACTTTCGTGTCTCAATTCTTTATTTTTCTTTTCTTATCTCGTGGTAGGCGTACCACCCGCTCCCAAATATATCAATAGGCTATCGGCAACTATGGCCAATGCCAAGATTCAAATCACTTTGTGGTCGGCGTGCCACACTATTCCATTTCTTATCATAAAAGTGGTCGGCGCGCCACACGATTCCAATTCTTTAATATATATATCACCACAATTTACAAGAATTAACCAAGTAATAACACAATAAGGAATATCTCAAAAGAACTCGACAATTGGCAACGGTTAATAAGTTCACAAGGAAAACAAAGTATAATGGAAACACAAGTAATATCAAGTCAAGGAATGGCAAATAGTTGCACGGCATCACCCAAATAAAATATAATGGAAAAACAAGTAATATCAAGTCAAGGAATGGCAAATAGTTGCACGGCATCACCCAAATAAAATATAATGGAAAAACAAGTAATATCAAGTCAAGGAATGGCAAATAGTTGCACGGCATCACCCTTCGTGCTTTTACTCTCATCCTCACCAAATAAGCAAATAAAGTGCACGGCATCACCCTTCTTGCTTTTACTCTCATCCTCACATCTATAGTACGGCATGATCCTTCGTACATGGTTCAATAACAAGGCACGGCATGATCCTTCGTGCATAATCAATAAAAATGGCACGGCATCACCCTTCGTGCATTATCACTCTTCCTCACCCAAATAACAATCACAGTTAAGGGCAGAGAAAGAAAACAACAAATCATGAACCGTCCCGGCAAGGGACACAATAATCATTTCAACAAAGTCCCTGCAAGGGCAATCAATATCTCACTTCACAACAAGTCCCGACAAGGGAGAACAATAACAATTCTACAACCCGGCAAGGGTTCAACAATTTATCTTCAAAATATCTCACAACAAATATCAACAACGACTCACGGTCATGCTAGACGCCAGTGTATGGATGCTCGTCACCACAGCCCATACACCGCACTCGATCACATAGCACATAATCCTATTCCCTCAAGCTAGGATAGAACAAACACTTACCTCGAATGTTTATCAACAATTCAATCTCTGGCAATGCCTTTTCCTTTCAAATTTGGCTCCAATCCAATTGTATCTATACACAATTGATTTAATATCATCAATACTATTCAGCAAACTAATTCATAAGGCTAATTACAACTTTTACAACATTCTGCCCGGAATAGTGAATTTCAATCCCGGGCCCACATGGTCGGAACTCGGGGTTAGGACCAAAATCCGGTTACCCATCCCCCCACGAGTTCAAGTATATGATTTGTTTCAAAATCGGACCTCAATTCGAGGTCCAATTTCCCAATTTATGAAAAACCCTATATTCTATCAAAAACAAGAAATTCTACCATGAAAACCTTTGATTTCTATTGAAAAACATGTTTAATGATGTTAGGAATTGAAAGAATTAAGTAAAAAGTGACTTACAATTGTTTTGATGAAGAAGGAATCCGTGAAGAATCGCAAATGGGTGTTTTTGTTTTGTAAAAAGTGAAGAAATGAAGTGAAAATCGTGTTTTACAGGTCTCTGTGTTCGCATTTGCGAACATGGGTTCGCAATTGCGAACCCCAACCAATTTCTGGAGTTTGAAAAATAAGCTAAAGCTGGGAAGTTCGCATTTGCGAACATTTGTTCGCATTTGCGAAGTCTAGGCAGTTACTGGGGATTTCGCATTTGCGAAATAAGGTTCGCATTTGCGAACCAGCAGGCTTTTGGGTTTTGTCGCAATTGCGACACATTCTTCGCAATTGCGAAGACAGGAAATTACTAAAGGCCTCGCAATTGCGAGGTTAAGTTCGCAATTGCGAACTCTGGTCCAGGTGTACCAGTGTCGCATTTGCGAACTTGGCTGGTTCTGGCAGGCATCGCATTTGCGATAATGGGTTCGCTTTTGCGAACCCAGCCTTGAACTGCCTTCTTCGCATTTGCGAGAAATTCTTCGCAAATGCGAAGCCAACAGCTGGGTGAAAAACCAGCAGTGCATAAAATCAGAAATTGATCATACGGCCTATCAAATCTTTACCCGAGCCTAACGGGCTCCAAACCAAACATGTACACAACCTCAAAAACACATTATGAACTTGTTCGTGCGATCACATCGCCAATATCACATCGTTTTCATCAAATCAAGCCTCAAATTCATGATTTTCATACTTTTGGTTTTCAAAACTTTCAAACTTGGAACTCAAGGTCCAAAACATCTCAAACGACATCCGAATGTCACCAAACTTTACTGAAATTACATATATAATATCTAAGACTTGTACCGGGCGTCGGAACCAAAATACGAGCCCGATACCAAGGTCAATTACTTCATTTCCTTTAACAATTACATCAAAAACAATTTCATAGAAAAATTCGTAACTTGGGCTCTCGGCCTCAGAATTCGACTCCGGACGCATGTCCAAGTCCCATATTTTCCTACGGACCTCTCGGGACGATCCAATCTCGGGTCCGTATCCGTTTACCAAAAATGTTGACCGAAGTCAACCGTATCAATATTAATATCATTTTTATCCAAATTTCTCATAGAATTTATATTTTCTATCACAAAATCTTTCCGGCTACATGCTCGGATCATGCACATAAATCGAGGCAACATAGAATGAGGTTTTCAAGGCCTCGAAAGCTCGAAATGGTTAATAAAATAAGTGATGACCCTTTGGGTCGTCACAATCTCCACCTCTAAAACAACCGTTCGTCCTCGAACGGACAAAAGAAAGAAGTACGTGAGTTAGGAAACAAATGTGGGTAGCGATTCCGCATATCAGACTCGGACTCCCAGGTCGATGCCTCAGGAGGCTGACCTCTCCACTGAACACGCACAGAAGGATAACTCTTCGACCTCAACTGTCGAACCTGCCGGTCTATAATGGCCACCGGCTCCTCCTCGTAAGATAGATCATTGTCCAATTGGACAGTACTGAAGTCTAACACATGTGTGGGATTGCCGTGGTATCTCCGAAGCATAGATACATGAAAAACTGGATGCACGGCTGATAAGCTAGGCGGCAAAGCCAGTTTGTAAGCCACCCCTCCCACTCTGTCTAGAATTTCAAATGGGCCAATATACCTAGGGATGAGCTTGCCCTTCTTCCCGAACCTCATCACACTCTTCATAGGCGACACTCGGAGCAATACTCGCTCCCCAATCATGAAAGTTATATCTCGAACCTTGCGATCTGCATAGCTCTTTTGTCTAGACTGAGCTGTGCGAAGCCTATCTTGCATAATCTTGAACTTATCTAAGGCCTCCTGAAATAAATCTGTACCGAATAACCGAGTTTCTTGTTCAAACTATCCAACAGAAGAACGACGCCGCCTACCATAAAACGCTTCATAAGGAGCCACCTGGATGCTCGATTGATAACTATTATTATAAGCAAACTCTGCCAAAAGCAGGAATTTGATCCCATGAACCTCCAAAATCATTAACACACGCCCGAAGCATATCTTAGGATCCCATAAGCATCTAAGGTGACCTGTTTAGCACCTCCTCGCTGAACCGTGTCCCTCACAAAAATCGGTTGGCTAAAGACTGAACATCCAAAGCAAACGGACTCTAATTGACTAGAATATAAGCAAGACTGCCCATACCGGCTGACTTCCTACTCAAAGCGTCGGCCACCATGTTTGCCTTTCCCAGATGATATAAAATGGTGCCATCATAATGTTTCGGCAACTCTAGCCACCTTCTCTGCCTCAAATTCAACTCTTTTGTTTAAACAAATACTGAAGACTCTTATGATCGGTGTATACTTCACATACTACACCATACAATTAATGCCTCCAGATCTTCAATGCGTGAATAATCGCCGCCAATTCTAGATCATGCACTGGGTAATTCTTTTCATGCATCTTCAACTGCCTCGAAGCATAGGCAATAACCTTGCCATCTTGCGTTAACACTGTACCAAGCCCAATACGGGAAGCATCACAATAATCAGTATAAGGTGTTGTACTTGTGGGTAAAATCAATACCGGTGCTGTGGTCAAGGATGTCTTGAGCTTTTGAAAGCTCGCCTCACATCCATCGGACCATTCAAATTGAACACTTTTCTGTGTCAATCTGGTCAGTGGGGTTGCAATAGATGAAAACCCCTCCACGAATCGCCGATAATAACCCGCTAATCCCAAGAAATTCCGAATCTCTGTGGCTGATGTCGGTCTAGGTCAGTTCTTGACTGCCTCAATCTTCTTCGGATCAACCTGAATACCTGCTGCCGTCACAATATGACCCAGGAATGCAACTGAACTTAGCCAAAATTCACACTTCGAAATTTTGCATATAGTTGGCTATCTTTCAGAGTCTGCAAAGTCACTCTGAGATGTTACGCATGCTCCTCATGACTGCAGGAGTAGGTCAATATGGAAACAATGAAGACTACAACGAACAAGTCTAAATAAGGCACGAACACCTCATGCGTATGCACATATCCATGACTCTGAAGTCTGGCCATAAGAGTTGTTCTTAAATTACAACATTGTCAATTAACCCCGTTATCAAATATCTTATTCCAAAACTCCCACTTTACTCACAGTGAGGTATTGTCACGACCCGGATTTCTCGAATTAATGCATCATATTTATCCTTACCTGGTGCTCATCTCAAAGTCTAGAACTCAACGGTCACAAAATGGAAACGGCTAAATATGAATAGAAACCGTGCAAGGATTGTCAAATAATCCTAATAGGCATGGCTCAAATTTAGGATATTATGCTAGATTTTTATTTTCCAAAAGGGGAAAATTTTACACACCAACTTTTCACCACCAGGACCTTGTCCTCATATAATATTCACCGCAGCTTGCAGCTCGGTTTTTAAAACAAATATTTTCACGTTATACAAATTTTGAGGATCTCATCTTCCACTCTAAATAACAAGTATTTGCACATTGTGCCACTGATGTTTTTCATTTCCTTTCTTTCTTCTTTTCAACTATTGTCCGTCAAAGAGTATCTCGGCATAAAAGAACCCTCATACCGACATGGTATACAATTTAACCATTTAAAATAGTTATTCCAGGAATTCATTCCCATTATAATAATTAATATAAAGTCACTTTTGACCTCATAAATATTCCTAGTGACCAATACATAATAATAGAGATAATTATCTCCATTTAATAGCACAACGTGAGTATTCACATATGTAGATCTGATGATTACGAAGCTCACTCATGAGCGGAGCATATTAAGAGGACTTGCCTCAATTCTTCAAAGATCAAATCAAATTGAGGAAAATGTTCCTTTTATAACAATCAGAATTGTACATGTGATAACATCATCTGGTGTAGTGACCTTAGTCACACCATAGAAATTATGTCAACAACTAGATCTCCACCTCTAGGAGTCTCACATCCGCATCTAAAATCCTGACCCCTAACTCTAGCTGGTCATGTGAGTTGAGTATTGACTGCAATGGGGCACGTAGCTTGAGTGCCTTCATAAATTATATTTCTCCAATCTGCCACATTCACAACAATTCCTTTGAGGCCCAGTTAACTTATTGGACATGACAACATATTCGGACACTGTCATAATAACCTGACATGATCGTTCAGATCGTACATACCACACCTTTCAAAGTGTCAGGGAGGTAACTCCTCCAAACATTTCTACAAATTGGATTGAGTAGGTAATGTCACATGGCCAATCTGCCCTCTTCATAGGCTTGTCACAAACATTGACGACCAATTACCTCTTTTGCTCATATACTCTTTATTACTCTTTGGGCCGATTCTTACCCCCTGCAGAGTACTAAGCCTCAAACATGCATAATTTATTTGGGGGACCTTTCCATACCATATGTATACATTCCAAGCCAAAACTGACATAAAACATGACCATTCGGTCCATTCAGTAATAATGGTTTTCCCCCTTTTGGCTATAAGTCAAAGTCACAACATTTGATAGTCCACAATAATTATCCTTCACAACTTCGAATAAATCAACTAGACGTCAAGGTCCATTAAAACCACAGCCGATTAGTAAATACATTATGTTTCACTTACTTCACTCGCTACCTGAAACACAGTAGAATCAACCCTCTCACCTTCAACTATTCTCGCGTTCTACAATATCTTATAGCAACATTCAATAAATTACCTTGGTTTCTCAAAAGATGCACCATTGAAGGAGATAGCGAAGAGTTTGGTGAAACTTACCCGAAACTCCGTAAAACTTCTGAACGCATCGTTGATCTATCACCAGCATGTGCCATTGTCGGCTGAAGAAGCAGTATATGCCTTCGCCGTTCGTGGGAAGACAAGAGTAGAAATTCAACTTAACATTTGAAGAACAAACTCGCACGATAGGAAAGAATGAAGGGAATATTTTCCTAACTCTGTAGCCTCTGGGGGATAAATACAGACGTCTCCGTACCGATCCCTCAGACTCTACTAAGGTTGTTCGTGAGTTGTGAGACCTGTGCAACCTAGTGCTTTGATACCAACTTGTCACGACCCGGATTTCCCACCATCGGGGGTCATGATGGTGCCTACTAGTGGAAGTTAGGCAAGCCAAATATTAATTACACCTCCATTAATTACCAAATTCTTATTAAGACTTTAAAATTAAAAACATACACATCACAGCGGAATAATTAAACTTAGCGGAAGACTTAGTCAATCTTATCAAATATGATAAAGAAAACCCCAAACATGTTACACTACCCAGGACTCGTGTCACAATACTCACAAACTTCTAAGAATAATACACATAATCGTCTGAAAGAAATTAATGCTGTTTATCTCGAATACATGAGATAACAGAATGAAATACATAGTTAGAGGAGACAACGGGCCCTACGGACGCCTGCAAGGCTACCTTGAAGTCTTAGTAGTCGGAATATCCACAATTGTGCTGTTGTCGCTGCTGCTGTCCGTAACCTGTATCTGCGCAAAAAGAGCGCAGAGTGTAGTATCAGCACAACCGACCCCATGTGCTGGTAAGTGCCTGGCCTATCCCGGCGAAGTAGTGACAAGCCTAGGACCAGACACCCACATAAACCTGTGCAGTTGCAATATATATATATATATATATATATATATATATATATATATATATGTGTACATAAACATTTATAAGGAAATACTCTACTCTGCAATAACAACCAATAACTCATAATATCCAAATTAATCTAATCCACAGAATTAAATCTTACTTTCGTGTCTCAATTCTTTATTTTTCTTTTCTTATCTCGTGGTAGGCGTACCACCCGCTCCCAAATATATCAATAGGCTATCGGCAACTATGGCCAATGCCAAGATTTAAATCACTTTGTGGTCGGCGTGCCACACTATTCCATTTCTTATCATAAAAGTGGTCGGCGCGCCACACGATTCCAATTCTTTAATATATATATTACCACAATTTACAAGAATTAATCAAGTAATAACACAATAAGGAATATCTCAAAAGAACTCGACAATTGACAACGGTTAATAAGTTCACAAGGAAAATAAAGTATAATGGAAACACAAGTAATATCAAGTCAAGGAATGGCAAATAGTTGCACGGCATCACCCAAATAAAATATAATGGAAAAACAAGTAATATCAAGCCAAGGAATGGCAAATAGTTGCACGGCATCACCCAAATAAAATATAATGGAAAAACAAGTAATATCAAGTCAAGGAATGGCAAATAGTTGCACGGCATCACCCTTCGTGCTTTTACTCTCATCCTCACCAAATAAGCAAATAAAGTGCACGACATCACCCTTCGTGCTTTTACTCTCATCCTCACATCCATAGTACGGCATGATCCTTCGTACATGGTTCAATAACAAGGCACGGCATGATCCTTCGTGCATAATCAATAAAACATGGCACGTCATTAACCTTCGTGCATAAATAATAAAACTCACCCAAATAACAATCACAGTTAAGGGCAGAGAAAGAAAACAACAAATCATGAACCGTCCCGGCAAGGGACACAATAATCATTTCAACAAAGTCCCTGCAAGGGCAATCAATATCTCACTTCACAACAAGTCCCGACAAGGGAGAACAATAACAATTCTACAACCCGGCAAGGGTTCAACAATTTATCTGCAAAATATCTCACAACAAATATCAACAACGACTCACGGTCATGCTAGACGCCGGTGTATGGATGCTCGTCACCACAGCCCATACACCGCACTCGATCACATAGCACATAATCCTATTCCCTCAAGCTAGGATAGAACAAACACTTACCTCGAATGTTTATCAACAATTCAATCTGTGGCAATGCCTTTTCCTTTCAAATTTGGCTCCAATCCAATCGTATCTATACACAATTGATTTAATATCATCAATACTATTCAACAAACTAATTCATAAGGCTAATTACAACTTTTACAACATTCTGCCCGGAATAGTGAATTTCGATCCCGGGCCCACATGGTCGGAACTCGGGGTTAGGACCAAATTCCGGTTACCCATCCCCCCACGAGTTCAAGTATATGATTTGTTTCAAAATCGGACCTCAATTCGAGGTCCAATTTCCCAATTTATGAAAAACCCTATATTCTATCAAAAACAAGAAATTCTACCATGAAAACCTTTGATTTCTATTGAAAAACATGTTTAATGATGTTAGGAATTGAAAGAATTAAGTAAAAAGTGACTTACAATTGATTTGATGAAGAAGAATCCGTGAAGAATCGCAAATGGGTGTTTTTGTTTTGTAAAAAGTGAAGAAATGAACTGAAAATCGTGTTTTACAGGTCTCCGTGTTCGCATTTGCGAACATGGGTTCGCAATTGCGAACCCCGACCAATTTCTGGAGTTTGAAAAATAAGCTAAAGCTGGGAAGTTCGCATTTGCGAACATTTGTTCGCATTTGCGAAGTCTAGGCAGTTACTGGGGATTTCGCATTTGCGAAATAAGGTTCGCATTTGCGAACCAGCAGGCTTCTGGGTTTTGTCGCAATTGCGACACATTCTTCGCAATTGCGAAGACAGGCAATTACTGAAGGCCTCGCATTTGCGAGGTTAAGTTCGCAATTGCGAACTCTGGTCCAGGTGTACCGGTGTCGCATTTGCGACACTTTGTTCGCATTTGCGAACTTGGCTGGTTCTGGCAGGCATCGCATTTGCGATAATGGGTTCGCATTTGCGAACCCAGCCTTGAACTGCCTTCTTCGCATTTGCGAGAAATTCTTCGCAAATGCGAAGCCAACAGCTGGGTGAAAAACCAGCAGTGCATAAATTCAGAAATTGATCCTACGGCCTATCAAATCTTTACCCGAGCCTCACGGGCTCCAAACCAAACATGTACACAACCTCAAAAACACATTATGAACTTGTTAGTGCGATCACATCGCCAATATCACATCGTTTTCATCATATCAAGCCTCAAATTCATGATTTTCATACTTTTGGTTTCAAAACTTTCAAACTTGGAACTCAAGGTCCAAAACATCTCAAACGACATCCGAATGTCACCAAACTTTACAGAAATTACATATATAATATTTAAGACTTGTACCGGGCGTCGGAACCAAAATACGAGCCCGATACCAAGGTCAATTACTTCATTTCCTTTAACAATTACATCAAAAACAATTTCATAGAAAAATTCATATCTTGGGCTCTCGGCCTCAGAATTCGACTCCGAACGCATGTCCAAGTCCCATATTTTCCTACGGACCTCTCGGGACCATCCAATCTCGGGTCCGGATCCGTTTACCAAAAATGTTGACCGAAGTCAACCGTATCAATATTAATATCATTTTTATCCAAATTTCTCATAGAATTTATATTTTCTATCACAAAATCTTTCCGGCTACATGCTCGGATCGTGCACCTAAATCGAGGCAACATAGAATGAGGTTTTCAAGGCCTCAAAAGCTCGAAATGATTAATAAAATAAGTGATGACCCTTTGGGTCGTCACAATCTCCACCTCTAAAACAACCGTTTGTCCTCGAACGGACAAAAGAAATAAGTACGTGAGTCAGGAAACAAATGTGGGTAGCGATTCCGCATATCAGACTCGGACTCCCAGGTCGACGCCTCAGGAGGCTGACCTCTCCACTGAACATGCACAGAAGGATAACTCTTCGACCTCAATCGTCGAACCCGCCGGTCTAGAATGGCCACCGGCTCCTCCTCGTAGGATAAATCATTGTCCAATTGAACAGTACTAAAGTCTAACACATGTGTGGGATTGCCGTGGTATCTCCGAAGCATAGATACATGAAAAAAAAAACTGGATGCACGGCTGATAAGCTAGGCGGCAAAGCCAGTTTGTAAGCCACCCCTCCCACTCTGTCTAGAATTTCAAATGGGCCAATATACCTAGGGCTGAGCTTGCCCTTCTTCCCGAACCTCATCACACCCTTCATAGGCGACACTCGGAGCAATACTCGCTCCCCAATCATGAAAGTTATATCTCGAACCTTGCGATTTGCATAGCTCTTTTGTCTAGACTGAGCTGTGCGAAGCCTATCTTGCATAATCTTGAACTTATCTAAGGCCTCCTGAAATAAATCTGTACCGAATAACCGAGTTTCTTGTTCAAACCATCCAACAGAAGAACGACACCGCCTACCATAAAACGCTTCATAAGGAGCCACCTGGATGCTCGATTGATAACTATTATTATAAGCAAACTCTGCCAAAAGCAGGAATTTGATCCCATGAACCTCCAAAATCATTAACACACGCCCGAAGCATATCTTAGGATCCCATAAGCATCTAAGGTGACCTGTTTAGCACCTCCTCGCTGAACCGTGTCCCTCACAAATTGATTGGCCAATGACTGAACATCCAAAGCAATTGGCCTCTAATTGACTGGAATATAACCAAGACTGCCCATACTGGCTGACTTCCTACTCAAAGCGTCAGCCACCACGTTTGCTCTTTCCCCGATGATATAAAAAGGTGACATCATAATCTTTCCGCAATTCCAGCCACCTTCTCTGCCTCAAATTCAACTCTTTTGTTTAAACAAATACTGAAGACTCTTATGATCGGTGTATACTTCACATACTACACCATACAATTAATGCCTCCAGATCTTCAATGCGTGAATAATCGCCGCCAATTCTAGATCATGCACTGGGTAATTCTTTTCATGCATCTTCAACTGCCTCGAAGCATAGGCAATAACCTTGCCATCCTGCGTTAACACTGCACCAAGCCCAATACGGGAAGCATCACAATAAACAGTATAAGGTCCCGTACCTGTGGGTAAAATCAATACCGGTGATGTGGTCAAAGCCGTCTTGAGCTTTTGAAAGCTCGCCTCACATCCATCGGACCATTCAAATTGAACACCTTTCTGTGTCAATCTGGTCAGTGGGGTTGCAATAGATGAAAACCCCTCCACGAATCGCCGATAATAACCCGCTAATCCCAAGAAATTCCAAATCTCTGTGGCTGATGTCGGTCTAGGTCAATTCTTGACTGCCTCAATCTTCTTCGGATCAACCTGAATACCTGCTGCCGTCACAATATGACCCAGGAATGCAACTGAACTTAGCCAAAATTCACACTTCGAAATTTTGCATATAGTTGGCTATCTTTCAGAGTCTGCAAAGTCACTCTGAGATGTTGCGCATGCTCCTCATGACTGCAGGAGTAGGTCAATATGGAAACAATGAAGACTACAACGAACAAGTCTAAATAAGGCACGAACACCTCATGCGTATGCACATATCCATGACTCTGAAGTCTGGCCATAAGAGTTGTTCTTAAATTACAATATTGTCAATTAACCCTGTTATCAAATATCTTATTCCAAAACTCCCACTTTACTCACAGTGAGGTATGGAAACCTCATGATTACTTTCTTGAATTAATGCGTCATATTTATCCTTACCTGATGCTCATCTCAAAGTCTAGAACTCAACGGTCACAAAATGGAAACGGCTAAATATGAATAGAAACTGTGCAAGGATTGTCAAATAATCCCAACAGGCATGGCTCAAATTTAGGATATTATGCTAGATTTTTATTTTCCAAAAGGGGAAAATTTTACACACCAACTTTTCACCACCAGGACCTTGTCCTCATATAATATTCACCGCAGCTTGCAGCTCGGTTTTTAAAACAAATATTTTCACGTTATACAAATTTTGAGGATCTCATCTTCCACTCTAAATAACAAGTATTTGCACATTGTGCCACTGATGTTTTTCATTTCCTTTCTTTCTTCTTTTCAACTATTGTCCGTCAAAGAGTATCTCGGCATAAAATAACCCTCATACCGACATGGTATACAATTTAACCATTTAAAATAGTTATTCCAGGAATTCATTCCTATTATAATAATTAATATAAAGTCACTTTTGACCTCATAAATATTCCTAGTGACCAATACATAATAATAGAGATAATTATCTCCATTTAATAGCAAAACGTGAGTATTCACATATGTAGATCTGATGATTACGAAGCTCACTCATGAGCGGAGCATATTAAGAGGACTTGCCTCAATTCTTCAAAGATCAAATCAAATTGAGGAAAAATGTTCCTTTTATAACAATCAGAATTGTACATGTGATAACATCATCTGGTGTAGTGACCTTCGTCACACCATAGAAATTATGTCAACAACTAGATCTCCACCTCTAGGAGTCTCACATCCGCCTCTAACATCCTGACCCCTAACTCTAGTTGGTCATGTGAGTTGAGTATTGACTGCAATGGGGCACGTAGCTTGAGTGCCTTCATAAATTATATTTCTCCAATCTGCCACATTCACAACAATTCCTTTGAGGCCCAATTAACTTATTGGACATGACAACATATTCGGACACTGTCATAATAACCTGACATGATCGTTCAGATCGTACATACCACACCTTTCAAAGTGTCAGGGAGGTAACTCCTCCAAACATTTCTACAAATTGGATTGAGTAGGTAATGTCACATGGCCAATCTGCCCTCTTCATAGGCTTGTCACAAACATTGACGACCAATTACCTCTTTTGCTCATATACTCTTTATTACTCTTTGGGCCGATTCTTACCCCCCGCAGAGTACTAAGCCTCAAACATGCATAATTTATTTGGGGGACCTTTCCATACCATATGTATACATTCCAAGCCAAAACTGACATAAAACATGGCCATTCGGTCCATTCACTAATAATGGTTTTCCCCCCTTTTGGCTATAAGTCAAAGTCACAACATTTGATAGTCCACAATAATTATCCTTCACAACTTCGAATAAATCAACCAGACGTCAAGGTCCATTAAAACCACAGCCGATTAGTAAATACATTATGTTTCCCTTACTTCACTCGCTACCTGAAACACAGTATAATCAACCCTCTCACCTTCAACTATTCTCGCGTTCTACAATATCTCATAGCAACATTCAATAAATTACCTTGGTTTCTCAAAAGATGCACCACTGAAGGAGATAGCGAAGAGTTTGGTGAAACTTACCCGAAACTCCGTAAAACTTCTGAAGGCATCGTTGATCTATCACCAGCATGTGCCATTGTCGGCTGAAGAAGCAGTATATGCCTTCGCCGTTCGTGGGAAGACAAGAGTAGCAATTCAACTTAACATTTGAAGAACAAACTCGCACGATAGGAAAGAATGAAGGGAATATTTTCCTAACTCTGTAGCCTCTGGGGATAAATACAGACGTCTCCGTACCGATCCCTCAGACTCTACTAAGGTTGTTCGTGAGTTGTGAGACCTGTGCAACCTAGTGCTTTGATACCAACTTGTCACGACCCGGATTTCCCACCATCGGGGGTCATGATGGTGCCTACTAGTGGAAGCTAGGCAAGCCAAATATTAATTGCACCTCCATTAATTACCAAATTCTTGTTAAGACTTTAAAATTAAAAACATACACATCACAGCGGAATAATTAAACTTAGCGGAAGACTTAGTCAATCTTATCAAATATGATAAAGAAAACCCCAAACATGTTACACTACCCAGGACTGGTGTCACAATACTCACGAACTTCTAAGAATAATACACATAATCGTCTGAAAGAAATTAATGCTATTTATCTCGAATACATGAGATAACATAATGAAATACATAGTTAGAGGAGACAACGGGCCCTGCGAACGCCTCCAAAGCTACCTCGAAGTCTCAGTAGTCGGAATATCCACAATCGTGTTGTTGTCGCTGCTGTTGTCCGTAACCTGTATCTGCGCAAAAAGAGCGCAGAGTGTAGTATCAGCACAACCGACCCCATGTGCTGGTAAGTGCCTGGCCTATCCCGGCGAAGTAGTGACAAGCCTAGGACCAGACACCCACATAAACCTGTGCAGTTGCAATATATATATATTTATATATGTGTACATAAACATTTATAAGGTAATACTCTGCTCTGCAATAACAACCAATAACTCATAATATCCAAATTAATCTAATCCACAGAATTAAATCTTACTTTCGTGTCTCAATTCTTTATTTTTCTTTTCTTATCTCGTGGTAGGCGTACCACCCGCTCCCAAATATATCAATAGGCTATCGGCAACTATGGCCAATGCCAAGATTCAAATCACTTTGTGGTCGGCGTGCCACACTATTCCATTTCTTATCATAAAAGTGGTCGGCGCGCCACACGATTCCAATTCTTTAATATATATATCACCACAATTTACAAGAATTAACCAAGTAATAACACAATAAGGAATATCTCAAAAGAACTCGACAATTGGCAACGGTTAATAAGTTCACAAGGAAAACAAAGTATAATGGAAACACAAGTAATATCAAGTCAAGGAATGGCAAATAGTTGCACGGCATCACCCAAATAAAATATAATGGAAAAACAAGTAATATCAAGTCAAGGAATGGCAAATAGTTGCACGGCATCACCCAAATAAAATATAATGGAAAAACAAGTAATATCAAGTCAAGGAATGGCAAATAGTTGCACGGCATCACCCTTCGTGCTTTTACTCTCATCCTCACCAAATAAGCAAATAAAGTGCACGGCATCACCCTTCTTGCTTTTACTCTCATCCTCACATCTATAGTACGGCATGATCCTTCGTACATGGTTCAATAACAAGGCACGGCATGATCCTTCGTGCATAATCAATAAAAATGGCACGGCATCACCCTTCGTGCATTATCACTCTTCCTCACCCAAATAACAATCACAGTTAAGGGCAGAGAAAGAAAACAACAAATCATGAACCGTCCCGGCAAGGGACACAATAATCATTTCAACAAAGTCCCTGCAAAGGCAATCAATATCTCACTTCACAACAAGTCCCGACAAGGGAGAACAATAACAATTCTACAACCCGGCAAGGGTTCAACAATTTATCTGCAAAATATCTCACAACAAATATCAACAACGACTCACGGTCATGCTAGACGCCAGTGTATGGATGCTCGTCACCACAGCCCATACACCGCACTCGATCACATAGCACATAATCCTATTCCCTCAAGCTAGGATAAAACAAACACTTACCTCGAATGTTTATCAACAATTCAATCTGTGGAAATGCCTTTTCCTTTCAAATTTGGCTCCAATCCAATCGTATCTATACACAATTGATTTAATATCATCAATACTATTCAACAAACTAATTCATAAGGCTAATTACAACTTTTACAACATTCTGTCCGGAATAGTAAATGTCGATTCCGGGCCCACATGGTCGGAACTCGGGGTTAGGACCAAAATCCGGTTACCCATCCCCCCACGAGTTCAAGTATATGATTTGTTTCAAAATCGGACCTCAATTCGAGGTCCAATTTCCCAATTTATGAAAAACCCTATATTCTATCAAAAACAAGAAATTCTACCATGAAAACCTTTGATTTCTATTGAAAAACATGTTTAATGATGTTAGGAATTGAAAGAATTAAGTAAAAAGTGACTTACAATTGATTTGATGAAGAAGGAATCCGTGAAGAATCGCAAATGGGTGTTTTTGTTTTGTAAAAAGTGAAGAAATAAACTGAAAATCGTGTTTTACAGGTCTCTGTGTTCGCATTTGCGAACATGGGTTCGCAATTGCGAACCCCGACCAATTTCTGGAGTTTGAAAAATAAGCTAAAGCTGGGAAGTTCGCATTTGCGAACATTTGTTCGCATTTGCGAAGTCTAGGCAGTTACTGGGGATTTCGCATTTGCGAAATAAGGTTCGCATTTGCGAACCAGCAGGCTTCTGGGTTTTGTCGCAATTGCGACACATTCTTCGCAATTGCGAAGACAGGCAATTACTGAAGGCCTCGCAATTGTGAGGTTAAGTTCGCAATTGCGAACTCTGGTCCAGGTGTACCAGTGTCGCATTTGCGACACTTTGTTCGCATTTGCGATGTTGGCTGGTTCTGGCAGGCATCGCATTTGCGATAATGGGTTCGCATTTGCGAACCCAGCCTTGAACTGCCTTCTTCGCATTTGCGAGAAATTCTTCGCAAATGCGAAGCCAACAACTGGGTGAAAAACCAGCAGTGCATAAATTCAGAAATTGATCCTACGGCCTATCAAATCTTTACCCGAGCCTCACGGGCTCCAAACCAAACATGTACACAACCTCAAAAACACATTATGAACTTGTTAGTGCGATCACATCGCCAATATCACATCGTTTTCATCAAATCAAGCCTCAAATTCATGATTTTCATACTTTTGGTTTTCAAAACTTTCAAACTTGGAACTAAAGGTCCAAAACATCTCAAACGACATCCGAATGTCACCAAACTTTACAGAAATCACATATATAATATTTAAGACTTGTACCGGGCGTCGGAACCAAAATACGAGCCCGATACCAAGGTCAATTACTTCATTTCCTTTAACAATTACATCAAAAACAATTTCATAGAAAAATTCATAACTTGGGCTCTCGGCCTCAGAATTCGACTCCGGACGCATGTCCAAGTCCCATATTTTCCTACGGACCTCTCGGGACCATCCAATCTCGGGTCCGGATCCGTTTACCAAAAATGTTGACCGAAGTCAACCGTATCAATATTAATATCATTTTTATCCAAATTTCTCATAGAATTTATATTTTCTATCACAAAATCTTTCCGGCTACATGCTCGGATCGTGCACGTAAATCGAGGCAACATAGAATGAGGTTTTCAAGGCCTCGAAAGCTCGAAATGATTAATAAAATTGGGTCGTCACATTAACCAAAGATTCAAGCCTATGAACTTCGAAATCTAACCAAACACATTTTCGATACAAACCTATCCAAAACTTGTTTGAATGACCTGAAATTGTACACGCATATCCAAAATTACAAGATGAAGCTACAGCAAATTCTGGAATCCCAAACCGACCCTCAGATAAAAAATTCACTATCGGACCGGAACTTCAAAAATTTCAAACTTTGGCATTTCAAGCCTAAATGAGCTACAGACCTCCAAATTACATTCCAAACATGCTCCCAACCCCGAAATTAGTTAACGGAGCTAACAGAACCGTCAGATTTTCATTCTGAAGTCGTCTCCAAACTGTTCCGAATACGGACTATTTTTCAACTATTAAGCTCTCAATTAGGGACTAAGTGTCCCCAAACACTCCGAATTCTAGAACCGAACATCCCGACAAACCAAAATAGTAGAAATGGACTTAGGGAAAGCAGTTAATGGGGGATCGGGGCATAAATTCCAAAAACGACTGGCCTGGTCTTTACATTCTCCTACACTTAAACATTCGTTCGTCCTTAAATGAGCATAGAAAACATACCTGAGGTAGCAAAGAGATTAGGGTACTAGTTGTGCATATCCTACTCGGTCTCCCAAGTCGCCTCCTTGGTGGGCTGACCCTGCCACTAGACCTTCACCGAAGCGATGTACTTTGACCTCAACATTCTGATTTGCCTGTCCAAGATGGCCACTAGCTCCTAAACATAAGATAGATCCTCGTCCTGCTGGACTTAACTGAAATCTAATACTTGCGACGGGTCACCGTGATATCTCCGTAACATAGAAACATGAAATATCAAATAGACTCCGGCTAGGATGGGAGGTAAGGCAAGCTCATATGCAACATCCCTAACTCGCCTCAAAATCTCAAAAGGCCCAATAAATCTCAGACTCAGCTTCCATTTCTTTCCAAATCTCATGACGCCCTTAATGGGCGAGACCCGAAGTAGAACCCCCTCGCTGACCATAAATGCCACATCGCGAACCTTCTTGTCCGCATAACTCTTCTATCTGGACTGGGCTGCACGGAGTCTATCCTAAATCACCTTGACCTTGCCCATTGCATCCTGGACCATCTCTGTACCTAATAACCTGGCCTCGCCCGGCTCGAACCAGCCCAATAGGTATCTGCATCTCCTACCATATAAGGCCTTATACGACGCCATCTATATGTTCTACTAATAGCTGTTATTATAAGAAAACTCCACAAGTGGAAAGAAGTGATACCATGACCCTCCAAACTCAATCACACACGCACGGAGCATATCCTCCAAAATCTAAATAGTGCGCTCAGACTGTCCATCCGTCTGGGGGTGAAATGTTGTGCTTAGCTCCACTCGAGTGCCTAACTCCTGCTGCACGACTCTCCAGATTAGTGAACTAAATGGAGTGCCTCTGTCTGAAATGATAGAAACTGGAATACCGTGCAAATAGACTATCTCCCAGATATATAGATCTCCGCTAATCGCTCTGATGAATAAGTAGTGCACACATGTATGAAATGGGTGGACTTGGTCAGCCGATCCACAATAAACCAAATAGAATCAAACTTCCTCACACTACGTGGAAGTCCAGATAAGAAGTCCATGGTGATGCACTTTCACTTCAACTCCGGGATCTCAATATGCTATTGCAACCCACCCAGACACTGATGCTCATACTTCACCTGCTGGCAGTTGAGGCACCTAGAAACATAGTCAACTATATCCTTCTTCATCCACCTACACCAATAGTGCTGCCTCAAGTCCTGATACATCTTCGCCTTTCATGGGCGATACCCGAAGTAGAACCCGCTTGTTGACCATAAATGCCACATCGCGAACCTTCTTGTCCGCTTAACTCTTCTATATGGACTGCACGGAGCCTATCCTGAATCACCTTGACCTTGCTCATTACATCCTGGACCATCTCTGTACCTAAACTGGCCTCGCCCGGCTCGAACCAACCCACCGGGTATATGCATCTCCTACCATATAAGGCCTTATACGATGCCATCTATATGCTGGACTGATAGCTTTTGTTACAAGAAAACTCCGCCAGTTGAAAGAAGTGATCCCATGACCCTCCAAACTCAATCACGCACGCACGGAGAATATCCTCCAAAATCAAAATAATGCGCTCAGACTGTCCATCCGTCTGGGGGTGAAATGTCGTGCTCATCTCCACTCGAGTGCCTAACTCCTACTGCACGACTCTCAAGAACAATGAACTAAATAGAGTGCCTCTTTCTAAAATGATAGAAACTGGAATATCGGGCAACCGGACTATCTCCCTGATATAGATCTCCGCTAATCGCTCTGATAAATAAGTAGTGAACACAGGTTTGAAATGGGCGGACTTGGTCAGCTGATCCACAATAAACCAAATAGAATCAAACTTCCTCACATTACGTGGAAGTCCAGATATGAAGTCCATGGTGATGCACTCCCACTTCAACTCCGAGATCTCAATATGCTGTAGCAACCCACCCAGACGCTGATGCTTATACATCACCTGCTGGCAGTTGAGGCACCTAGAAACTAGTCAAATATATTCTTCTTCATCCACCTCCACCGATAGTGCTGCCTCAAGTCCTAATACATCTTCGCGGCACTCGGATGGATGGAATATCGCGAGTTGTGGGCCTCCGCTAGAATCAACTCTCGAAGATCATCCACATTGAGCACACCAATACGCCCCTGCATCCTCATCACTCCATCATCCCCGAGGGTAACATATCGAGCATCACCACGCCGAACTCTATCCTGAAGAATAAGCAAATAAGGGTCATCAAATTGCCACTCACTGATGTAATCAAATAGAGAAGACCGAGAAACCACACAGGCCAGCACCCGGCTGGGCTCTAAACGATCAAATCTAACAAACTGCCTGGTCAAGGCCTGAACATAAATCGCCATAGGTCTCTCTACGACTAGTAGATATGCCAAACTCTCTGCCCAGCGACTCAAGGCATCGGCAACCATATTGGCCTTGCCTGGCTGATAAAGAATAGTAATATCATAATCCTTTAACAACTCTAGCCATCTCCTCTGATACATATTCAGGTCCATCTGCTTGAGCAAGTGCTGCAAACTCCGATGATTAGTGTAAATCTCAAAAGGAACCCCATACAAATAATGAAGCAATATTTTCAAGGCATGAACAATGGCAGCTAAGGCAAGATCATTAACATGGTAGTTCTTTTCATACGCCTTCAACTGTCGGTACGCGTAGGCAATCACCCTATCGTCCTGTATCAATATCGCTCCAAGTCCAACCCGTGAGGTATCATAATAAACTATATAGGACCCCGAACCAGTAGGCAACATCAAATTGGGGCCTAAGTCAAAGCTGTCTTGAGCTTTTGGAAGCTCGCCTCACACTTCTATGTCATTGGAAAGGGGCACTCTTTTGGGTCACTCTAGTCATAGGTGCTGCGATCAAAGAGAACCCCTCCACAAAGTGATGGTAATAACCCACCAAACCAAGGATAATACATATCTTAGTAGCTGAGGAGAGCCTGGGCCAACCCTTCACGACATCCACCTTTCTCGAATCCACACGAATATCCTCGTTGTACACGACGAGTCCTAGGAATGGCACAGACCTCAACCAAAATACACATTTAGAGAACTTTGCATACAATTTCTTCTCCGTTAAAGTCTGAAGCACTACTCTCATGTGTTGCTTATGCTCTTCCGGACTCCGGGAATAAACCAAAATATCATAAACAAAAACAATCACGAATAAATCAAGATATGGACTGAATACACTGTGCATCAAGTGCATGAAAGCTGCTGGGGTATTTGTCAGCTGGAAAGATATAACGAGGAACTAGTAATGACCATACCGAGTCCTGAAGGCAATCTTCAGGATATCTGGGTCCCGAATCTTCAACTGATGATAACCGCAGTGCAAATCAATCTTGGAGAACACTTGTGCCCCCTGTAGCAAATCAAACATGTCATCAATATGTGGCAAAGGATACTGGTTCTTCACTGTAACTTTGTTCAACCGGCGATAGTCAATGCACATACACATAGAACAGTCCTTCTTCTTCACAAACAACACAGGAGCACCCCAAGGCGAAACATTGGGTCGAATGAAACCCTTACCCAACAACTCCTGTATCTTATCCTTCAACTCCTTCAACTCAGACGGAGCCATGCAATATAGGGGAATGGAAATGGGCTGAGTGCCCGACAACAAGTCAATACCAAAATCGATATCTCTATCGGGCGGCATGCCCGGAAGATCAGCTGGAAACACATCGGGGAAATCTCGTAGCACTAGGACTAAATCAATAGGGGGGGTGTCACCACTTACATCCATCACATAAGCTAGATAAGCAGCACACCCCTTCTCAACAATACATTGAGCTTTAAGGAAGGAAATAACCCGGCTGGGGTGTGATCTAGAGTACTACTCCACTCAATACGTGGAATGCCTGGCATAGCCAGCGTCACGGTGTTAGCGTGACAATCAAGATTAACATGATGGGGCGACAACCAGACGATGCCTAGAATAATATCAAAGTCATCTATACTGAGCAATAAAAGATCAGCCCTAGTCTCAAAACTACAAATAGTGACCAAACACGACCAATACACACCGTCCACAACCAGAGAATCTCCCACAGGAGTAGAAACATAAATGGGGGCACTCAGAATCCCGAGGCATACCCAAATGTGAAGAAAAATAAGAGGACACATATAAAAAACTAGAACCGAATGAAATAGAACTGATGTCTCCCTGTGACTAACGAAGATAATACTTGTGATAACAGAATCAGAGGCGGCAACTGTGGCCAGAGCAGGAATAGCATAAAATCTAGCTCCCTCTCCTTCGAGGGCAACCTCTATCACCTTGATCCCCGCCCCTGGCTGGCTGAGTAGGTGGGGTGGCAGTATCAGCTGGAACGATGGCATGCTAACCATGTGAAGCATGCTGAGGCTGTGAAGTCTGTGAAGGTGCACCCCTCCTGCGCCTGCGGCACGCCCTAACCAGATGGAGATTATCCCTGCACTCATAACAAGCTTTGGGAGGGCGCGGTGGCTGTGACTGACTAGGCATGCTCCCACTAGACTAACCCTTGGAGGTACCCCGCGCATGAGGCGTGCTGGAAACTAGGGGAGCATAGTAAGGCTCCTTAGGTGCTCGAAAAGCTAGAGTACCAGCGACTGCTGGTAATGCTGAATGAACTAGATGACCGGAGTAACCCTTGCCACAATCGAATGGACTATCAAACTCATATGTATGCCACCAATCATAAACGGCCCCTCGAAACTGAAAAGTAGTAAAAGAACCCTACTGGACTGCACTATTCCCATAGTACGAAGAACGCGATGACACTCCTCCAGAAATCCCAAGGCATCATCTGAAGCTAAGCTACTGAAAATTGGGGGATCATACTTCTTCAACCTCTCCAACATGCGCTGCTCGTCCTCGGAGGCAGCTGACCCACCTCCAGGTTGTACTAGTGCGGCAGACGGTATAGGAAAACCTCTGGAACCTGATCCATCAACACTCACCTCTCCCCCGATCTGAGATGTGGCTGCAGCGAGAGGAAGAAACCCCGCCTGAGCCAAAGTAGTGTACATGCTCATAAACTAAGACAGAGTCTCCTGGAGTGCTAGAGTCGTAGTAGCTGTAGTAGGTGTACCAGGTGCCTGTGCTTCAACCTGTTCTACCGGTGGTGCCTCAGCGACAGCGCGCGCGGGTGTTGTGGCTGCACCTCGGGGGCATCCTCGACCTCTACCCCAGCTCCAGCCTCTGGCAGCGGCAGTAGGGGTCGCGGGTGCCTGATCCTCGTGTGTAGCACGTGTCCTTAGAATCTGTGAGAGAATAGAAGGCACAAGTTAATAAATTTGGTCAAAACATCACACGACAAGGAATTTAGTAGAAATGAAGATTTTTCTTAAATGGTTACACGACCCCTTGTAGATAAATACAAACGTCTCTGTATTGATCTGCGAGACTCTAATAAACTGGCGTATGTCCCATGACTCTTATGAACCTATAGCTCTGACACCAACTTGTCACGACCCTAGTTCACCAATCGTGAACCTGTCATGATGGCACCTAGTCTTCGGGACTAGGTAAGCCTCACACAATTGCTGAATTTATAGCCTTTACGATACAACTAAAAACAAATGCAGAATAATGTAATAAGTTTCGCATGGCACATACACTTCATCATAAGCACTGAAATACAACCTCCAAGACCCGGAAACTCACAGGCAAACACAAGCTAAAGAGTTTAAAACTATGGTTGTATCCTTCAAGAGTATTTATACAACCTAAACAGAAGTGAAATGAACAATTGTCGCTAAGGAAGAGCAGAAGGAGACTCTTCAGATCGGCAGACGCACAGATTCATACCTCAAGTCTCCCAAAATAGCTCTGTGATCACCGGTAGTGTGCCTGATCAGATATACCTGGATCAACACAACAAAACTGTGCAGAAGAATAGCTTGAGTACACCACGATGGTACTCAGTAAGTTCCAAGCCTAACCACAATGGAATAATGATGAGGAAGGTCAGGGCCCTACCGAGAATAATAATAAAATGGCAGTACCGAACTATGAAAAGCAGTAAATAACCTAAATTTAGACCAAAGAAACATAATAGAAACTACAAGTCATTAGAAATTAATATTGATAGGAAAAATAACATAACAAAGAGTTCCTCAGTTGCTATGGATCTCCGAGAATCGAACCTGCAGTCCACTCATCTCAATAATAGGGATCTCCGAAAATTGAACCCGTAGTCCACTCATCTAAATAACAGGAATCTCCAGGAATTGAACCCGCAGTCCGCTCATATCAGTAACAAGGATCTCTAGGAATTGAATCCACAGTCTGCTCATCTTAGTAACAAGGATCGTCGGGAATTAAACCTGCAGTCCACAATACAAAACACCATCAAACAAGGAAAAATACTCAGATAATGGAATACACAACTACAATTAACAATTAAAATCTATCCCAACATGTTCCATGTAATTTCAATCAAGACAGTTAAGCATTTAGATAGTTAATCCTATCTAATCATACTTCTCTAACTAACACATGATAAATCTAGCATATAACACAGCAAAATAACAGAGATAACACCGTTTGAACAATTTAAGTAAAGTGGATTTTCAATAACTTGCACAAGTACATGCCCGTCACCTCGCGTACAAGACATTTAACTCAACACATAATATATCCTATGGGGAGAGGTCCCTACACAAGGTTAGACAAGCCAGTTACTTCAAACTGATACAAAATCGCTAAGAAACAATGCCTTTGCCATGAGTATCTCACTTTGAGTGGCCCAAATCTATTCAAACCAATTACATAATGTAAATAACATCGCAATTAACTAATTACACTATTAAAATTAAAGCTAAGGCGCGAAAATGGATAAAATGACCAAAATACCCCTCCAGCCATGGACTCGGAAATGAAATATTTTTACATTTGAAGAACCTTTGTACTCTCACGAGTCTAACCATAAAAAACATCTCCCAAATCGGAGGTCAAATGGCCCCTCAAATCATCAAAATTAGTTCTAAGAAATTTACCCCAAGTTTCATCCAAAATCCGAAATTAATGGTGGAATTCTAGTTTAGATTAATGGGTCATGATAATAAGAGGGTAAGGAATCGTTACCCAATAGTCGCCTTTGAAATTCCCTCTAAAAATCTCCCAAAACCGAACTCTCTAGCTTGAGTTTTTGTAAAAATGGTAGAACCCTCATTTTTTGAAATTATATAATCTGCCCAGGTCCTTTGTTCACTGCGATCGCATGAAGTGAGTTGCGATCGCGAAGAAGAAAATTTTAGCGGCCTAAAATTTGTCTATGCGAGCGAGGTAGGGTGCCATGCGATCGTGCAAGAGGGGAAATTAACACAATGCGATCACGACTAGGTGCATTGCGATCGCGTAAGAGAAGGGCCCAAAGCTATGGAATCGCGGAGCCAAATCATGCTATCGTGATGAAGGAAATCCGTCCCCTCCAGAATTACTCTATGCGATCGCGGACGGAAGGATGTGATCGCATAGAAGAACACTAGATACTAGCAGTTAGTAAACTATGAAGTTCTAAAAACCACCCGTTGGGCATCAAAAACACACCCGAGGCCCCCAGGACCTCAACCAACCCTACAGACATGACCCATAACAACGGTCAAACTTGTTCAAATCCTTAAACCACCTAAAACAATGACAGAAACACGAATTAACAAAAGATTCAAGCCTATGGACTTCGAATTCTAACCAAACACATTTTCGATCAAAAACCTATCCAAAACATGTCTGAATGACCTGAAATTTTGCACGCACATCCAGAATGACAAGACAATGCTACAGCAACTTTTGGAATCCCAAAGTGACCCTCGGATCAAAAATTCACTATCGGACCAGAACATCAAAAATTTCAAACTTCGGCATTTCAAGTCTAAATGAGCTACGGACCTCCAAATTACATTCCGAACACGCTCGCAACCCCGAAATCACCTAACAGAGCTAATAGAACCATCCGATTTCCATTCTGAGGTTGTCTTCACACTGTTCTAAATATGGACCATTTTTCCACTATTAAGCTCTCATTTAAGGACTAAGTGTCCCAAAACACTCCGAATTCTAGAACCGAACATCCCGGCAAACCAAAATAGTAGAAATGAACATAGTGAAAGTAGTTAATGGGGGATCGAGGCAGAAATTCCAAATCGACCGGCCGGGTCGTTACATTTACAATTTTCTAAGACATAGTTTGTATTTCTATTTTAAAATGGGTTTGAGGTGCCCTACACCAAACAAAATAACAAATTTTGTTGCCCTCATTAGTCGTTTTCTACAAAATATTTAGAAATCGGGACGTATGAACCCCTTGTTTAATAAATCCTTCAGGTGATCCTTTAACTCTCTTAACTCTACTGGCACCATTGGTGGAATGGATATTGGCTGAGTATCTGGCAATACATCAATCATGAAATGAATCTCCCTATCTGGAAGAATCCCTAGAAGCTCGTCCAGAAACACTTCAGGAAACTCATTCACAACTGGCATAGACTCGAGGACAGACACTTCTGAGGTGGTGTCCGCGACCCGGACCAAATGATAGATACACCCCTTCTTAATCATCTTCAAAGCCTTAAGGTAAGAAATAAACCGACACTTTGGCACCACACCATTTCCTTTCCACTAAATAACCGGCTTGTTAGGGAACTCGAGCCTCTTGACTCTCGTCCGACAGTCAAGCTTGGCAAAGAATGAATAAAGCCGGTCGATCCCCATGATAACATCAAAATATACCATTTCAAGCTCAATAAGATCGGCCGCAATAACACGACCACTCACCGTAACAACACAATTCCTATAAACTCGTGCGGCTGTAATAGAATCACCAATCGGAGTCGATACAGAGAATGACTCATGAAGCTGTTCGGGTTCTATCCAAAAAATTGAAGCAATGAATGGGGTGACATAAGACAAGGAAGACCCCAGATTAAGAAGAGCATAACAATTAATGGCCTGAACAGACAAAATTCCTGTAACAACATCTGGAGAAGCCTCAGCACACTGGCGGCTACTCAAAGCATAGAATCAGCTAAGTCCACCCCTAGCACGAGATCTACCCCTAGCTGCACCTCGCCCTGCTGGAGCTGGAGGACGCACAGATGAGGTAGCAACTGAAGAACCGGATGACTGGGCAGATCCCCGACCCATACCCTAAATGGGTTCATGATAGTCCCGCTAGATGTGACCTTTCACCCCGTACCTATAACATACCGGGATATCCAAATAGCAAGTCTCTGTATGAAATCTCCCACACTTGTGGCATGTAGTTATCCCCTGCTAGTAAGACCTCACTCTTGGATGACCGGACTAGCGGGACCTCTTACTATCTGAACCCAGTCTCGAATGACTGCTCTGCTTATAACTGTGCATTGATGGCGGTGCGCTTGCTAAGGACTGAGCATGTGACTGGGATGGCCCTGATGAGCCTCTCCCCATAATTTGTCTCCCGGAGTGACCCATTGACCGGTCCCTGCTGTTACTTTCCTTTTTTGCCGGAATCATCAACTTCCTAGCCTCTGTGGCCTGAGCAAACCCTAGAATCTTTCCATAATTCATATATGAGTGCAAGGCCACTGTAAAAGCCTCATTCACTACCAAAAGACTAAGGCCCTGGACAAATCGCTGAACTCGAGCATCCATGGTTGACACAAACTGAGGTGCATACTTGGACAATCTCACAAACTCCATGCGGTACTCCCAAACACTCACACTACTCTATTTGAGGACCTCAAATTTAGTGGCACGAGCTGCCATTGTCTCGACAGGCAAGAAGTGGTCCATAAAGGCATCTACAAACTTATTACATCTAGCTAGAGGTCTTCCCTCCTCACGCGAATCCTCCCACATCTCAAACCACAAACGCGCTGCTCCCCTCAACCTGTATGAAGCAAACTCTACCCCCTCTATCTCTGTAGCCTTCATCACTCGAAGGGTCTTATACATCTCATCAAAGAATTCCTATGGATCGGACTCTAGGTCTATGCCGAGTATTTTGAAGGGGCCAATCGCAGAAACTGGTGGACTCTGGAGTTGGAGGAATCTCCCTTTCCGCTGGAGGACATAGGGGCATTATGAGATCTTTAGGCCTGTGCGTCCACTAACTGGGTCAACATAAGGATGGCTCCTCTAAGGTCCCTATCAGAAAACCCGGAACGAAGCTGGAACTGTATCAGAATCAAGAATATTAGCAGGAGGGATGGTGGCACCCTCTACCGCAGCCAGAACAGGAATACTTAGGTATGGAATAGATGGGCCGGATAGATTCATCGACGGTGAGTCACTCTCCCCCGCGGCATTAGGTACATGATTCAAAGCCACACTTAGGGTGGCATTGGCCCCAAGGACGAGTCTAGCTTTCTTCTTAGGCGCAATACTCTGAAAATTTTAGAAAAAGGCATGCATTAGACATAAATACTTCAACTTTTCACTTCACCGCACGATATAGAATAACAATGAAATGGGTAAATTCCTAAATGTCCATTTAGCCCCCTACTTATAGATGTGGTAGACAACACACCGATAAGTAGGGCTCTACTAGACACGGCTCCGAGACATCCTAGGATATTTTTAAAACCTTAGACTTTGATACCAAGTTTGTCACACCCTAAATCGAGGGACATGACCGGTGCCCGACTGGGTAGCACAAGTTAAACGGACCTGGGTGCCTTTCCTCTCCCACGTGTTACCTCGTATTTTTCATTACTTATTAATCAAGAGACTAACACTTTTATAATTGAAATCACCCTTTTTCAAAACATACACAACATACTTGATTTCCTAATAAAGTTTACAACTTACAATGCCCGACATACAATTACATAAGTTCATAACCCATATTTATTGCCTACGGAGCCTCTAAAGATACGACATGATAATACAGTACTTGTCGGTAACAAGGTTCTGGCTATACCTTACACAAAACCAAAATAATAGAAGTGGCATGAGTCACGAAGGGCCCCGAGAGGAAAGGGGCTCACCAATACGGCCGGTGGAAGATGAAGGAGTGCTACGGCCAATGAACTGGAGTACCTACTACAGATCTACCTACAATCACAACACGAATGTAGCGCCCCAAGCAAAAGGGATATCAGTACACTGGAATTGTATTAGTATGTATGAACACACTTTGCGCCAAGGAAACTCAAGCCATAGACAAGTAAGTAATAGTAACAGAAACAACAATCAATTACATAAAGAAAGAACAATCAAGCCAAACAAGTATCAATCTCTCATGTTTTCCTCCTTCCACATTTCCACACTAGTGATTTCACAATTTGCTCAAATATTGATTTTTAGTGATTTCGATCACTTTCAACCCTTATTACCTCGTCCAGTCTTACTATCTCGGCCACCCTTATCACTTCAACCCACACCTTATAACTTCATATTGCGGCGCGCAACCCGATCCCACTGTACTGTTTCAATTCACAACAATTCCAACAACAACAAAGAACAATTCACAAAGATCACAACAATGACAATAAGAAATTCACAAAGATCACAACAACATTTCTTTAAGGAGTAGCAACAATGATTCACAAGTGTTCCCATATCCATCAATACTATTTCCGTCAGATTCCACAATTCACAAGTGTTTCATTTTACAACAATACGTCTCAAGACGCAGCCACAATAATGTTACAAGTGTTTCTGTAGCCAACAGTACCAATTCCACTATATTCAACTGTTCATAAGCAATTCAAGTCATTGCAATAATTAACCACAAGAAGCCAAATATGTTATTATGACCGTTGTTCCAATTGCATCATTTACGATTTCCTTTTATCATTTTTTTCTCAACTTTAACCTCATAAAACTTAATCAAACCAATCAAACAACAAACAAACCAATCACAAGAATTATACAAACAATCCACATAGATATCACATACCAAATATTCGTACACCAAACAAGGTGATTTCACAAAGATCAAATTTACCCAATACATACCCGGAGTCGAATTCCTTTTCTTTTATCTTCTACTTTCAATTCACCCAACAATCTAGCAACGTCAATCTAGGTCACAATTTAACACATACAACTTAGAATTGAAGTTTATAATTTCTACTCAATTTATCTAGGTTGCCAACTTCTCTTTTGCAAACCTTTACTTCTACCCAACTCCGGTTACTAGATTTTAGGTATAAAGAACATGCATGTGTATTTTGACTATCATTTTCAAGAATTAATGCATAACAATCTCCCTTATTAATAAAATCTAATAATCAAGGGAAAAGGGTTAGGCATTTTACTGGTAGAAATGGAGATGAAATCACTTACTTTAGAATTTTTGGACCAAGAAATTTGAGGAACAATTTTGAAGAAGATAAACTTTTCTCTCAAGAATCCCTCCCCTCTCTCTCTCTCTCTCTTATTTTGTTCAGAAAATATGTAAGAATGAGGGGTTGGGGCGTTATATTAGAAAGGGGGTCAGGTTTTTATAATTAAGAAATTGGAGCCCCGCGTCAACTATGCAGTCGCATCCGCGATCGCAGAGTAAACATGCGGTCCGCATAATGGACCGCACGATTTCTCCTCAAAAACTAAATATTCTGACTCAGTCTGTGGTAAGAATGTTGTCCACATTCATGTTCTGCAGTCACATGATGCGCCCTAGAATTGACCTCCACATATCCATGAGGAACTTATGCGATAATTATGTTGTCCACATTTTGATTATGTGATCGCATAGTGGACCGGATTTTCAACTTCAATTTTGAAAATTCTTCTTCTTCACTCTACGATAGGAATGCAGTCCGCATAGCTGATCTGCGATCGCATCTGGACCGCATAAATGAAATTTTCTGGAAACTTGATTCTTTTAATTTTTAAAGCTTAGATCACTACCAAGGGTACGAACCCCGGTGAGCTCTAATAATTCTTCATATTACTAACACATATTCGATCCTTAGCACTATGAGCTACTAGGTTTTAAGCACATAATTTTACGGGGCCCTACACCCTCACTTTGAGCTCTTTGTGGAAACTACAAAGCCACTCAAGAGCCCAGAGCAGGAAGAGATATTTCCGAAAGTAAAAAGCTTGGAACAAACCCAGAGGAACATATAGGGATTGGGTGGCCATATCAGTGTGGCCTATTAGGATTTGTGTCAGTTCCTAGATGTTCAGCTATCCGCAGGGTTCAAGATGCCTATGTTCGATCTGTATGTCAGGCATAGTGGTCTGGTAGCACACTTAAGAGGGTTTTGCAACAAAATCAGAGGGGCTGCAAAAGATGAGTTACTGATGGTGTACTTAAGCCAAAGTTTGAGCGGGTTTGCATTAAAATGGTATACACGATAGGACCATGGCAGATGGTACACTTTGGATGACATGGTATAAGAGTTTGCTTGTCACTATCAATACAATCTTAAAATCATTCTAGAATGTCTATTGTTGATAAAGCTCGAGAAAAAGCCTGGGGATAGTTTCAAATAATACGGTTTTTATTGGAAAGAGTAGGACACAAGGGTCGATCCTCCAATTAAGAAGAGTGAGATGGTTGATTACTTTTTGCAGGCTTTAGAGCCGCCTTATTTTGATCACTTGGTAACATCGATTGGCATATATTTTCACGAGGTTGTAAAGATGGGAGGCATGGTCGAGGAGGGACTTATGTCCAACAAAATCATGAGTTATTCAATGATACAAGCAACTACCCAGGCCATCTAAAACAGCACTGGAGGTGTTCTTGGGAAAAAGAAGAAAGAAGATATCGTGATAGTTGAATCCGAAGCCTGGTTCGGATCTAGAGGCCCATCACCCTACTATATCGAACCCCGACCCCACCACCAAAAATTACCCACACACTTCATATGGCCCTCCACAACACTATTACTCATCGCCAGATCCTCACTTCTCCGTCCATCATGCACAAGCCTACGCTCAAACCCTGGATCATGTACAATGGCATGCGCCGACCCCACAAAACCCATACCCAGCTCCACAAAAAATCTATCCACCACCAATGTCCTACAGAAATACCACCAGAGCAGGTTTCCAACCCAACAAATCCGCAAACAATAAGAGGCTACAGAAGCAAAAGACTTTCACTCTATTGGGAAAATCATACACTAGTCTATTCCACAGATTGAGACAGTTAGGCATGCTGAATCCAATTGAGCCTAAAATTCCAAATCCCCCTCCTAAAAATCTTGACCGTACAGTGAGTTGTGAGTAATGTTCAAGGGTCCCCGGGCATAATACAGAGAAGTGTTGGAAATTAAAAATAGTAGCGCATGAGCTCATCGATACTCATCGAATCTAGGTTCAGGCCCTAGAGGCACCAAATATCAACCAAAATCCATTGCTGGCTCACCGTGAGACCCATATGATTGAATTATAGAACAAGGGAGAGGAGCTTAAGAAACCTTCGCATATGGTAATGATGATCCATTCCAGCAAAACCAACTCAAAAAATAAGGTAACTAATAGTAAATTAGTGGTCTAGTTGAATAGGGTAAACAACAAACCAGCTGTGGTAACCAAGAAAGAGCCGTCATGTATCACTGTAGTAAAACCAGAACAAGTGAAAGTGGTGGTATCGGGGATTGCAAGTAAGCCTATTGTGGTCGTGAAGGGTTCTCGCACAGAGCATGTTACCATAAAACTAGTAACTTTGTTGTTAGTGATCAACAGTAAGACTTTTCCATGGCATTATGACCAAGTGATTGTGACGTATAAAGGGAAGGAGATCAGAGAAGAAGTTTGTGAAGCTTAGGATCTGAGTCGTTCAGGGAGGTGCTTTGCCCCTGAAGACTTGAGAAAGCCAGCATTCCCAAAGATAAGCCGATATTGGTAAAGAAATCTGTAACAAAAGAGGAAGTGGAGGAATTCCTGAGGAAGATAAAAGCACATGATTACTCTATTGTAGAACAATTGAAGAAAACAACTGGCCAAAATCTCATTGCTCTCATTGTTGATCCACTCAGAGGAGCGTCGTCGGGCTCTAATGTAAATATTGAATGAGGCCCATGTCCCTGACAAGATCTCGATGAATCAGTTGGAGAATATGGAAAATAAATTCTTTGAGGTGAACATAGTTGCTTTCTTAGATGATGAGTTGCCTGTGGAGGGAATGGAACATAACATATCCCTTTATTTGATAGTGAAATGCAAGGATTCGGTAGTTACCCGAGTTGTGGTTTACTGTGACGACCCAAAGGGTCATCACTTATTTTATTAATTATTTCGAGCTTCTGAGGCCTCGAAAACCTCATTCTATGTTGCCTCGATTTACGTGCGCAATCCGAGCATGTAGCCAGAAAGATTTTGTGATAGAAAATATGAATTCTACGAGAAATTTGGATAAAAATGATATTAATATTGATATGGTTGACTTCAGTCAACATTTTTGGTAAACGGATCCGGACCCGAGATTGGATGGTCCCGAGAGGTCCGTAGGAAAATATGGGACTTGGACATGCGTCCGGAGTCGAATTCCGAGGCCTAGAGCGCAAGTTATGAATTTTTCTATGAAATTGTTTTTGATGTAATTGTTAAAAGAAATGAATTAATTGACCTTGGAATCGGGCTCATATTTTGGTTCCGACACCGGTACAAGTCTTAAATATTATATATGTGATTTCTGTAAAGTTTGGTGACATTCGGATGTCGGTTGAAATGTTTTGGACCTCGAGTTCCAAGTTTGAAAGTTTTGAAAACCAAAAGTATGAAAATCATGAATTTGAGGCTTGATTTGATGAAAACGATGTGATATTGGCGATGTGATCGCACGAACAAGTTCATAATGTGTTTTTGAGGTTGTGTACATGTTTGGTTTGGAGCCCGGGGGCTCGGGTAAGGATTTGATAGGCCGTTGGATTAAATTCTGAATTTTTGCACTGCTGGTTTTTCACCCAGCTGTTGGCTTCGCAATTGCGAAGCATTTCTCGCAATTGCGAAGGGGGCAGATCAAGGCAGGGCTCGCAAATGCGAACCCTGATCGCAAATGCGAAGCCCCTCATGACCCAGCCTTGTTCGCAAATGCGAACAATTGTTCGCAAATGCGAACATCCCCTTGTTCTGCCTATGTTCGCAAATGCGAACATTCCCAAATCCAACCTTGTTCGCAAATGCGAACAATTCCCTTTACTGCCTGTGTTCGCAAATGCAAACATTCGTTCGCAAATGCGAACTTCCCAGCCTTAGCTTATTTTTCGAACTCCAGAAATTGGTCTGCGAACACAGAGACCTGTAAAACACGATTTTCAGTTCATTTCTTCACTTTTTACAAACCAAAAACACCCATTTGCGATTCTTCACGGATTCTTTCTTCTTCAAAACAATTGTAAGTCACTTTTTACTTAATTCTTTCAATTCCTAACATCATTAAGCATGTTTTTCAATAGAAATCAAAGGTTTTCATGGTAGAATTTCTTGTTTTTGTTAGAATATAGGGTTTTTCATAAATTGGGAAATTGGACCTCGAATTGAGGTCCGATTTTGAAACAAATCATATACGTGAACTCGTGGGGGATGGGTAACCGGATTTTGGTCCTAACCCCGAGTTCCGACCATGTGGGCCCGGGGTCAAAATTCACTATTCCGGGCAGAATGTTGTAAAAGTTGTAATTGGCCTTATGAATTAGTTTGTTGGGTAGTATTGATGATATTAAATCAATTGTGTATAGATACGATTGGATTGGAGCCAAATTTGAAAGAAAAAGACATTGCTACGGATTGAATTGTTCATAAATATTCGAGGTAAGTGTTTGTTCTATCCTAGCTTGAGGGAATAGGATTATGTGCTATGTGTTATGTGATCGAGTGCGGTGTATGGGCTGTGGTGACGAGCATCCATACACCGGCATCTAGTATGACCGTGAGTCGTTGATAATGCTTATTGTGAGACATATTTACAGATGAATTGTTGAACCTTTGCCGGGTTGTAGAATTGTTATTGTTCTCCCTTGTCGGGACTTGTTGTGAAGATGATTATTGATTGCCCTTGTTGGGACGGTTCATGAATTATTGTTTTCTTTCTTTGCCCTTAACTGTGATTGTTATTTGGGTGAGGAACAGTGATAATGCACGAAGGGTGATGTCGTGCCTTGTTTTATTATTTATGCACGAAGGTTAATGTCGTGCCATGTTTTATTATTTATGGACGAAGGTTAATGCCGTGCCATGTTTTATTGATTATTCACGAAGGATCATGCCGTGCCCTGTTATTGAACCATGTACGAAGGATCATGCCGTACTATGGATGTGGGGATGAGAGTAAAAGCACGAAGGGTGATGCCGTGTACTTTATTTGCTTATTTGGTGAGGATGAGAGTAAAAGCACAAAGGGTGATGCCGTGCAACTGCTTGCTATTTCTGGACTTGATATTACTTGTGTTTCCATTTTACTTTGTTTTCCTTTTGAATTTATTAACTGTTGTTAATTGTTGAGTTCTTTGAGATATTCCTTATTGTGTTATTACTTGGTTATTTCTTGTTATTCTGTGGTATACATATATATTGAACTGCACAGGTTTATGTGGGTGTCTGGTCCTAGGCTTGTCACTACTTCGCCGGGATAGGCCAAGCACTTACCAGCACATGGGGTCGGTTGTGTTGATACTACACTTCTGTGCTTTTTTGCACAGGTCCAAGCTACGATCAGGAGCAGCAGCAGTAAATCGATTGCGTGGAAGTTTGATCACATTTGGGACAGAGGTAGCTTGCAGACGTCCGCAAGCCCGGCGTCTCTCTCTTTACTTATGTTACTAGTTGTAGTCTCTTTGTTCCGAGACAAACAGAATTATGTTATATTTCCTTCAAACTTTTATGTGTAGTATTCCATAGTAGTTGGTGAGTTGGTGACTCCACGTCTTGGGTAGAGGATTTCAGTATGATTTTCATCTTGTAATTAGTTATTTCTATTTCGATAAAGTATTCCGCATTCATTTAATTAAATTTGTGGTTTGTTGATAAATAAATTATGAAATTGTGTTAAAAACAGGTTAGTATGAATACAGTGGCTTGCCTAGCTACCACGAGTAGGCGCCATCACGATCCCGATGTTGGGGGAAAATCCGGATCGTGACAAGTTGGTATCAGAGCTCTAGGTTACATAGGTCTCACCACTCACGAACATGCTTAGTAGAGTTTGAGAGGTAGGTACGGAGACGTCTGTACTTGTCCTCCAGAGTCTATTGAGTTATGAAAGAGTCTCTCATTTGTTCTTTCTTGTCGTGCGACTTGTTCCTCAATTACCGATTGAATTTCTATTCTGTCCTTTCGCAGATGGTGAGGACACGCGCTTCTTCGTCCGCTGACCAGCAGCCCGAGCCCCAGGCAGCTCCGGAGCAGGGGCCAAGGTCGTATCAGAGGACAAGGTAGGGGTAGAGCTCAGCCCCAGGCAGCTACTCCGGAGGTGGAGCCTCATATTGAGATTGACGAGGAGGTTCCGGTTCCAGCAGCTCTAGTGGGCCCAGCTCAGGTCCCAGGAGAGGCTATATTTACCCCGGATCTTCGGGATACATTGGTCAGAATAGCGGGTTTTATGGACACCATTGCCAGAGCGGGCTTATTATCAGTTGCACCAGCCGCTTCTCAGGCTGGAGGAGGGGCCCAGACTCCTATTGCTCGTACTCCGGAGCCAGTAGCTCCTCAGCCTCAGGCACCAGTGGTTCAGCCAGCTGTGGCCACTTAGTCAGGTACCACGGCTCATGCCGGAGATGGAGCGGCCATGACTTCTGATTCTTTATGGAGACTTGATCGGTTCTCCAAGCTATTTACCACTACATTCAGCGGAGCCACATCAGAGGATCCTCAGGACTTCTTATTCAGTTGCCATGAGATTCTCAAGACTATGGGGATCGCTGAGTCAAATGGAGTTGACTTCTGTACATTCAAGCTTGTAGGATCCGCCAAGACTTGGTGGAGAGATTATTGCTTGACTCGACCAGCAGGGTCCCCAGCTTTATCATGGGATCAGTTTGTGGAACTATTTATGGAGAAGTTTCTCCCTGCTACTCAGCGGGATGTACTTTGGAGGCAGTTTGAGCGCCTCTATCAGGGAACTATAACGGTTACACAGTATGAGACAAGATTTGTCGATTTGGCTCGTCATGCAGTGGTTATACTTCCCACAGAGCGGGAGAGAGTCCGCAGGTTTATAGATGGGCTTAATTAGCCAATTAGACTCCAGATGGCTATGGGCGTGGGGAGTGACATATCATTTCAGGAGGCAGCTAATGCAGCACGCAGAGTTGAAATGGCTCTTGATCGGGGAGGCGGTTATTCTTCAGACAAGATGCCTCGTCATTCAGGCAGGTTTGGTGGTTCTTCCTCTGGTGGCAGAGAATCCGTTGATAGAGGCCAGTCTTCCAGGCCTTTTCATTCCGCCCTTCAGGCTTCACAGGGTGGACTAGGTGATCGTGGTTTTCGGGGGCATTATTCAGACCAGCCTCCTATTAATGCTCAGCCTCTTCAGAGTGTTCGTGGAGGCCATTCAGGTCGTCAGGGCCAGCAGCCCTATCAGTCTAAGAGTTGCTACGGTTGTGGTGACCCATGTCATTTTATCAGGTATTGCCCTCTAGCAGCGGGCAACTCTCAGCAGCGAGGTCCTCGTCCTATGATTCAGGCCCCAGCTGACCCTCAGCCTGCCCAGCCAGCCAGAGGCGGGGGTAGAGATTATAGAGGTGGAGGTCGAGACCGTAGAGGTGGAGATCGTCTAGCTAGAGGTAGAGGTCAGCCAGTTGATGGCTGTCCTAGAGACGCAGCTCAGATGGGAGGTGCAGATCCCCGATTCTATGCTTTACCGGCCAGACCAGAGGCAGAGGCATCAGATGCCGTGATTACAGGTACTATTCTTGTGTGTGGCAGAGGTGCTTCAGTATTATTTGACCCTAGATCTACATATTCCTATGTGTCTTCCTACTTTGCACCGTATTTGGCCATGCCCAGCTATGCTCTGGATATTCCAGTTTATGTGGCTACACCAGTGGGTGACTCTATTGTAGTCGACCGAGTGCATTGTTCGTGCGTAGTTATATTTGGGGGTCTTGAGACCCGTGTTGATCTGTTGCTTTTAGATATGGTGGATTTTGATGTCATATTGGGGATGGACTGGTTGTCCCCATACCATGCTATTCTTGATTGCCATGCTAAGACTATGACCTTAGCCTTGCCAGAATCACCCCGACTAGAGTGGAAAGGTACCTCAAGCCACTCCGTTCACACTGTTATTTCCTATGTTAAGGCTCGACGCATGGTTGAGAAGGGGTGTCTAGCTTATCCGGCTTATGTTCGTGATTCCAGCGCAGAGGTTCCTTCCATTGAGTCAGTCCCTATTGCACGGGAGTTTCCTGAGGTTTTTCCTTCAGACCTGCCGGGCATGCCACCCGACGGGGATATTGATTTCTGTATTGATCTGGCACCGGGCACTCAGCCCATCTGTATTCCACCCTATCGTATGGCCCCGCCAGAGCTAAAAGAGTTGAAAGATCAGTTGCAAGACCTTCTTGAGAAGGGCTTTATCAGGCCCAGTGTTTCCCCCTGGGAGCACCTGTATTATTTGTAAAGAAGAAAGATGGCTCGATGCGGATGTGTATTGATTACCGGCAGTTAAACAAGGTGACTATCAAGAATAAATATCCACTTCCGCGAATTGATGATTTATTTGACCAGCTTCAGGGTGCCAAGGTATTTTCAAAGATAGACTTGAGGTCAGGCTACCATCAGCTGAAGATCAGGGCGGCCGACATTCCTAAGACAGCCTTTCGCTCTAGATATGGGCATTATGAGTTCTTGGTCATGTCCTTCGGGTTGACCAATGCCCCAGCAGCATTCATGGAGTTGATGAATCGGGTATTCAGGCCTTACTTAGATCCTGTTCGTGATAGTCTTCATAGATGACATCCTGGTGTACTCCCGCAGCCAGGAAGAGCACGAGCAGCACCTCAGAGTGGTTCTTCAGACTCTGAAAGATAACCGGCTATATGCCAAATTTTCTAAATGTGAGTTCTGGCCGAGTTCGGTAGCATTTCTGGGTCATATTGTATCAGTGGAAGGTATTCAGGTAGACCCAAAGAAGATTGAGGCAGTCCAGAATTGGCCTCGACCATCTTCAGTGACTGAGATTTGGAGTTTCTTGGGGTTTGAAGGTTACTACCGTCGGTTCGTAGAGGGGTTTTCTTCTATTGTAGCCCCGATAACCAGGTTGACCCAGAAGGGTGCCTAGTTCAGGTGGTCAGAGGAGTGTGAGGCGAGCTTTCAAAAGCACAAGACTGCCCTGACTACAACACCGGTGTTGGTTTTGCCCATGGGTCCAGTGCCCTATACAGTCTATTGTGATGCTTCCCGTACTGGTCTTGGAGCAGTATTAATGCAGGATGAGTAAGGTTATTGCGTATGCTTCGAGGCAGTTGAAAATACATGAGAATAATTATCTAGTTCATGATCTTGAGTTGGCAGCGGTGGTTCATGCCTTAAAGATCCGGAGGCATTATCTATATGGTGTGACATGTGAGGTGTACATTGATCAAAAAAGCCTACAGTACTTGATAAAGCAAAAGGAGTTGAATTTACGATAGCGGAGATGGTTAGAGTTGCTAAAAGACTATGATGTTACGATATTATATCACCCAGGTAAGGCCAATGTGGTGGCCGATGCATTGAGTAGAAAGTATGCCGGCATGGGTAGTCTTGCATACATTCCGGTCAGTCAGAGACCATTAGCTCTAGATGTCCAGGCCTTAGCCAACCGGTTCGTGAGATTAGACATTTCTGAGCCTAGCAGGCTGTTAGCCTGCACGGTCACTCGTTCTTCTTTATTTGAGCGTATCCGTGAGAGGCAATTTGATGATCCTCATTTGCGTGAGTTGAGGGATACAGTACAGCGGGGAGGTGCCACACAGGTAAACCTAGATGATGATGGGGTATTGAAATTGCAGGGTGGAGTTTGCGTACCCAATGTCGAAGGGATTTGAGAGTTGATCTTAGCGAAGGCCCACAGTTCGCGGTATTCTATTCACCCGGGCGCCGCGAAGATGTACCGGGACTTACGGCAGCACTATTGGTGGCGCAGAATGAAGAAAGATATCGTTGCGTATGTCGCTCGGTGTCTAAATTATCAGCAGGTGAAATATGAGCACCAGAGACCTGGTGGTGTATTCCAGAGGATTGAAATTCCCGAGTGGAAATGGGAGCGGATCACTATAGACTTCGTTATTGGACTTCCTTTGACTCGGAGGAAATTTGATGCTATTTGGGTCATTGTTGATAGGCTGACCAAGTCAGCACACTTTATTCCAGTATCTGTCTCCTACTCGTCGGAGAGGTTAGCGGAGGTTTACATTAGGGAGATTGTTCGTCTCCATGGGGTGCCAGTATCTATTATCTCTGATCGGGGAACGCAGTTTACCTCGCGGTTCCGGAGAGCGGTCCAGCGGGAGTTAGGCACCCAGGTTCAGTTGAGTACAGCATTTCATCCTCAGACGGATGGCCAGTCAGAGAGGACCATTCAGATTCTTGAGGACATGCTTCGAGCCTGTGTTATTGATTTCGGAGGCTTGTGGGACCTGTTTCTGCCATTAGCAGAGTTCGCCTACAATAACAGTTACCAGTCTAGCATCCAGATGGCTCCGTATGAGGCATTGTATGGTAGGCGATGTCGATCACCGTTGGATGGTTTGAACCGGGAGAGGCTCGGTTGTTGGGTACAGACTTAGTTCAGGAGGCCTTGGATAAGGTCAAGACTATTCAGGAGAGATTGCGTTCAGCTCAGTCCAGGCAGAAGACTTATGCGGATCGTAAGGTTCGAGATGTAGATTTCATGGTTGGTGAACGAGTATTGCTCCGAGTATCGCCTATGAAGGGCGTGATGAGGTTCGGGAAGAAGGGCAAGCTCGGCCCTAGGTATATTGGTCCATTTGAGATTCTAGACGAGTGGGAGGGGTGGCTTACAGACTAGCTCTGTCGCCTAGCTTATCAGTCGTGCATCCAGTTTTCACGTATCTATGCTTCGGAGATACCACGGCGATCCCACACATATGTTAGACTTCGTTCTGTCCAATTGGACAATGATCTATCTTACGAGGAGGAGCCGGTGGCCATTCTAGACCGGCGGGTTTGACAGTTGAGGTCGAAGAGTTATCCTTCTGTGCGTGTTCAGTGGAGAGGTCAGCCTCCTGAGGCATCGACCTGGGAGTCCGAGTCTGATATGCGGAGCCGCTACCCACATTTGTTTACTGACTCAGGTACTTCTTTCTTTTGTCCGTTCGAGGACGAACGGTTGTTTTAGAGGTGGAGATTGTGACGACCCAAAGGGTCATCACTTATTTTATTAATTATTTCGAGATTCTGAGGCCTCAAAAACCTCATTCTATGTTGCCTCGATTTACGTGCACAATCCGAGCATGTAGCCGGAAAGATTTTGTGATAGAAAATATGAATTCTATGAGAAATTTGGATAAAAATGATATTAATATTGATATGGTTGACTTCGGTCAACATTTTTGGTAAACGGATCCGGACTCGAGATTGGATGGTCCCGAGAGGTCCGTAGGAAAATATGGGACTTGGACATGCGTCCGGAGTCGAATTCTGAGGCCTAGAGCCCAAGTTATGAATTTTTCTATGAAATTATTTTTGATGTAATTGTTAAAGGAAATGAATTAATTGACCTTGGAATCGGGCTCGTATTTTGGTTTCGACGCCCGGTACAAGTCTTAAATATTATATATGTGATTTATGTAAAGTTTGGTGACATTCGGATGTCGTTTGAGATGTTTTGGACCTTGAGTTCCAAGTTTGAAAGTTTTGAAAACCAAAAGAATGAAAATCATGAATTTGAGGCTTGATTTGATGAAAACGATGTGATATTGGCGATGTAATCGCACGAACAAGTTCATAATGTGTTTTTGAGGTTGTGTACATGTTTGGTTTGGAGCCCGGGGGGCTCGGGTAAGGATTTGATAGGCCGTTGGATTAAATTCTGAATTTTTGCACTGTTGGTTTTTCACCCAGCTGTTGGCTTCGCAGTTGCGAAGCATTTCTCGCAATTGCGAAGGGGGCAGTACAAGGCAGGGCTCGCAAATGCGAACCCTGATCGCAAATGCGAAGCCCCTCATGACCCGGCCTTGTTCGCAAATGCGAACATCCCCTTGTCCTGCCTATGTTCGCAAATGCGAAAATGCGAACCATAGTTCGCAAATGCGAACATTCCTAAATCCAGCCTTGTTCGCAAATGCGAACAATTCCCTTTACTGCCTGTGTTCGCAAATGCAAACATTCATTCGCAAATGCGAACTTCCCAGCCTTAGCTTATTTTTCAAACTCCGAAAATTTGTCGGGGTTCGCAATTGCGAACCCATGTTCGCAAATGCGAACACAGAAACCTGTAAAACACGATTTTCAGTTCATTTCTTCACTTTTTACAAACCAAAAACACCCATTTGCGATTCTTCACGTATTCTTTCTTCTTCAAAACAATTGTAAGTCACTTTTTACTTAATTCTTTCAATTCCTAACATCATTAAGCATGTTTTTCAATAGAAATCAAAGGTTTTCATGGTAGAATTTCTTGTTTTTGTTAGAATATAGGGTTTTTCATAAATTGGGAAATTGGACCTCGAATTGAGGTCCGATTTTGAAACAAATCATATACGAGAACTCGTGGGGGGATGGGTAACCGGATTTTAGTCCTAACCCCGAGTTCCGACCATGTGGGCCCGGGGTCAAAATTCACTATTCCGGGCAGAATGTTGTAAAAGTTGTAATTGGCCTTATGAATTAGTTTGTTGGGTAGTATTGATGATATTAAATCAATTGTGTATAGATACGATTGGATTGGAGCCAAATTTGAAAGAAAAAGACATTGCTACGGATTGAATTGTTCATAAACATTCGAGGTAAGTGTTTGTTCTATCCTAGCTCGAGGGAATAGGATTATGTGCTATGTGTTATGTGATCGAGTGCGGTGTATGGGCTGTAGTGACGAGCATCCATACACCGGCGTCTAGTATGACCGTGAGTCGTTGATAATGCTTATTGTGAGACATATTTACAGATGAATTGTTGAACCTTTGCCAGGTTGTAGAATTGTTATTGTTCTCCCTTGTCGGGACTTGTTGTGAAGATGATTATTGATTGCCCTTGTTGGGACGGTTCATGAATTACTGTTTTCTTTCTTTGCCCTTAACTGTGATTGTTATTTGGGTGAGGAAGAGTGATAATGCACGAAGGGTGATCCCGTGCCTTGTTTTATTATTTATGCACGAAGGTTAATGCCGTGCCATGTTTTATTGATTATGCACGAAGGATCATGCCGTGCCTTGTTATTGAACCATGTACGAAGGATCATGCCGTACTATGGATGTGAGGATGAGAGTAAAAGCACGAAGGGTGATGGCGTGTACTTTATTTGCTTATTTGGTGAGGATGAGAGTAAAAGCATGAAGGGTGATGCCGTGCAACTGCTTGCTATTTCTGGACTTGATATTACTTGTGTTTCCATTTTACTTTGTTTTCCTTGAGATTTTATTAACTGTTGTTAATTGTTGAGTTCTTTGAGATATTCCTTATTGTGTTATTACTTGGTTATTTCTCGTTATTCTGTGGTATACATATATATTGAACTGCACAGGTTTATGTGGGTGTCTGGTCCTAGGCTTGTCACTACTTCGCAGGGATAGGCCAGGCACTTACCAGCACATGGGGTCGGTTGTGCTGATACTACACTTCTGTGCGTTTTTGCACAAGTCCAGGTTACGATCAGGAGCAGCAGCAGTAAATAGATTGCGTGGGAGTTGATCACATTTGAGACCAAGGTAGCTTGCAGACGTCCGCAAGCCCGGCGTCTCTCTCTTTACTTATGTTACTAGCTGTAGTCTCTTTGTTCCGAGACAAACAGAATTATGTTATATTTCCTTCAAACTTTTATGTGTAGTATTCCATAGTAGTTGGTGAGTTGGTGACTCCACGTCTTGGGTAGAGGATTTCAGTATGATTTTCATCTTGTAATTAGTTATTTCTATTTCGATAAAGTATTCCGCATTCATTTAATTAAATTTGTGGTTTGTTGATAAATAAATTATGAAATTGTGTTAAAAACAGGTTATTATGAATACAGTGGCTTGCCTAGCTACCACGAGTAGGCGCCATCACGATCCCGATATTGGGGGAAAATCCGGGTCGTGACATTTACAATGGGTCTATTGCGAACATATGTTATCTGTCCACATTGAGCAAGTTGAAGGTCGATAATGATAGAATTCATAAGTAGAGCGTCTGTGTGCGAGAGTTTGATGGCAGGGGCAAAGATTTTGTGGGTGATGTAATACTGGAACCGACAATAGGGCCCTTGGAGTTCACCATGAAATTTCACGTGATAGATGTGATGGTCTCTTATAACCTTGTGTTGTGGCGACCCTGGATCCATGCCGCCCAGGCAGTTCCATCGACCTTGTATCAAATGATTAAATTCGAGTGGGATAAACAAGAGATTCTGGCGCACTATGAAGATACTATGTGAGCTTTGAGTGATACCATTGTACCTTTTCATAGAAGTTGACGACAACAAAGGGTTATGGGTTTACAAGGTCTTCAACACAGTATCAGTGGAATATGTCATAAAAAAGAAGGACATCTAAACCCCTAAAATAACTTCTGGGACTGTCATGGTGGCCTCAGAAATGTTAAAGAACGAGTTCATACTAGGTAAAGGTTTGGGTGCTGCCCTTCAAGTCATTATGCAACCACTTTCTCTTCCTAAGAATCTAGATACTTTTGGATTAGGTTTTAAGCCCAAAGTTACAAACGTAATATGTGCACGTAAAATGAAGAAGAGGACATGGGTTCATCCCAAGCCAATCCCGCATCTGTCAAAATCATTCGTCAGGCCGACCATCAGAAAGCAACTGTTGCCAAAAGTTCCTGGGTCATTGATTTGTGTTGATGGAAAATTAGATAAGGGATTCAAGATATTATTCCTCGAGGTTAACACGGTTGAGGCTGGGGAAGGTTCGAACAAAGTATATGTGTCGTTCATCGGACCACGTGCAAAAGTCAACAATAAGGAAGCTACTCCTCTTCAAATTTGGAAGGAGTATTGGTAGTGGGTTTTGTTTTTCTTTAGTTTTCTGGATTATTCAAGGGTTTGTAATTCATATATTTTGTTCTGTCTAGTTGGATGTTGTTAAAACCCTGTTACTTTATACTCAATGAAATGCAATTATCTTTTCTGTCTTTATTCCTAATCTTAGTTCTGTTTTCTTTTCTTCTCTGTACAATTCTTTTTATGCTGAGTTCAATGTCATGACATGCATGAGAGGTCTTCGACCTAAATTTAAAAGCCAATCAAATTCGAAAATATTAATACATGAAATTAAGTGTGATGATGAGTGAGAATACAATGTGGCTTATAAGGAAATTTGTAAGGTATAAGGCCATTTTTTAGTAAAAACCCAAATCTAAGCTAAATGACACAGAAGAAGTTAATCTAGGGGACCAAGATAATTTCCGTGAAACTAAAATAAGTGTTCATCTGGAACCACAACTAAGGGAGGAGATAATCAAGCACTGATCGAATACAAATATATTATCGCATGGTCTTATGATGATATGCCGGGTCTAAGCATTGATTTAGTGGTTCACAAATTGCCCATTGACCCAGCATTCCCTCTTCTGAAACTGAAGTTGTGGAAGTTCAAAAGGAATATGAGTGTAAAGATCAAAGAAGAGGTCACTAAGCAGTTCAATGTAAAAGTTATTCAGATCACGTGGCATCCTACTTAGTTAGGAAATTATGTGCCTATGCCAAAGAAGGATGGAAAAACGGGGGTGTGTGTTGATGATCGGGATCTCAACAAAGCAAGTCCAAAAGACAATTTACCACTACTGAACATCCACATACTGATTGTTAATTGTGCCAAACATTAGATTAGTTCTTTTGTGGACTATTATGTGGGTTACCATTAGATCTTAATGGACGAAGAAGATGCAGAAAGGATGGCATTCATCACGCCATGGGGGATGTACTTCTATCTGGTCATGCCATTTGGTTTGAAAGATATCGGGCCAACCTACACAAAGGCGATGACAACAATCTTCCATGATATGATACACAGGGAAATTGAGGTGTACATGGATAATGTGAATGTAAAGTCTAGAAAATAGTCTGACCATGTCAAGGACCAGAGAATTTCTTCCAAAGGCTTCGCTGGTACAATCTCAATCTTAATCCTGCAAAGTGCACCTTCGGGGTGCCATATGGAAAATTGTTAGGATTCATAATTAGCTGTTAGGGTATCGAACTAGACCCATCTAAAATCAAGGTAATCCAAGAATTACCACCTCCAAGGAACAAAATTGAGGTGTTGAGTTTGTTGGGAAGATTGAATTATATCAACAGGTTCATTGCCCACCTCATTACCACTTGCGAGCCAATCTTCAAGATATTAAAGAAAGATGATGCAGTCAGGTGGAGAGATCGATGTCAGGAGGCTTTCGACAAGATAAAGGGGTATTTGTCAACCCTACCCGTGTTGGTCCCGCCAGAACTAGGGCGACCTCTAATTCCATATTTGACGGTGTTGGATAATTCATTCGGTTGTGTACTTGGGCAACATGATATTACTGAAATAAAGGAGCAAGCTATCTATTACCTAAGCAAGAAATTCACATCTTATGAGGTTAAGTATACTCAACTTGAGAGGATGTGTTATGCCTTAACTTGGGTATCACAGAAGTTGAAACTTTACATATAATCCTATAGTACCCACTCATCTCTCGGTTGGACCCATTGAAGTATATCCTTCAAAATCTCATGCCCATAGGGAGGCTCGAAAAGTGGTAGATCTTGCTCACAAAATTTGACATTGTCTATGTGACCAGGACTGCAATGGAAGCACAAGCGTTAACTGACCATTTGGCCGAGAATCAAGTAGAAGAAAAATATGAACCTTTAAAAACATACTTCCCTGATGAAGAGTTAGTGCATGTTGATGAGTAGGAACAAGTTGAGAAGCCAGGATGGAAGCTTTTCTTTGATGGGGCTGCCAATATGAAAGGCATCGGGATAGGAGCGGTACTTATTTCTGAGACAAGGCAACACTACCCCGTTACAGCTCAACTTTGTTTCTATTTTCCTAATAACATGGACGAGTATAAGCCATGTATCTTGGGTTTGACGTTTGCTATGGACATGGGTGTCTAGGAATTCTTTGTCATAGGTGACTGACCTACTGGTGCACGAGATTAAAGGAGAATGGGAGACACGGGAATTGAAACTTATACCGTACTGACAATGTTTGCATGATATTTGTCAACAGTGTCAGTCTATAGAGTTTAGGAACATTCCAAGGATTCATAATGAGGTAGTCGATGCTTTGGCTACTTTAGCGTCGATGTTGCATCATCCAGACAAGGCTTATCATGACCCTTTACAGATTTAGGTCCAACACCAACATGCTTATTGTAATTTGGTTGAAGAAGAACTTAACAGCAAGCTGTGATTTCATGACATCAAGGAATATTTCAGGATGAGAGTGTATCCGGTACAGGCCACAGGTGATCAGAAAAGAACAATTTGACATTTGGCAAGTGGATTTTTCTTTAGTAGAGGAGTGTTGTACAAAAGAACGTCATGTATGGGAGTTGTTGAGATGTGTAGATGCTAGACATGCCACAACAATTATGACTAAAGTACATTCAGAATATCTGGGCCACACATAGGTGGGTACGTGTTGGCAAAGAAAATTCTCCGAGTACGTTATTATTGGTTCACTATAGAGCGGGATTGTATCAGTTTTGTGCGCATGTGTCATCACTATCTGGTGTATGGAGATTTGATTCATTGTCTGCCATCTAAACTGCATACAATGTCGGTACCATGGCCCTTTTGTCGCGGGGAATGGATGTCATTGGGCCAATCAAGCCAGCAACATGAAATGGACACAAGTTTATTCTGGTAGCCATTGATTATTTCACTAAGTGGGTTGAGGCGTAATCTTTTAAATCCATGACCAAGAAGGTAGTGGTCGATTTTGTGCATTCGAATATCATCTGTAGGTTTGGGATCCTAAAGGTAATCATCACGGGTGATTGTGCTAATCTCAATAGTCATCTAATGATAGTGACATGCCTGCAGTTTAAGATTACGCACCGTAATTCCACCCCGAATCGCCCTAAGGAGAATGGAGCAGTCGAGGCAACTAACAAGAATATAAAGATGATACTTTGAAGAATGGTGGAAGGGTCCAGGCAACGGCATGAGAAGTTACCTTTCGCATTGTATGGCTATCGCAATACTGTTCGTACTTCAGTAAGGGAAACTCCTTATTTATTGGTGTATGGCACAATGGCAGCAATACCCACATAAATTAAAATCCCATACCTTTGGATTGTTGGCAAGGCGGAAATTGATGATGTTGAATGGGTCAAAGCCCGCTTGGACCCATTAAGTCTGATTGATGAGAAGATATTGGTAGCAATGTGAGCACGTGATTTATTCCTTAAGAAAATTATTCCTAAAATCCTACCAAAATGATTTTCATTATTTTTATAATTTTTGTTGATATTTGTGAAGACCCGGCTCGTCGTCATGAGAGTTACCGCCATGTTTACCTCTTATTATGATGTTTCCTATTTCTATATCTGTATTGAGTCTATCGGGTGAATTTGCATTAATTCTAGTTGAAAATAAGGCATATAGCCTTTTAGAGTGAAGCTTGTTTCGGAAAACGTCAATCTGAAGTTGACTATGTGATTAGAGGGCTTGGATGTGGATTTTGGTGATTTTTTTAGCTTCGAGAGGTGATTTATGACTTTGGGGAGCAATCAGAATTAAATTTGGAGGTACGGAGTAGAAATAGGCTTGAATAGGCGAAGTTGGAATTTTGGCGAAATCCGGTTGATAGGTGCGATTTTGATCCGAGAGTCATAATGGAATTACGATAGTTACAGTAGCTTTGTTAAGTTATTTTGGATATGTTTACAAATTTTTAGGTCATTCAGACATCTTTTGTCGGGTTTTTGATGGAATATAGGTTTCAAAGGTTTTGGATGATACTTAGGCTTGAATCCGCCTTGATTTGATGATTTTTGTGTTTAATGATGTGTTTTTATGATTGGAGCAAGTTTGTATCATGATTTGTAGTAGATTGGTGGTTTTGGTTGAGGTCCCGGGGGCCTCGGGGTGATTCTGTGGGTCAAACAGACCATTCTATGGTGAAAACACAGTTGAATAGATGTAATAAAAGTTGTAGAACTTTGTTGTATGTGATTGCATGGGTTGAGATGCGACCGCATAGAAGGATTTGAGAAGGCATCATTTTTTCATTTTGCGATTGCGGTCGTGGGTATGCGATCCCATAGTTGATGGATTTTGTGCTCTGCGATCGCTGAGTAGGCTATGCGATCGCATAGGGTATTTGGTCAGGGGTCCTAGGTGTGGAGGTTGTTCTATGCGATCGCGGGGTGTGACTGTGATCGCATAAGTAATTTTGGATGGGTGGAAGCTTTTTTCTATGCAATCGCAAGGAAGGTGATGCAATCGCATAGTGAAAATTAAATGATGGATATATCAGTTTAGTAATATTTTAGACGCAAGGGTTTCCCATTTCTCCATTGTTGGGCAAGTTTTGAAGCTAGGGGACGAGGGATTATGAGACTTTCACCTAGTTTTCAAGTGAAGGTAAATTTTATGGACTAATTACGTGATTTTATCCTAGAATCTTCATTTATATCACTGAAAATTGGAGGAATTAAGGTATAAAATGGGGTTTTGTTTGAAGCCTAAGAAAAATAGTAAATCGATGATCTGAAGGGGTAGATGAACTTCGACATTGATAAATTTTATATGTATGGACTCGTGGCGAGATGAGGATTCTGAAAATGTGGATTTTATAATTTTTCAAGAAGCGGGCCCGGTGCTCGGGTTTTGGCAACTTCATATTTTTGGGTGTAATTCGAGGTATTTCGATAGTGTTATGTTCCTTTAGCCTATTTTAATGTATTCCTATTGGTTTTGATCAGATTCGGTATCCATTTCGGTTTATTCTTGTGGCGAGGGCATTGCGAATTAGATATTGAGCCGGTTCGAGGTGAGTAATGTGTATGGATGATGACCTGAGGGTTTGAAACCCCGGTACATCACTATGTGACACTATATTCAGGCGATACACGTAGTCTACTATAAGTGCGGGGTCGACTGTGATTGGGGACTATAGCTTAGTCCAACCGTATAGCATTGTACTGTATTTTTTTTGCTATAAATGAGCTGGTAAACCTCCTACTTGGATGGTTGTGGATATATTTGGGCTGTGAGCCAATTATTTGGATCTCGTGAGGATCGTTACCATTGCTTCTATGATTATAGTATGTTATCAGGATATCAGTCCTGAGCTAAACACAGTCAAAAATGATTTTCCAAACTCTGGTATTTTTGAACACTAGTTTCTACTATTTCTATTAAAAAGGATTTTAAAATGATAATTTACTATGCATGTGAGGTTTGCATTGCATGTAACTAGACTGGTAGTGGATTGGGTTGCATGCTGCAGCATATCACTGATATTGCGATTGGGCTGTAGGAGCCCCTCCGTAGTCTGAACCCCCACAGTCAGTGCAAGTACCCAAATGGATCGGGCTACGCGCTGTAGCGGTCATGTTTATGCATCTACATTGCATTTAGATATATCTGTTGTACTGTCTTAGCTGTCATTGCTTATCTGATATTTATATTGTAGAAAAGGATAAAAGAGGTATTATATAGCTTTGCTGAGTGGTTTATTGGGTATTTTTACCTTCAATGTCTTTATCCGTTCTTATTACCACTGAGTTGGAAGTACACATGACTCCGTGCACCTTGTGTGAAAATCCAGGTTCATCACAGCAGAGCTGACTTCCCAGCTGCTCCAGAGCTCATTTACGGACTGTCGAGGTAGCTGTTTGGCGTCCGCAAGACCCGACTTTCCTTGTTATCCCTTTTCTTTGATTTTCCGCATTTTGTCAGACACTTATGTATTCAGTATTATTATTACACTTTGGTTAGAGTCTCCTGACTCATGGCCCAGAATTTGTGAGGAGTATTGTGGTAATTGGGGATATTTTTCACATCTTATGCTAGATTTTGTATCTTTCCTATCAGTGTTATTGCTTTTAAAGTAAAGTGAGAGTTGGTAGCTCTGTATTTAGAAATGTTGGTCAAGCTGGCCTAGCAATGTGCTGGGCACCATCACGATCGAGTTTGGGGTCGTGACAAGTTGGTATCAGAGCCTAGGTTACTAGGCCTCGTGAGTCTTTTGCCAGTTAGTAGTGTCTCATGGATCTGTCTGGAGATGCCTGTATTTATCCTGGGGAAGCTACAGACCTTTTAGGAAATACTTCATGCTCTTGAACTCTATCGTGCGATTTTGTTGTTCTGAGAACTGAACTTCTATATTCTATTCTCTCGCAGATGGCGAGGACTCGTGCTACAGGACGAGGTGGACGACCACTATTACCACCAGCTAGAGGCTGTGGTCATGGTAGAGCGGCAGTGGTAGTGCTAGTAGACCCACATGTTGCCTCTATTCAGGATCAGCTGTAACACTCCTAAAATTTATAAAATTTTTGATACACACTAATTATTAAACTAAATTATAACTATTTTAATTACTTTTATCTTGCCCATATATATATATATATATATATATATATATATTTGGGTATAAAATTAGGAAATATTAATAATTTTTTTTATATTACTAATTACTAAGAATAAGTATCAGTAATTATTAAATGAGTTAAAAAAAAAAAAAGGAAAAGCCTAAAGCCCATAAAGTGGGAAGACAGGGACAAAACCTTAAACAAAATACGTATTAAAAGGTCTAAAGGCTAAAAAGCCTAAACAGAACAAATATACGTTCCTTCAGCAAAGAAAAAAAAAGGGCTAGGAAGCTTTATACAATAAACTGAAGCAGAATGCTACGAAACTGAAGCAGACACTCACGCAGTCAAAAAAAAAAATCTAGGGTTCTTCTCAAATCTCTTATTTTTAAATTCAGGTATATAAACTTCCTTATTGTCAATTACCCTAAGTAGTAATTGGTAAGAATTGAGTAGTTAGTTCCCTTCTTCCTCTACATCAATAATAAATTTCATATTTAGGTGTAGTACTTTAAAATTAATTAAAATACACTGGTTATTGTAGAATCGATTATTTGACTGGTATCAATTAGATGGGGCCTACGTATCGGCTCGAGAAATTTTGAGGTGAGTTGATATAACCCTTTACTAAAGTGGTTTAACTCACAAAATCATGCACACAAAGTGTTTGATGAATTGCATAAGAGAGTTAATATATACTTAATTGGAGTACTATTATGTTACTGTTCCGAAGATATTATTGTTTCTGTCCATTCATAAAAGTCATAGATAAAGGAGAATAGAGTGATCCAATATATTATGGCTTGAATTATTTCTAAAGCAAGCATTTGTTCCTGATCGATTATATGGATAAGTATAATTTGTATGGTCAAGGGTGATGACCCAGCTAAAAACAATCAATACGTAGAATAGGAACATCTTCAACTAAGACGATTAATGTCAGTAAACATAACCTGACTTTCCATTGTTTCGAGAGTAATAGCAAACAACATACTGTTTTCTTTTATACTAAGGAAATGTTCATACTTCGGGCATATGCAAGCCTTAACATAGTTGTATTTGGTTTTGGGTGCATAAATTTTAAATCTTTTATGTTATTTATATATGTCATTTTCATGTTGAAAATTCATGATGGATCAAGAACCTTTATAAATACTTTCGAATATTTCTTTAATTCTCACCTAACGCTAAGGGTACCATAATGAGTATGTATAAAAGAATTAGACCTGAAAGGTCACAAGAAGAAGTTTTAGAAAGAAATTTTTTTTTTTTGGGAGTATCCTTTATTCCGAGAAGGGGTCATCGTCCAGGCCTAGGGTCCTGAACAAGGCGTTGACTTCCTGGAACTACTTGTGCCAAAGTAGGGAGCACACGATCTGAGGGTCTCGTTGCGGAGAATTTACTTATCCATGCTAAGGTATGATACATGAGCGTTGAGAACCATGAAACGAGTGGCACCTCGTGGATTGGGCCTATTCGATCAGGTTGGGATCGAACCCGTGCCGATCACACGGTGATCGAGACAGAATTAAGTCAGGATAGTTGGAACTCCCAAGGTATAAAGTGAAGTATTTTTATCAAGAAAGAAAAAAGAAAAGAATTTTCTATTATGCAATTATTTATAATTATTCTTATAAGCTTTATGTTTTACATGCATTTAGAACCTTTGCTCCTAATGTATATATTATTAAAGTTTCTCCCCCTGTTGTTGAGACTCACTGAGTACAATGGATGGTACTGACGTTCTCTTTTGGGAACCTACGTTGGTCTGTGGTACAACGTAGGAACCGGAATTGCAGGCGAGCAGGCTATGAGTTAGGACTTCCTTTCTTTCCAGCGCTATTGGTGAGCTCCGCTTTGGTTCGTGGAGTATTCCTTAGAGTCATTTTCATTTAGCTATTACTTTGTTTATTTAAAGAACTGGTCAGGAAGTCTCATGTCCTGAGCAGTGAGTCAGTTTATTAGTAGAGGCTTCATAGGCATAGTCGTTGGGTTGATAGTCATAAATTTATAATAACTTAGCAAAAATTTCAGTAGTTACTACGAATAAAGCTTTGGAGTTGATCTATTTAAATATTTGACTTAATTAAAAGTATTTGATTAGAGTATTGCTTTGTTGCATATAATGTTTGGAGTTATAAGAGGTTTGATAAGCAGATATGGTCCGCTCGGTCATGTTTAGTGATCGAGTGCCGGTCTCGGCTTGTTCAGAAAATGGGTCGTGACAAACTTGGTATCAGAGCCTCAGGTTAATGGAGTCCTAGGGGTCTATGAAGCCGTGTCAGTAGAGTCTTGTTTTTGGGTAAGAAGCGCGCCATACTTATAAACAGGAGGCTACAAGCATTTAGGAAAAAACTCATTTTTTTTTGTCATACTTTAGATCGTGCAGTAGATCCTACCTCTAAGGAATTATCTAATGTATTCGTTTCTCCAAAAATTAGCAGAAATGGCTCGTACTCGCAACTCTGCCACCGACACTCAGGATGCTGCTCAAGAAACTCTTGCTACTATTGTGGCCCAAGGCAGAACTAAAAAGCCTTCAACCCAGAAAAGGAAGAGTAAATCCACAGAGAGGGTTCAAGTACACTCGGGTGAACATGAGGAAGGGGTGGAGCACAATGATCCAGTACCCCAGGATCCAGTAGTGCCCCCAACAGCAGCTCCGGCTCAGGCAACTATATCTCCCGATATAGGTCAGATGTTTAATGTTGTCAATAGTGCTACAGAGATGTTTAAAGCCTTCATGGCCTACCAGAACCAGAGAAGAGATGAGATTTCGCCTCCATCAAATAGACAGAACAATTCTGAGTCCTCAAGAGTTAATGAATTTTTAAAGTTAAGTCCTCCAGTGTTCCATGGTTCTATAGTTCATGAAGATCCGATGTTGTGGCTGGAGGGTGTCAAGAAAGCCCTCCGAGTGATGAAAGCATTTGATGATGAAGCTGTGGAGCTGGCTGCTTACCAGCTTAGAGATGTGGCCAGCGCTTGGTTTGAGATGTGGGAAAATGAAAGAGGTGAAGATGATGGTCCGCCTACTTGGGAAGAATTTGAAGAGGCGTTCATGGCTAATTTTATCCCCGAAGAGGATAGGGAAGCTAAGGCTACATAGTTCGAATAGCTCAAGCAAGGGAATAGAAGTGTGCAAGAGTATTACATGGAATTTATAAGGTTGGCTAAGCATGCTCCTCACATGGTTAAGACAGAAAGATCAAAGATTCGCAGGTTTGTTGGCGGTTTGGCTTACCACATTAAGGATACGACATCAGCTGCAGCGGTAGGAATGACAGCTTTCTCATCTGTCGTGGGGTTTGCCAAGCCCTTAGAAAACGACAGACAACAAAGGAGAGAAGAGAAAGAGCATAACAAGAAATCCCGGACAACAGTCCGGTTTAATGGTACATCCAGTGGAGGTGGAAGGGATTCCTCTAATAAGGAGTCATTAGCACCATCTCAGTCCAGTCATCAGTCAGATTGTGGGTCTTCCTTCAGGCGTACTCAGAAACATGGAAATCAGTCTCGTCAGAGTCAGAATTTTGGAACATCATCCTCACATAGACAGAGTCATGCTGAGCAACATTCACACCATCAAGGTATTTGTGGAACATGTAAGTGGCAACATTCAGGTCAATGCAAGCTCGAGTTTCGTGGTTGCTACCATTGTACGGACATTGGTCATATAAAGGCCAACTGCCCAAAGTTGCGACGTAATTTCAGTGGTGGATCAACTCGTCCTTCTAGTTCCTCAGCTACTGCAGTTGCACCACCTCAGGCTCGTAGTTCTCATAATCAGACTGGGCAAGGAGCAGGAAGAGGTGCACACCGAGTTACTCAGGGAGGGGGACAACCTCGTTTGTTTGCTACACTTGATCGTCAGAGTACAGAAGCATCTGCAGAAGTTATTACGGGTATACTTTTAGTCTGCTCACATAATGCTTATGCCATAATGGACCCAGGTTCAACGTTTTCATATGTGACTCCATACTTTGCAATTAACCTCGGCCTAGAACCTTAACAACTTAGTGAGTCATTCCTAGTATCTACTCTAGTTGGTGAGTCAGTGAAAGTCACCAGGGTCTACAGGGGTTGTATAGTTTCAGTCCAAGGTCGCAACACCAAAGCTGATCTCATAGAGTTAGATATGGTGGATTTTGATATGATCATGGGTATGGATTGGTTGTCTTCCTGCTATGCCATGTTAGATTGTCATTCCAAGATAGTCAGGTTCAAATTTCCAAATGAAGAAGTCTTAGAGTGGAAGGGTAGTTCAGCATCGCTTGTAGGTAAGTTTATTTCTTACCTTAAGGCACGACGAATGATCGGCAAGGGGTGTCTCGCCTATTTGGCCCACATTATTACCCAGAATCAGAACCGCCAGCTCTTTAGTCAGTGCCAATTGTTAGGGAATTTCCAGAAGTTTTCCCAAATGACCTTCCCGAACTTCCTCCCGAAAGAATCATAGACTTCGGCATTGATCTCATGCCAGGCACTCAGCCCATATCTATACCTCCTTATAGGATGGCTCCAGCAGAACTTAATGTGTTGAAAGAACAGTTGAAAGATCTTCTTGACAAGGGCTTCATCAAACCGAGTGTTTCACCGTGAGGTGCCCCGGTCCTGTTTGTCAAGAAGAAAGATGGGTCTCTCAGAATGTGCATCGACTATCGGCAATTGAATAAACTTACAATTAAGAACAAGTACCCATTGCCAAGAATTGATGATTTATTTGATCAACTTCAGGGTGCAAGGTACTTTTCAAAAATAGACTTGAGGTCGGGATACCATCAGTTGAGAATCAGAAAAGAGGATATATCTAAAACAGCCTTTAGGACTCGCTACGGACACTATGAATTTCTAGTGATGTCCTTCGGGTTGACAAATACTCCAGCTGCATTCATGGACCTCATGAATAGAGTTTTCAAGGCATTCCTGGATACCTTTATTATTGTGTTTATAGACGATATTTTGGTGTACTCTAAGAGCAAGGAAGATCATGCAGAACACCTCAGAATAGCCTTGCAGACCTTGAAGGAGAATGAGCTTTATGCCAAGTTTTCAAAATGTGAGTTCTGGTTGCAGTCTGTGGCATTCATAGGTCACGTGATATCTAGTGAAGGAATAAAAGTAGACAGAAGCAGTCAAGAACTGGCCTAGGCCGACTACGCCAACCGAAATCAGGAGTTTCTTGGGGTTAGCTGGCTACTATAGAAGGTTTGTGGAGGGGTTTTCCTTACTTGCAGCTCCATTAACAAAGTTGACTTAGAAAGCAGTTAAGTTTCAATGGTCAGACGCTTGTGAGCAGAGTTTTCAAGAGTTAAAGAAGAGGTTGACCACTTCACCTGTGTTAACCTTACCGACAAGTTCGGGTGGGTTAACAGTATATTGTGATGCCTCTAGAGTGGGCCTTGGCTGTGTTCTGATGCAAAATGGAAAGGTTATTGATTATGCTTCCAGTCAGTTAAAGAATCATGAAAAGAACTACCCCACACATGACTTAGAGCTTGCAGTAGTGGTGTTCGCATTAAAAATATGGCGACACTACCTTTACGGCGAGCATTCTGAAGTGCTTACAGATCACAAAAGCCTCCAGTACATTTTCAAGCAAAAAGAACTAAATTTGAGACAGAGAAGGTGGCTCGAGCTATTGAAAGATTATGACATCAATATCCTCTATCACCCGGGAAAAGCTAATGTGGTAGCAGATGCACTTAGTAGGAAATCCATGGGTGTCTTGGCCCATCTTGCAGTACAAAGGCGATCTTTGGGTCGAGAAATTCAAAAACTAACAAATGATGGAATTAGATTGGATGAGACTGAAGAAGGAGATATAACTGCTTATGCCTTAGCGCAATCCTCCCTTGTTGCGCATGTTAAGGCTAAGCAAGACGAAGATCCGTACTTAGTGAAATTAAAAGAAGGAGTCAGAAGCAAAGAAATTACCGCTTTCACTCTAGGAAGTGACGGAGTTTTGAAGTTGAATGATCGGTTATGTGTGCCTAATGTAGATGGTCTTAGGAAGGCCATAATGGAGGAAGCTCACAGTTCGAGGTACTCTATCCACCCAGGTGCTACCAAAATGTATCTAGATTTGAAAGAATTGTACTGGTGGAAAGGCATGAAGAAACAAGTAGCAGATCATGTGGCTAAATGTTTTAATTGCCAGCAAGTCAAAACCGAGCATCAGAGGCCTGGTGGCCTAGCTCAAGACATAGAAATACCACAGTGGAAGTGGGAGATGATTAATATGGATTTCGTAGTAGGTCTACCTCGCACGTACCATAAACATGATTCAATTTGGGTTATTGTAGACCGACTGACAAAGTCCGTACATTTCCTACCAGTAAAGCCAACAGATTCCGCAGAGCAATATGTGTAGTTATACATCAAAGAAATAGTCCGATTGCATGGTACTCTAGTTTCAATCATATCTGACAGAGGCCCTCAGTTCACGGGGCATTTTTGGCAGGCATTTCAGAAAAGATTAGGTACCAAGGTCAATTTAAGCACCTCTTTCCATCCACAAACTGATGGTCAGGTAGAAAGGACCATTCAGACTCTCGAAGATATGTTACGAGCATGTGTTATAGATTTTGAAGGTAATTGGGATGATCACTTGCCACTTACAGAATTTGCTTACAATAACATCTATCAGGCAAGCATTGGTATGGCTCCTTATGAAGCGTTGTATGGGCGAAGATGTAGGTCTCCAGTGGGTTGGTTTGAACCAGCAGAGGTGCCGTTGATTGGTCCAGAGTTTGTTTGTGAGGCCTTGGAGAAAGTTCAGCTAATTAGAGAAAGACTTAAAGCGGCTCAGAGTCGTCAAAAGTCTTATTCCGACAAGAGGCATCGTGAGTTAGAGTTCCTGGTTGGTGATAAGGTGTTTTTGAAAGTTTCACCGATGAAAGGAGTTATGAGGTTTGGTAAGAAAGGGAAACTTAGCCCTAGATTTATCGGACCTTATGAAATTCGAGAAAAGAAAGGAAATGTGTCTTATAAGCTGGCGTTACCCGTTGAGTTGTCCTCTGTTCATCTTGTCTTTCATGTGTCTATGCTTAGGAAGTACATTCATGATGAGTTGCATATAATACCTGCTGACGCCATAGAAATTAAAGAAGGCTTGACTTATGAAGAGGTACATATAGAAATTCTTGATAGGCAAGTAAGAAAGTTGAGAACAAAAGATATAGCATTGGTCAAAGTTTTGTAGAGTAATCATGATTCAAATGAAGCTACGTGGGAGGTTGAGGAAGATATGAGGAAGAAATATCCATATTTATTTGAAGAAAAAGGTATGTGAACCTAGGTTTGGCTGGACATTTATATTTCATTTATTAAATATAACTTAGCAAGTATTTATGTCCTTCCTAGATTATGCTTAGTTGTTGTAGTAGTTTAGTTATGCAGTAGTATATTTAATTCATTAAAGCGAGTTACTTGTGCTAAAGTTGTTGTGCTTTAGATTATTATTAGTTATTGTGGTACCTCCTTGCAGGAGTGTGAGTAATTAATTTATGAGTTGTGTATGGTGCCTATGAATGGTTCGTTATGGTATATTTGGTTGTGGTTGGTGTAGATGAGTTATTTCTCACAGGGATATTTTTTTGGATAGTCCAATTTACAAGGGAAACTCTGCCGAAATTTTTAAAAATTTAGGGAGTTAGCCAAAATTTTGAGTCTCTTGGAAAGGTTAGGAGTGCTAAGAATATTTTAGAGGTTCAAGGACATAAGGAATGATTGTTAGCTTAAGAATACGGCCCTAGCAACATTCGAGGACGAATGTTTTTAAGGAGGGAAGATTGTAACACTCCTCAAATTTATAAAAGTTTTGATACACACTAATTATTAAACTAAATTATTACTTTTTTTATTATTTTTATCTTGCCCGTATATATATATATATATATATATATATATATATATATATATATATATATATATATATATATATATATATATATATATATATATATATATATATATATATATATATATATATATATATATATATATATATATATATATGGGTATAAAATTAGGAAATATTTGTGAGCGCGCGATTTTTACCCTATAGTTGAGTTATTCCCATAAAATTCAAAATAAATAATTTTTCCTTATTTTTACAATTTGTGTGTTAATTGCTCATGTTAAGTCATATAAAAAAATACAAAAAAATATGTATTTACATTTAGAAAATTAATTTCTCATTTAGTAGGTATAAATTCATTTTAGAACAGTGTAAAAAAAAAATCAAAAAAATAGCATGTTATTGTTTTAATTCGAAATTACTACAAAATAGTAATTAAATAGTTGTAGACTTTAATTAGTTTAATTGTTAGTTTAACCTCTCAATTTTATAAAATCAAGAAAAATACAATAAAAAAAATATATAATACAAATTAAAAATAAATACAAAAAAAAAGAAATAAAAAGAAAACAAGAGAACAAATAAAGAAGGAAAAGAATTTGTTCTTAAAATGACCAATCTAGGCCAAAGTTTAGTTGAGCCTAAACCCCACAAATTCTGCCCAAGCAAAACCCATGCCCAGGCCCAACCCATGCCCAAACCCGACACACTCAATACCCAACCCATTTTTCTTTTAAAAAAAAAATCAATGGAGCCCTCATACAATAGAGACACGAAAATACCGTGTCTCTATCTTCTCCATTTTTGAGCCAAGCTTTGAAGGCTATTTGAGAGCAAGAGATTCCAGAATTTCAGGGGAGGATTTTTGGAGAGGAATTCAGAGAAAACTCACAAGAATAAGAAGAAAAATTCAACGGAAAATCAGGGATTAAAAAATCAGATTCTAGGGCTTAAATTTTTTGGATTTTGTTCTTAATTTTTTGAGTTCACTGATTGTTCTTCCGTTCGCATGGAGTTCGATTGAGAGATAGTGGAATTCGTTGTTGCTCGAGGCATCGATTTGTGGCTGTTGTTATTCAATGTTGATTTATGTGTCGAACCTAGTTCAATTTTCATTCCAGGTTCACTTCTGTTCCTCCTCTTATTTATGTTGTGAAGTGGGTCATGGACACATTGTAAAATTAATTCATTTATAATAGTATATGAGGCTTGTGTGGTTATTTTCGATTTTATTTATTGTTCTGCTTTAAACTTCTTCCATGAATGGATGACAATCACTCTTGTTTCTTGGATCAAATCTGCTAGTTAGCAAGTTTAAATTAATGTGGCTCTATGTTCTGATTGTCGAGTCCAAGTTGTAAGGTCACGAAGCAATAGTTGTCTGTTTTCTCGTGCTAAAAGATCGAGAATGAATATGAGTATTAGCTATCTGTTGTCAAGTCCATGAGTTCGCTATGTTATGCCTCAAGATTATAATGCAATTTGGAGGATTATTTCATGGATTTTCGGCTGAAACTTTATTCGTGTGTGTTTGCGAGATCAAGCTAGGATTTATTTTAAAATTTTCAAATCTGGCATTGTTGAATCCATTGCTTTCGATCTGTTGCTTCCTCACTTTTGAACATATACTCTATTCTGCCGAGAAATACCTTTAAAACCCATTAAGGTTAGTCATGAAATTTGCCATGGTCAAGGTTAGTCCTCTTTATTCATGACTGTAGTATTCAAGAGTTGACAAATGTTTAAATCTATCAAATTGGTTGATACTCACCAAGCTAAGTCTTGCTTGATTACTGTATTGAACCGAAAATTGATTTGACATTCAACTTTACTGCACTTGTTATGTTAAAAATGATTTGGAATCTGTTTTGCGTCTTCCATTGAGTAATGTGGTTTTAGAAGATGGAAATTGGGTGAAACTCGAAAGCATGTGAAGTTTTTTTTTTCCAAGAATTAATCAAAAGTTTTGGGATGTTATAGCTATAATTTTGATCAGTTTCATATGATGCATCATTGTGATTTGATGATAATTGCTTTGGATCTATTGTAATTATGAACCAACTTAAGGAAGTAGTTAGTATGGACGGGCTATCACTGTTTCTTTCAATTGATCTTTTCTTTAACTGGAAATCTGTGGCTATATCACTAAATGGAAGAGTAATAGTTATGTGTGTTATAGAATTCTGTATGCTAGGACGGAAAGAAGTAATGTTTAATTCATTTGTGTACTGGGAATTACTCGAACTGAATGTAGGTTTCTTCTTGCTAAGTGTTAAAATTGTTAACTATAGTTAAACCTGTGATCCTAATAGCATGATCAATCTCTAGTCCATTTTGTTCCAAAGAATGATTAGTGATCAAGTTCATACAACGTAATAATGGGTTTGGAGATGCAACTGATTTGCAAAAGTTTATATTTCTTCTATGAAAATTGACCTTTAAATAATCTACAATACAATAAAGCACCTTCTGTCTATGTGAGGGACGTTCCTCAAGCTCTTCAAATAGTACCAAATATACCTACTGACACACTCACCTCCATGTTTAATCATGAAATCCTAATGCCTGTTCTATCATGTGAGGAAATTAATGCATTAGAATTTTGTGTATGTTACTAGCTAATAATGTGCCGGTTTAAAATTTTGGTCTTAGACTAGCCAAAGGCACCATTAAAAAAAAAGATTATGACTTAGACTATACATACATCGTAGCTTGCTTTGGGCGCGATTAATAAATCATCGTGGCTATGGGTATGGTTCCCGTGGCATAGTCATGATATTTAATTTCCTAAATACGGGTGCGCATTTATGTGACCCAAATCTTGCTCTCGGCGAAACTGAAACGCTTTAAAGTCACAGGCGTACTGGTTGCGGTGTGACCCGAAATGTGTTTTCGTGACGTCGCAATTATTCTAAAATTAAGAAGCGGAACATAATAGCATATAATTAAAATATATAAAGAAATCAGATAGAAACAAAAATTGCAGTTGAGCGACCGTGCTAAAACCACGGAATCCGGGAGTGCCTAACACCTTCTCCCGGGTTAATAGAATTCCTTATCCAGGCTTCTAGTTTCGCAGACTGTAATACAGAGGTATAAATTTTCTCGATTCGAGATTAAACCGGTGACTTGGGACACCATTATTTTCCCAAGTGGCGACTCTAAAAAATTAAATAAATTGATCCCGTTCCGACTGTCCTTTAAGTGGAAAAACTCCTTCCCTGATTATTATTATATCTCTTCTCGAGGTGTAATATTAAACAGTGGCACATACATTATACACGTTATACGGTAAAAAAGAAGGTGTGACAGCTCTGGCGACTTTGCTGGGGATAAGTAACCCGGAACTTCGGTTCAAGGTTTAAGAATTCGAGCTTAGTTAAAATTGTTGTTTTTGTTTATATCTGATTCCCTTATATTTTTGATTAATGTGCAACATGTTTACCGCTTTGATATTGCGTGAACTGTTTATATAAAATTGTGCCGAAAACCTTTCCCTTCTTACCTCCGGGGATGTGCTTACTGGTTGAGACTCCCCTTTCTGTTAGTGTCAATTCCAAAAATAAGAAAAAGAGGCCGGACAAGTTACAAAGCCGATTGACTCCGCGAGTCACCGGTACGTAGCCCCCTCCTCGATCCGAGTTGTCCACTCGGGTACACGGTCTAATACCAATGAAAATCGGGATATTGAGCCTAGGTCTAGGACGTTTATTTGCATCATATCTGACTTAGGGGACTCAACACAGGGGTTGGGTCCGTCTAGGACAGGTGACCCGGAAAATTAAAGACCGAGCATGTTATATGTTGCATTTATTTGTTCTAGGTTATTATTGGCTAAATTCCTGAAAAACAAAAAGAGAGAAAATTTTAGAATAGAAAATATCGAAATATTGACGAATTGCTTGAAAAGAAAGTTTGAAAACAATAGGTAGAACAATTTTGTTGAAATAATTGGTCAAATAATCTGACCGGACTACGCAAGTTTAATTCTCGCCGTTAGGTGGGATACGTAGGCAACGCTCATCGGGTCCAACCACCCCTTTCAAAAAAAAAAATTAAAAAAAAAATGTCGAATTGTAGTTTTCAATAAATCGAAGTGACGCTGTTTTTTGAAAATAGCCGAATGTTCCGAAAGGACGCCGGAAGGCAGTTTTTTGCAAAAATAGCCACTTTGAATCATTTTTAATAATTTGCGGGCACATCCTTAAAATATTCCTCGTGGAAATGTTGCAAGGCCATATTCGCAAAATCAAGTCCGGGTTCACACCCCGTTTGCAAAAAATGTAAAAATTTTGATTTTTGTTATAAATAAGTCAAGTTATGCTATTTTGTTTAAAACAAGCCGAATGTCCCCCAAAAAGGACGCCGGAAAGCCGTTTTTGCAAGAATAGCCACTTTGAGTCATTTGTAAATAATTTTTGGGCACAACCTTGAAATATTCCCTCGCGGAAATGTCGAAAGGCTGTATCCGCAAAATTAAGTTTGAGACATCGCTCAACTTTTCAAAAAAATAACCACTTTATCAAACAAGCCATTACATGGCCGAAATTTTGCTGAAATAGCCACATTTTTTGCATTTTAACTTCCTCAGTCTTGTTTTGGCCTGTGTCGGTGTTGAACGATGCCCCATGAGCCACAGGATAAAAAAAACTTCAATTTTATCTTTAAATAAATTTTGCAAAAATAGTCATTTTGTCAAATAAGCCATTATGTGACCAATTTTGTAGAAATAGTCATAATTGACACCAAAAATATTCTTATTCTGGTAGAAATCTCCTACACAAGTTTGTAGTTGGAGTCGGCTTCTATAATTTTCCTTCAAATAAAAAGAAAAAAAAATCAAAAAAACAAATAAACATATCATTATTTCTTGCATTAATTTGCAAGAACTACGCTCGGTCTGATTCATGCGGGGTCATGATACGTAGGCAATCCACATAGGATTCGACCATATCCATAACCAAAAAGAAAAAAAAATGAAAAAACTACAAAAGAGAAAAAAAAAGAAAATGAAAAACCCACAAAAAAGGAAAAAGAAAAGAAAATAGCAAAAAAAAAAAAAAAAAAAAAAGAAAAAAAGAAAACTAAAAAAAAGGAAATCAATAAGTGGAATACCTTAACGCTAACATGGCGGTTTTGTTTTGTTAATCCAGAAAGTTGAGGTGGTTGGTTGTGGTAAACAAGATCCAAGGAAAATGATATCTGACATTGGAGCTGTTACGAGTGCTCAAGAGACTCAGGGTCAGAGAGTTCAACAAGGGTCAACTGTGGTTGAAGAAAATAGAACACCGAAACGACAAATGACCAAAATGCGTCAAGCATGGGCCAATGGCTAGGGACAACCTTCTCAAGAGTCACAGTTTGATATACAGCAAGAACAATACCACTCTCCCGAGTACCACTCATACTCATTTAATCTTCCTTCAAACATTGAGAAGCCTACCCGAAAGAAGGTACAGGAAGAAATGGCCCAAAGATTGAAGAGATTAGAACAACGGCTGAAAAACACGCAAGAAATGGCAGATCAAAAGAGTGTTGCCTTCAGAGATCTTTGTATGTTCCCCGATGTCCACTTGCTGCCTGGTTTCAAGGTTCCCAAATTGGAAAAGTATGATGGACGGGGAAACCCCATAGCCCACCTGAAAAGGTATTGCAACCAATTGAGAGGTGTGGGAAGAAATGAAGAATTGCTTATGGCTTATTTTGGGGAAAGCCTCTCGGGAGTAGCATCTGAATGGTTTTGGGATCAAGACGCATCTGGTTGGCATGTTTGGGATGACATGGCACGGGCCTTTGTCAAACAGTTTCAATACAATATTGACGTCACCCCAAACCGCATTTCCCTTTCTAATCTGAAAAAGAAACCAACTGAAAGTTTCAGGGAATATGCCATCAAATGGAGAGAGCAGGCATCTAGAGCTAAGCCACCCATGAACGATCACGAGTTGGCCACTGTTTTCCTTCAGGCTCAAGAGCCGAATTACTTTCAAAACATGATATATGCAGTTGGTCAATCCTTTGATGAAATAATCAAAATGGGAGAAATGGTGGAAGACGGCCTTAAGACAGGCAAAATTATAAGTCAAGCAGCTTTCAAAGATGCAGCTCAGGATGTTCAAAGTGAATCTAGTGATAAGAATGTGAGGGATGAAGAAATCATGATGATATCAGGGACGAGAAGAGGTCGTATGAGAACATCTCGAAGGTATATACAGCCTCATCAGGTTTTTCATGACCCTCTTAAGCATTACTACCCGCCTCAGAACCCTCCATATTCTATTGATGCAGTCCAGTATGTTGCTCAATCCTCAAAACACCCAAGAAAGCGAGCCCGAACATCACAAAATCTTTACCAGCCTCCGCAAAATTTTCAAATACCTTATAACCCACTCCAAGCCAGGGGTATGGAAAGGAACAGAAGTTGAAAGATAATTTTACACCAATAAGAGAGTCCTATGCAAGTTTGTTTGAGAAGTTAAAACGACATGGCATGATTGCACCCGTCCCTCCAAATCGGGTGGACCGACGTGCGAGAAGTTTTGACTCATCAAAAAGGTGTGAATACCACTCCAATGCCCCGGGGCATGATGTTGAAAGTTGTCAGGATTTGAAAAGAGAGATAGAAAGAATGATTTAGGAAGGAATAATTGCGGTCCAAGGTAGTGGCATCCAGAACATTGCACAGAATCCTTTACTTGCACATAACGGAGCACATTTTGTGGGAATGATGCCCTGTGATGTGGGTGATGAAAATCTTCTTGGGAGGTCAACTGAAGTTGAAGAAATTGAAACAGAAAGTGATCTTGGCAACATTAATGCAGAATTCAATGGCTAGGATGCCATGCTTGTCAATTGGGAAGGCGCTCCGTCTCTTGGAGTTTTGGTGGTATATTTTGGTGTCATCTCTTTTACCCGGGTTATTTCAGGGTTGTAATCCGGACGTTGTCTTGAGAGTCAAAACCCTTCTATCTTTCCACTTTGCTTTGTTTAGTAATAAATTTGTTTAGTGCTGTCTAGGTTTGTAATTCTAGTCTAGTCTGTTCGTTTTGTTGTTCGTCTTGTTGTTTCAACCCATCAGTTTAATACAACTCTTTGTTTCCCGTCATTTCTAGTCATTCCATTTCTAATCACTTTACAATTCTTCTCATACTGATTTTAGCAACATGACTTGCACATAATTCTCGGCCTGATTTTAAAAGACAATTTAGCGATAAAACAATGTTAAAGATGTAATGATACTCGAAAGAAATATTGAAATACTGTGAAGCCGGAATCAAGTGAATATTGGGGAAAGCAGAATAAAAAGAAACGCCGTGGAAATGCATCTTGCTTCATCGGTTTAAAGCCAAAGGCAAGAGTACCCCAAGGTTAAATGAACCATTCGTGGTATTTATATTGTTGTCCAATGGCATTGAGAATCATCAAATACAGAAGACATATATGTGAATCAATCAAAGGTGTTTAACTGTGTAGCTTGTACTTGGTAGGTCTTGAAGATTGGAATGACGAAGGCATTTTATTCGGCTATCCAAACACTTTATCCATTGTTATCCCTTTGAGCCTTGCTATATTTTTCTTTCATATCCCTCTTTCGGAATCAACAACATAAATTGAGGATTGAGTAGGGAAATAAAATGGAAAAAAACAAAAAGAGAAAAGAAAAAAAAAAGAAAGAAAAAAAAGAATGCAATACGAGAAAGAAAATCGGGAGAAGTCAAATCGCAACAAGGAAGCGATCTTATGTTCTGAACTACGTTTGACTTGATCCCGAAAGGGTACGTAGGCAGCCTCACTGAGGTTCAGTCACAATAAAGGAAAAATCCAAAAAATCCCCCAAGAAGGAAACTAGGGCATGAATAATGGTTGTGGAAGAAATAGGATTCCGAAAGTTGTAATCTTTAACCCACATTGAAATATTTTGAGCCTTTATATCCTTTTTTCTTAATCCCATCCAAAAGCCTGCATTACGGTCCAAAGGAAGACCTTCCGATCAATCTTCAAGAAATGCCGAGTCAAACGAGCAAAGGTGAATGTGCAACACTCAAGTCCGAACAAAGGAGAATGAAGAATTCGAGAAAGATGATGAGAACTACCACGGGACTCCAAGATAAGAGAAATTAAAATGAGAGAGACTTATCGGTGAAAACCCTCACGGGCACCGTAAGGTGACAGTGAGTTGAGAGAAAGAAAAATCAAAAAGGAGAGAGGCTTGATGGTGAAAACCCAATGGGCACTACAAGTCGACTAAGGATTTTGAATCAAATCAAGGAAATGGAGTACTGAAGACCAGTTTCACGGCAGAACTTGAAACAAGAGTTGAACATCAGATTTACTATACAGAGAAGGATGAAGTGCATGTTAAGGACGCTAGAGTCGGTATTCACATTCGATAGGTCATTCTTCTATAGGTTTCTTGTTAGGAATTGTATCTTCCGTTCTCTCTATTCTTCACACTTTGTTTTACTCTCCCTCTCATTGAGTCTGTCGGGTCATAACAAGTATAGAAATGATTTCAAAATTTACCACCAAGCTTTCCAATTGAACAAGATGGGATTTGGTCAACACGACAATTGTCGTAAGTCAGGAATAGACAAGGCCAGTGCTCTAAGCCAAAAAAGCAACATGTGCAATGGAGTGGGCAACAATAAAAATGTTCGGGGTTCATGCAAGAGACAAAGGTCAGCAAAGAGCCAATTCGGGAACAATATAATAAATGGAAACATGGGGTTTGAACAGAGAAAGGTATATATTCTGACAAAGGGAAGAGTCGATCAAGAAACACCCAAGGTTGTCAAATGAAGTCATCAAAGGAATCGAGATCGAAGTTTGTGGGATCCGTCAAGAAAGGAACAACATACATTCCGTAAGGAAGGTGGGTTTTGAACAAAGAAAGAGTGAAAAGAATAGTTGGTGAATAGGCCAAGCATTCAAGTGGAAAGTTCAAGGCCACAACCAACCACCGCATTTTAAACTGACAGAGTTTTCTTTGCTTTGAAACAGGAGCAAAAGATATTGTCAGACTGGGGCAGGAAAAATTTTCTATCATCGGATAGTCATCCGAAGAGCATGAAGGTGAATACAATTGTTTTTTAAGGTGAACAATTCAAGTTGAAAGGTAAATGAAGCAAGTATCGGAGAATGATACAATCTTAGTCTGTTGAAACTTTCTCCTAAGACAAAAGTCTTAGTCCGATGAATTTTTCACCTAAGATGAATGGATAAAATCTTAGTCTGTTGAATCTTTCTCCCAAGATAGAAGTCTTGGTCTGATGAATTTTTCACCTAAGATGAAAGGAAAGAATCTTAGTCCGATGGATATTCCTCCTGAGACCATACAAATGAATAGACCCAGTCCGAAGAGTTATCTCCTGGAGTCATAAACTCAGTCCGATGGATAATCCTCCTGAGATTACATTGAAATGGACATAGTCCAGTGAGAATCAAAATCTTAGTCTGTTGAAACTTTCTCCTAAGATTAAATGTCTTAGTCTGATGAATTTTTCACCTAAGAGAACCTTCAGTCACAAGGTAACACAAAAGTTTTTAATTTCATGCATTTTTTATTTCTGTCCAGGCGCCCAACTATCTAACAAGGGAATACTTTTCTGCACTGCATTTCATGCATTTTTAATTTCTGTCTAGGCGCCCACCTATCTAACAAGGGAATACTTTTCTGCACTACATCTCATGCATTTTTAATTTCTGTCCAGGCGCCCACCTATCCAATAAGGGAATACTTTTTTGCACTGCATCTCATGCATTTTTAATTTCTGTCCAGGCGGCCACCTATCTAACAAGGGAATACTTTTCTGTACTGCATTTCATGCATTTTTAATTTCTATCCAGGCGCCCACCTATCTAACAAGGGAATACTTTTCTGCACTGCATCTCATGCATTTTTAATTTCTGTCCAGGCGTCCACCTATCTAACAATGGAATACTTTTCTGCACTCCATCTCATGCATTTTTAATTTCTGTCCAGGCGCCCACCTATTTAACAAGGGAATACTTTTCTACACTGCATTTCATGCATTTTTAATTTCTGTCCAGGTGCCCACCTATCTAACAAGGGAATACTTTTCTGCACTGCATCTCATGCATTTTTAATTTCTATCCAGGCGCCCACCTATCTAACAAGGGAATACTTTTCTGCACTGCATCTCATGCATTTTTAATTTCTGTCCAGGCACCCACCAATCTAACAAGGGAATACTGTACTGCATTGCATTTCATGCATGTTTAATTTTTGTCCAGGCACCCACCCATCTAACAAGGGAATACTGTTCTGCATTGCATTTCATGCATGTTTAATTTCTGTCTAGGCGCCCACCTATCTAATAAGGGAATACTTTTCTGCACTGCATTTCATGCACGTTTAATTTCTGTCCAGGCGCCCACCTATCTAACAAGGGAATACTTTTCTGCACTGCATCCCATGCATGTTTAATTTCTGTCCAGGCGCCCACCTATCTAACAAGGGAATACTTTTCTGCACTGCATCCCATGCATGTTTAATTTTTGTCCAGGCGCCCACCTATCTAACAAGGGAATACTTTTCTGCACTGCATTTCATACATTTTTAATTTCTGTCCAGGCGCCCACCTATCTAACAAGGGAATACTTTTCTGCATTTTTAATTTCTGTCCAGGCGCCCACCTATCTAACAAGGGAATATTTTTCCGCATTTCATTTCATACATATCTGCATTTAAAAAGAAAAAAAAATGAATGAAATTTTGATATTCAAAAACATGATGTGCCCAGTCACCATACTGGGGCAGATAAATCTTTCTTTGGTTGTTTATTTTTGTAACAAGCTGGGGTTCACCTGGAGAATGGACGAATATTTCAAAATTGAAGTAGTTGAACAAGTCAAGGCAATAACAAGAATGTCGTTGGAAGAAAAATGCAAGTCAAGGCAATAACAAGAATGTCGTTGGAAGGGAAGATACAACTTTAAGTCAACAAGAAGTATGCCGTTGGAAGAATAATTTTCAAGCATCAGCAACTAGGAGCAAACCTGAAATCATGGGCACTATATGTCCGGACTTGATCCAAAAGCTGAAGAAGATTGAACCAACACCTGCGGCTAACAAGCATCAAGATTCAGATCAGGGTCCGCATGAAGCACCAACCAACTCAAGATCAAGCTTCGGAAGACTCATAGATAGGAATTTTGTAACTCGTAGCTGATAGGTTTAGTTAGTCTTTCTCAATTTCGATGTAATAACGGGACAGCGGACCGGATCCTCGGACGGAACCTCGACTCTCAACCTCGATACTCCATCACTTCCGGACTACACTAACCTGATTCCTGTTTAGCCCAGGATATGCAGGCAACCTCAGAAGCTGGGTGCGGTCAAAACTTTTCAAAAATGCTTCACAACGGAATACTCGAACGGGTAAAAATCGTTCATAGTTGCTCACTTATCTTTGCACGAAAACTCTTCGTGTTCCCGAGCAAAGAGGGGCAGCTGTGAGCACGTGATTTTTACCCTATATTTGAGTTATTCCCATAAAATTCAAAATAAATAATTTTTCCTTATTTTTACAATTTGTGTGTTAATTGCTCATGTTAAATCATATAAAAAATACAAAAACAATATGTATTTACATTTAGAAAATTAATTTCTCATTTAGTAGGTATAAATTCATTTTAGATCTGTGTAAAAAAAAATAAAAAAAAATAGCATGTTATTGTTTTAATTGGAAATTACTACAAAATAGTAATTAAATAGTTGTAGACTTTAATTAGTTTAATTGTTAGTTTAACCTCTCAATTTTATAAAATCAAGAAAAATAAAATAAAAAATATATATAATACAAATTAAAAATGAATACAAAAAAAAAGAAATAAAAAGAAAACAAGAGAAGAAATAAAGAAGGAAAAGAATTTGTTCTTAAAATGACCAATCTGGGCCAAAGTTTAGTTGAGCCTAAACCCCACAAATTCTGCCCAAGCAAAACCCATGCCCAGGCCCAACCCATGCCCAAACCCGACCCACTCAATACCCAACCCATTTTTCTTTTAAAAAAAAATCAACGGAGCCCTCATACAATAGAGAGACGAAAATACCGTGTCTCTATCTTCTCCATTTTTGAGCCAATCTTTGAAGGCTATTCGAGAGCAAGAGATTCCAGAATTTCGGGGGAGGATTTTTGGAGAGGAATTCAGAGAAAACTCACAAGAATAAGAAGAAAAATTCAGCGGAAAATCTGGGATTAAAAAATAAGATTCTAGGGCTTAAATTTTTTTGGATTTTGTTCTTAATTTTTTGAGTTCACTGATTGTTCTTCCGTTCGCATGGAGTTCGATTGAGAGATAGTGGAATTCGTTGTTGCTCGAGGCATCGATTTGTGGCTGTTGCTGTTCAATGTTGATTTATGTGTCGAACCTAGTTCAATTTTCATTCCAGGTTCACTTATGTTCCTCATCTTATTTCTGTTGTGATGTGGGTCATGGACGGATTGTAAAATTAATTCAATTAAAATAGTATATGAGGATTGTGTGGTTATTTTCAATTTTATTTATTGTTCTGCTTTAAACTTCTTCCATGAATGGATGACAATCACTCTTGTTTCTTGGATCAAATCTGCCTGTTAGCAAGTTTAAATTAATGTGGCTCTATGTTCTGCTTGTCGAGTCCAAGTTGTAAGGTCACGAAGCAATAGCTGTCTGTTTTCTCGTGCTAAAAGATCAAGAATGAATATAAGTATTAGCTATCTGTTGTAAAGTCCATGAGTTCGCTATGTTCTGCCTCAAGATTATAATTCAATTTGGAGGATTATTTCATGGATTTTCTGCTGAAACTTTATTCGTGTGTGTTTGCGAGTTCAAGCTAGGATTTATTTTAAAATTTTGAAATCTGGCATTGTTGAATCCATTGCTTTCGATCTGCTGCTTCCTCACTTTTGAACATATACTCCATTCTGCCGAGAAATACCTTTAAAAACCATTAAGGTTAGTCATGATATTTGCCATGGTCAAGGTTAGTCCTCTTTATTCATGACTGTAGTATTCAAGAGTTGAAAAATGTTTAAATCTACCAAATTGGTTGATACTCACCATGCTAAGCCTTGCTTGATTACTGTATTGAATCAGAAATTGATTTGACATTCAACTTTACTGCACTTGTTATGTTAAAAATGATTTGGAATCTGTTTTGTGTCTTCCATTGAGTTATGTCGTTTTAGAAGATGGAAATTGGGTGAAACTCGAAAGCATGTGAAGTTTTTGTTTTTTCAAGAATTAATCAAAAGTGTCGAGATGTTATAGCTATAATTTTGTTTAGTTTCATATGATGCAGCATTGTGATTTGATGATAATTGCTTTGGATATGTTGTAATTATGAACCAACTTGAGGAAGTAGTTAGTATGGATGGGCTATCACTGTTTCTTTCAATTGATCTTTTCTTTAACTGGAAATCCGTGGCTATATCACTAAATGGAAGAGTAATAGTTATGTGTGTTATAGAATTCTGTATGCTAGAATGGAAAGAAGTAATGTTTAATTCATTTGTGTACTGGGAATTACTCGAACTGAATGCAGGTTTCCTCTTGCTAAGTTTTAAAGTTGTTAACTATAGTTAAACCTGTTATCCTAATAGCATGATCAATCTGTAGTCCATTTTGTTCCCTAGAATGATTAGTGATCAAGTTCATACAACGTAATAATGGGTTTGGAGATGCAACTGATTTGCAAAAGTTTATATTTCTTCTATGAAAATTGACCTTTAAATAATCTACAATACAAGAAAGCACCTTCTGTCTATGTGAGGGACGTTCCTCAAGCTCTTCAAATAGTACCAAATACACCTACTCACACACTTACCTCCATGTTTAATCATGAAACCCTAATGCCTGTTCTATCATGTGAGGAAATTAATGCATTAGAATTTTATGTATTTTACTAGCTAATAATGTGCCGGTTTTAAAATTTTGGTCTTAGACTAGCCAAAGGCACCATTAAAGAAAAGTTTATGACTTAGACTATACATACATCGTAGCTTGCTTTGGGCGCAATTAATAAATCATCGTGGCTATGGGTACGGTTCCCGTGGCATAGTCATGATATTTAATTTCCTAAATATGGGTGCGCATTTATGTGACCCAAATCTTACTCTCGGCGAAACTGAAACGCATTAAAGTCATAGGCGTACTGGTTGCGGTATGACTCGAAATGTGTTTTCGTGACGTCGCAATTTTTCTAAAATTAAGAAGCGGAACATAATAGCATATAATTAAAATATATAAAGAAATCAGATAGAAACAAAAATTGCAGTTGAGCGACCGTGCTAAAACCACGGAATCCGGGAGTGCCTAACACCTTCTCCCGGGTTAACAGAATTCCTTATCCAGGTTTCTAGTTTCGCAGACTGTATTACGGAGTCATAAATTTTCTCGGTTCGGGATTAAACCGGTGACTTGGGACACCATTATTTTCCCAAGTGGCGACTCTGAAAAATTAAATTAATTGATCTCGTTCCGACTGTCCTTTAAGTGGAAAAACTCCTTCCCTGATTATTATTATATCTCTTCCCGAGGTGTAATATTATACAGTGGCACATACATTTATACACGTTATGTGGTAAAAAAGGAGGTGCGACAATATTAATAATTTTTTTTATATTACTAATTACTAAGAATGAGTATCAGTAATTATTAATTGAGTTAAAAAAAAGAAAAAAAAAATAGAAAGGAAAAGCCTAAATCCCATAAAGTGGGAAGAAAAGGACAAAACCTTAAACAAAATAAGTATTAAAAGGTCTAAAGGTGTAACGACCCGGCCTGTCGTTACGGGAATTACCACCCCGTTACCTTGCATTTACATATCTTATGCTTTTATATCAGTATTAGAGTATATCGGGTGAGTTAGGAGTGATTTGGATTGGAAATGAACCAAATAGTATGTTTGAAGGAAGCTTGAATATGAGAAGTCAACCAAGAGTTGACTATTGAGTTAGACTGCTCGGAACCGGATTCTGATGATTTGACTAGCTTCGAGGGATCATTTATGACTTAGGAGAGCAATCGGAATTGAATTCGGAGGTCCGGTGTAGTTTTAGGCTTGAATTGGCGAAGGTTGAATTTTAGCGAAATCCGGATGGTAGGTGATATTTTGATCCGGGGGTCGGAATGGAATTCCAACAATTTCTATAGCTTCGTTATGTGATTTTGGATATGTCTGTAAATTTTCAGATCACTCGGACATCGTGATCGGGTTTTGGATTGAATGTTAGTTTTGAAAGTTTGAAGAAACTTAGGCTTGAATTCGTGAGTAAATGGTGATTTTGATGTTTAGTATGGTGTTTTAATGATTTGAACAAGTCCGTATCATGTTTTGGAGTACGTTGGTGGTTTTCGTTGGGGTTCCGGGGGCCTCGGAATGATTTCGGACCATCAACCGGGCTTTTGGACTTGGCAAAAATCTGCAGAAAAACTGCAGGTTCTGCCCAGGCATCTAAGCCTTCGCGTTCGCGTGGCATGGGCCGCGTTCGCGAGAAGGGGAGCCACTTTCGCGTAGGCCAGGGATCATGTGCATCGCGTTCGCTTTCCAGTGGTCGCGTTCGCGTAGGTGTTTGAGGGTAAGGCTTCGCGTTCGCGGGAGGAGTATCGCGAACGCGTAGAAGGATTTTGGGCGGCTGGGAGTTTGAGCATCGCGAACGTGTGAATGGCGTCGCGTTCACGAAGGGTAGCTGGAATTGAGCATCGCGAACGCGTGGTAGGCGTCGCGTTCGCGAAGAGTAAGAGGGAGCTGTTCATCGCGAACACGTGGGAGCTCACGCGAACGCGAAGAGCAAAAAGCTCTAGCAGTGAATAAAATCCAGAAACAGAAGGCTTACGGGTTTTGATTCACGTCCAAGCAACGGTCGTAGTCAATATAACTTGGTTTAATAAGTCCAAGATCGATCCCACAGAGAATTAACCTACCAATTGCAACTTTCACAACCCCAAATGTACTTACGAATCAAGTTCCCAAACTTTGAATATATATTTGTGTGTTTTCAAACAACTACTTTGCAAGAATTAAAGATTGCTTTAAAAGAAAGAATTGAATGTTGAATGAAATAATATAGACAAAGACTAAGGTATTGATTTCCCCTATTGATGGAATCCCTTATCGTTATGCTCAAACAAATTGTTAATATATTCTATCAATCATGAACGCTATGTGTATCGTAACCCTCTCTCGAGCAATTACAATAATTTGCTAGTGCACTCTCCCGAGCTACCCTAGCTAGCTTTAATTTGAATAGTTCACTTTAGATTGCACCCAAGACTTCGTTATTCCTAACCCCGTCTTTACGCCTAAAATTATAGATTCCTCTAATAACCTAGGTGTGGTGTTGTTCAACAATAAACCTAAATATGCACTCTTTTCCAAGTTATGCACACTAAATAGGCACAACTAATTGGGGATCCTACCAATTAACTACAATAAGAATGAAGTTGAACAAATAGAAATCTAATTCACAATTTGTAATCACATAAACGATAAGTTCATCAATCAATAGGTTCCATCAAAACCTTAGAAAAGAATTTAGCTACTCATGCTTGAAGAAACAAGAATAATAATTGAAATCATAAAGAATTGCTTGATATAAAATAATAGAAAGAGTTTTGAGACGAATCTCTCCTACTAAACCTTGCAAAAGTATTGAAGAAATAAAGTACATGCCTCTATGGGGCAAACTAGGAGTTTATATAGAAGTTTTAGGGCTTAAAATCTAAGTTAGAGTCCAACTGGGATTACTGCCGTTGGGACTTCCGCGGTTCGTTCGCGGCCGCGAGCGGACCGCGAACAGTCAAACTTCAGAGGGCTTCGTTTTTCGCGGTTCATCCGCGGCCGCGAGTGGACCGCGGATGAACAACACTTATGTTTCTTTACTGCTTCGTCCAGCCCTCTTCACTTTAGCTCTTCTCTTGGCCTTTTCATCAACCTATGACTTCAAAATGGCTTTTTAAGGCATCCAATGCATCACATGTACCTGTAAAACACAATCAAACACTAATCAAAGCATTTTGTCCTCATAACAACATTAATCTCATAATAAAGTGTGATTATTTAGGGTATAATTATAGTCAAATTCACCTATTATCAACACCCCACACTTAAACCTTTGCTCGTCCTCGAGCAATCCTTAATCACACTTTAGGCCAATTAGCAAAATATGTCTCCCCCAAATTATGCCACATAAGCTATTATATATGAACAACTTAAGATATGCACAATCTTTTACTTAACCGTAAACTCTCATGCCAGCACATTATTACTTACTCTACTTATTATCAAGAACTTGCAAATTTACCTTCTTCCTCTTGAATTGCATGCCCTTACCAAATTGATTTAGAGAAGTTCCCACACATTAAAATTCATATACATGGAACTTATGGATATCGGAAAAATTCACTCACTCTCAACAGAGAACATTCATATGCGTACAGACACACCATAGGCTTGCCCCTAGTGTAATACTCCACTAATCGAGTTATTCAATCATAAATCAAGAGGTCTTTAAGGGTTGTAATGTAGGCTACGGGACGGGTAGGATACTTTTGGGTATAGTGACTAGCCTTCCTAAGCACTTTTCTTTTCTTTTTCACAACTTTCCCTTTTAGTTTTCTTTTCTTCCTTATGTCTCCCATAAACATTTATTCACCTTTATTTGCTTTTAATCCCCATTTTTCCTTTGTTGGTGTAACTGGCCTTTTTAGTTTTTCATATATACATTGATATATCTCTTTTTCTCATTGCTTTGCACACATTTGCATTATTTTGGCCAGTTCACTATTTTCTACCATTCATTCTTGATTTTCCCTTTTCAATTTCCCTTCACCCCACACTTAAACTTTTGCATATTCGTTACAATACAAGTGCTTCTAGGAGGTAAAGTAGAACAAAATATAATAATTTTGCAGAACATTCAAGGGTTATCAAAGAATAGGCTTTAATCTCAAAGGGGTTAACTAAGATATAATGTACGGGTGAATTCATGTCTATTGATATATGGGGTTACACAAAGAAATGCCTCTATCCTTTCTACAACCGAACAACTTCTATTTCGCTTAGCAAACACACAGGGCAAGTTCTAGGCATCATGTACAACATACAATGTAAGTAAAAACCTCACACACACATGGCATACAACTCATTTGGAATCCGGTTTATCTACAAAGTCCTATCTATGTTCAAGCAAGCATTATTGTGCAATTTAAGGCATATTGAGATTCTACAATCAAGCTTAGAAAATACATTCTCAAGTTCAATTTACGCTTTTGCTAATGTGCATATTCGGGGTTACATGTTGCCCTTTTACCTCTAATCCTAAGAAAAGAAAAATCTACCTAACCCGGTTCAAATAAAAACCCTTGGAAAAGAACCGTGGTCAAAAGAAAAACCAAGGGGGAATGATACATTACCTATAAAAAGAAAATAAAAGAAAGAAAAATTCCTACGTGGACTACTTCCCTCAAGATTACTTGTCCTAAATAGTCCGTCATCAGGAAGAGTCCTCTACTCATATTTTTGGAACTTTTTTTTTTTTTTTTTAAATTTTCTGATTTTTTTTTTTGTATTTTTATTATTTTATATTACTTACTACACTAATATATATATCATGTACAAGATAAGTTTCCCACCCCACACTTAAAAATATGTCATGTCCTCATGGCATAAATAAAATTAAAGCACAATAGGGGCAAGAAAACTTACCTGTGACTCACTCGGAGTCGGAGAGAGTGGATGGGTCGACATGGCATGCTCTCCCAAGTGCTCTGAACCATGCCATGAACCTGTTCTCTAACCGGGCTTGCCTAGTGGACATGGCATCTAGTCGCGTGTGTAGACCGTCCACTGAAGTGCGCAGAGCAGCCACTTCCTCCTCCATTGTCCTCAACATAGGTCGTGTGGACTCGGATCTAGACATGCCTGCTCCACGAGGAGCAGGCCTGGAAGGTCCGGCTGAATCCATGGAGTGTCTGGCCCGGGCATCCGGTACAGGATCGTCCTCCTCATCTAAGTCAATGGGTGTTGTGTCTCTTCCAACCCGGATAGTAGCAACTCTAAATGGAGCTTTTGGTAGTAGCTCACCGTCAGTATCAGTAACTGGGGTGTGGTTGAGGAGACACAAGGAAGTGACAAGAGATGGGTAATAGAAACCCTTGGCAGTGAGGGATCCCCTCAAAACCATCTCGTCACTAATAACTCGGGCAATATCAACATCCCGATGTCTTACAAAACACCAAGTCAGAACAGCCATATTAAAGTTAACATCTGTGGTGTTACTTGAGGGAAAAATACGGTTGCAAATTATGGAGAACCAACACTTGGCAATGTGTGTGAAGCAGTTAGAGTGCAGAGTTTGATTTCTAATCCATACAGGAACACCATCTACACATAAGGCCTCAATTAGCATGTCCCATGTGACACCGGGCCTATCATGGTAATAATCAATATCACTCGTGTGCGGTGGTAGGCGAAGTACCTGCCGAATGGTGGGAATATGAGCATTGACTCGCTTACCTCTGACGAAAACTTGTCTCACCGAAGAATAAGGGGCATTGGCATAGAATTCTCTAACGAGCATCTTGTTCACCTTAGTGGGAGTTTCAAAAAGGAACTCCATCTCTCGCCTCTGAATCTCATCATACATTTGCGGCTTCTCCGAGCGGGTAGCTATCCTGTCCACTTCCACCTCTTGAAGCCACTTCTTGTTTGCTTTAGTATGAAATGCATTTTCCGCCCCTTCATCGGCAAACCTAGATTCGTCATAAGTTGGTTGCCTGGATGACCTAGCACCATGTCGTGGTCTCTTTGGAGCCATGATCCTGTACAATTAAGATAGCCAAAAAGTTTGTAAACCGTTAGTCAGTGGAAGGCTACTCAGACTTCGCCTTCCTTGATAATTCACAATTGTTCATCAATTATGTGTAATTCCCTCATACACTTTATCTAACTATTTCACACATGCCCAATTGAGTACCCCACACTTAGTTCTTGGAACACATCTACGAGTACCTCATTGACTTAGACCATCCCCCATAAAATATTCAATAACCAATTTAAGAGTTGGGCATTATGTCTCCTAAAATTCATTAGTCTATTATGCTCAAGGTAATGTGCCCCAACATGGCTAATCAACCCATATATATGCTAGAACTACTATTGGGTCTCCAAATCATAGAATCAAGTTCATAAACACAATTGAAAAAAAACAACACCCATTCTTTCCAAACATCAAACATATAACAAGGTTCCTTAAAGGAATTTCATGGCAAAATTAAATATACAATGAGAAACCAAGCAATGTTCATGAATGGACCCAAAACTAACACTAACTAAATATTTATACAAAATAATCAATCAAAAACTAAAAAAATAGAGAAACTTACAAGTTATAGCAATGGAGAAGTAGGGTGGGAGAAGGGGATGATTTGGAGAAGAGGGGGTTGGGGATTTTTAGAGAGAAGGGAGAGGAAAAAAAAATTTAGAGAGAGAGAGTTTTTTAGGGGGGAGGGGCGGTTGAATGAGGGTTTGGGAAAGGGGGGTAAGTTATTTTAGGGTTTAAAAGGGGGGAGGGAAAAAGAAAAATAAAAAAACTTTAAATTTTCGCCGACCGCGGAACTGACCGCGACTGTTCGCGGTTCGTTCGCGGCCGCGGATGGACCGTGAACAGTCGAGATTCAGAGAGGTCAGTTCTCCATGGTTGGTTCGCGACCGCGAATGGACCGCGAACAGAGAAAGTTCAGAAAGGGTATTTTTCCGCGGTTCATCCGCGGTCCGCAGGATGGACCGCGGACAGTGCTCCTTTCTGAAAAACTTCGACTGTTTAGCGAAAGATTTTTTGTTTTTTTTTATATTCCTTTATTACTTACTGCTAAGATTAAATTACTTACAACATGTTCTTGGGTTGCCTCCCACGTAGCGCCTGAGTTAACGTCACGGCACGACTCAACTTAGCGCATTTTACGGCTCGCTGGACCTTTGAGGTTCATCCAACAGCAATTCTATCTTGTCCTCCATGTCATCCAGGCCTATGTATTGTTTCAACCGCTGTCCGTTTACCTTAAATGTACGTTATCCATCCATAGTTTGAATTTCCACAGCTCCGAACTCAAATGCCTCAATTACTTTGAAGGGTCCTGACCACCTTGATTTCAATTTACCTGGGAACAGTCGTAATCTTGAATTGTATAGTAGTACCTTGTCCCCGTTTTTGAAGGTACACTCTACGATATTTTGATCATGGATCCGCTTCATCCTCTCTTTATACTATCTTGTATTTTCGAATGCTAGATACCGAAATTCTTCCAACTCATGCAATCCAGTCAACCTTGCCTTACCTGCTTCATCCAAGTTGAGATTCAATTGTTTCAGTGCCCACCACGCTTTATGTTCTAATTCAACCGGTAAGTGACAAGCTTTTCCGAACACCAATTTGTAAGGAGACATGCCAATGGGTGTTTTGAATGCTGTTCTATATGCCCATAGTGCGTCATCAAGCTTCCTGGACCAGTCGGTTCTTGTGGCGTTCACTGTTTTGGTCAATACACTTTTAATCTCCCTGTTGGAGACCTCAACTTGTCCGCTAGTTTGCGGGTGATATGGAGTGGCCACCCTGTTTTTAACATCATACTTGGCCAATAATTTCTCAAAAGCTCGGTTGCAAAAGTGTGTGCCCCCGTCACTAATGATGGCCCTTGGAGTCCCAAACCGGGTGAAAATATTCTTCTTCAAAAATCCCACTACCACCTTAGCATCATTGGTGGGTAGTGCTGCAGCTTCCACCCATTTGGACACGTAATCAACTGCAACAAGTATGTACTTATTACCGTATGAGCTGATGAAGGGCCCCATGAAATCTATTCCCCAGACATCGAATACTTCCACTTGCTGGATTGGATTCATTGGCATCTCATGACGTCGAGAGATGTTCCCGGTGCGTTGACATTCGTTGCAACCTTTCACCCACAAGTGTGCATCCTTAAATACTGTCGGCTAATAGAAACCGGCCTCGAGTATTTTGGCAGTTGTACGTATTCCTCCAAAGTGCCCGCCATATGCTGAAGCGTGACATGCCTGCAAAACAGAAGATTGTTCTATCTCGGGGACGCATCTCCGGATCATGTTATCAAGACATATCCTAAACAAGTATGGTTCATCCCAATAATAATGCTGACTTTCACGAAAAAATCTTTTCCTCTGGACCGATGATAGGTCATAAGGAACAATGCCACTGGCTAGATAATTAGCGTAGTCAGCATACCACGGAGCTTCCAGGAGAGTGGTGGTGAGCAATTGCTCATCTGGAAAGGTTTCCAGAATTTCCCCACTCTCTTTGACAAGTTCAGCTCCTTCAAGTCTTGACAAATGGTCGGCTACTTGATTCTCAGTGCCTTTTCTATCTCTGATTTCGAGGTCGAACTCTTGGAGAAGCAACACCCAACGAATTAGGCGTGGCTTAGGGTCCTTTTTATCAATTAGATATCTTAAAGCTGCATGGTCTGTGTATACGATTACCTTTGATCCTATGAGATAGGACCGAAATTTGTCGAATGCAAACACAACCGCTAGCATCTCCTTTTCCGTCACTGTGTAGTTTAGCTGTGCTCCACTCAGAGTTCTGCTTGCATTGTATATTGGATGCATCAGCTTATCTTTCCTCTGGCCCAGTACTGCCCCTACTGCATAATCACTTGCATCGCACATTAACTCAAATGGTTGCTCCCAGTCCTGGGGCAATGATGATGGGTGCTGTGACCAGCCTCTTTTTCAATTCCTCAAAAGCAATCCTGCATTCGTCGGTAAAAACAAAAGAATGATCTTTCTCAAGTAACTTACAGAGAGGGTTTGATATTTTGGAGAAGTCTTTAATGAACCTCCGGTAAAAACCGGCGTGTCCAAGAAAGCTTCTTATGGCCCTGACGGATGTTGGTGGAGGCAACTTTGCAATGATGTCGACTTTAGCGCGGTCCACCTCAATGCCTTTGCTTGAAACCCTGTGCCCAAGTACTATACCTTCTTGAACCATAAAGTGGCACTTCTCCCAGTTTAGTACTAAGTTTGTTTCCATGCATCTTTGTAATACTCTATTCAGATTGGCAAGGCATTTGTCGAATGAATTCCCAACCACTGAGAAATCATCCATGAACACTTCCATAATGTCTTCCACCATGTCGGTGAAAATAGCCATCATGCACCGTTGGAACGTGGCAGGTGCATTGCATAGTCCGAATGGCATCCTCCTGAAGGCGAAGACACCATAAGGGCATGTGAAGGAGGTCTTCTCTCTATCTTCGGGGGCTATGGAGATTTGATTGTACCCCGAGTATCCATCCAGAAAGCAAAAGTGAGATCTCCCTGCCAATCTGTCAAGCATTTGATCAATGAAGGGAAGTGGGAAGTGATCCTTGCGAGTGGCTAGATTCAACTTCCTGTAGCCCATGCATATTCTCCATCCGGTGACGGTTCTTGTTGAGATCAGTTCATTGTTGTCGTTTTTCACCACCGTCATGCCTCCCTTCTTAGGCACACATTGGACCGGACTCACCCAGCTGCTGTCTGAGATCGGGAAGATGATTCCCGCATCTAGCCACTTTATTACTTCCTTCTTCACCACTTCCTTCATGTTGGGGTTCAGCCTTCTTTGATGTTCCCTGGAAGGTTTGTGTCCATCTTCCAGGAGGATTTTATGCATTCAATAGGCTGGGCTGATCCCTTTTATGTCTGCCATGGTCCACCCGATGGCAGTCTTGCATTCCTTGAGTACCTGTATAAGCTTTTGGGCCTGCACATCTAACAAACTTGATGAGATAATAACATGTAATGTGGAGTTAGGGCCTAAATACTCATACCTGAGGTGTGATGGTAGTGGTATAAGTTCAAGCTTCGGTGGCTCTTCTATGGATGGCTTTGCTGGTGGGTTTTCTCTTTTTTCTAGGTGTAGGGGTTCGAATTCGATCTCTCGCTTCCAAAATCCTTTGCCTTCCAAAGATAATACCCATTCGGCCAAACTTTCACCATTTACCTCTTCCATGTTCATCAGGCATGCTTGCAGTGGATCTTCGATAGTCAATTCTGCATCGTCGGTTTCCACTATCACATCAATCGCATCAACTAGAGAGCAATTTGCGAACTCACTAGGGCGCCTCATGGATTTTTGCACATTGAAGATGATCTCCTCATCATTCAACCTCATCTTGAGTTCCCAGTTTCACAATCAATTATGGCTCTCCCGGTGGCTAGGAATGGTCTTCCCAGGATTATGGGAATTTCTTCGTCGACCCTGCAATCAAGGATAACAAAATCGGCGGGAAACACGAACTTCCCAACCTGGATTAGCACATCATCTATAATGCCAAATGGACGCTTAACCGTCTTGTCAGCAAGCTGTAAAAGCATAGAGGTGGGTCTGGCTCTCCCAATACCTAACCTCTTATAGACGACTAAGGGCATGAGATTAATGCTTGCCCCCAAATCACATAAAGCCTTAGCAAAGGCATAATTCCCTATAGTGCATGGGATGGTGAAACTACCTGGATTAGATAGCTTTTCAGCAATGGGTCTAGAGACCACTGCACTACAAGTCTGTGTGAGTGTAACTGTGGCCAAGTCTTGGAAATCAAATTTCCGCGACATTAAATCCTTCATCATCTTAGCATAACCAGGCATTTCTTTTAAGGCTTCAATTAATGGGATGTTTACCTGGATTTGCTTGAGCATGTCGAAGAACTTTTTGTATTGTTCATCTTTTTGATGTTTGGCCAGCCTTTGGGGGAATGGTGGTGGAGGCCTCTTCTTCCCGGTGACTTGGGATTTATCTTTGTCTATCGCTTTCTCATCAATCTACTGCTCTACTTTTTCAGCTACTTTCTCCGTTCCCTATTGTGCTTCTTTATTTTCAGCAATTGGCTGGATTGTGACTTTTGTCAACCCAGTGGATTCATCTAGTTCAATGGGCAATGGAGTAGGTGTCTCAGCCTGTCTGTCAATTTTCTCACTTTCATTCTCAGCATCAAGATCTCTACCGCTTCTCGGAGTCACTGCCATTATTTGCTTTGGGATTTGGTCCTTTGGGTTCGTTTTAGTATCTGCAGGTAATGTCCCTTGAGGCCGATTGTTAAGTGACATAGCAATTTGACCCACCTGTACTTCAATATTCTTGATGGCGGCATCATGTGCATCTATTCTCTCATTTGTTTTGGCATTTGACCCAATTACCTGCTGCATCATAGCTTCCAACCTTGCAAACCCATCGTCATGCCTGCCCCCATGTGGTGGTGGGGGTGGATGATATCCCTGCTGCTGATTGCCGAAATTATGAGGTCTAGGATATGAAGCCATGTTGTGTGGTGGCCTCATACCTGCTGCATTGAATTGTGGCTGGGGAGGTCTGTATTGCATTGGAGCCTGTTGGCCCCAGTTTTGATTACCTTGTCGATGTCCTCCATAGTTAGCCACATAGTTCATATCCTCATGCTGGTGATGATGTTCTTGGTCTGTAGCCCATGGATTACCTATGGGTTGGCTAATGCAATATGTGCATAAACCACCATTGGTAGTATCTACAATGTGAACTTGCTGCTTAACCCCTGATTCTTCCACCTTCTTTGTCAGGATGCTCATCTGTGTTAATAAAGTTGCCATGTTTTCCTCCAGAGTGTTGGATGGATACAGAGGTACAGAGTGTACTACTGGTGTGATAGGAGCATTCCTGGACGTCCACCCGGAGTTTTGAGCCATCTTGTCTAGCAAATTTTGGCTCTCTCTCCAAGTCTTGCTTAGAAAAGCCCCTCCTGCTGAAGCATCTACAATATTCTTCATACTGTTTGAAAGTCCCATGTAGAACCTTTGACCCAACATCTGTTCAGGAATCCCATGATGAGGACCCATAACAAGCATGCCTTTGAATCTCCCCCAAGTTTCATGTAGTGTTTCCAATGGTTTTTGTTTGAAGCTCACAATCTCATCAATTTGTTGAGCTGTTTTGTTGGGTGGATGAAACTTGTTGTGGAATTGTTTGACTAACTCATCCCAAGTTGCAATGGAGTTTATTGGGAGTGAGTTTAGCCATATCTGTGCTGCTCCTGTAACTGAGAATGGAAAAAGTAGTAATCTGATAGCTTCCGGAGTTACATTCGGTTGCCTTTGTGTTTTGCATGTTGATAGAAAGTTTTTGAGGTGCTGCTGTGGATCTTCAACCTGAGACCCAGAGAATAATCCCTTGTTTTGTAACAAGTGAAGCATGCTGTTGGTAATCTGGAAAGACTCAGCTTGAATTGCTGGCACAACGATGGCAGTTGCCAAATTATCCGCTGTGGGTTGTGCCCAGTCGAACAATGCACCTTCTTGTGCCTCCTGTGCCTCTTGCATGTTTAGCCCTGCTTGCTGGTTTTGAGCGTTCATGTCACCCATGTCAAAGTCTAGTTTGATTGGTTGTTGAGATTGTTGAATTTGTTTGATGGCTTTGTTACGTGCCCGGAAGGTTTGCTCGGGGTCTGAGAGTCCTTCAATTAGTTCTCCAGTCCTTGCAGATTTTCTAGGCATGCACCCGAATACCCAAATCAACAAACGTCAAAATATTCAATGTAGAGTGTAGAAAGAACCTGAATACACAAGAATCTTGAAGTTATGGCAATGGTAATTGATAATTCCGTTAATTCCCCGGCAACGGCGCCAAAATTGATTCACGTCCAAGCAACGGTCGTAGTCAATATAACTTGGTTTAATAAGTCCAAGATCGATCCCATAGAGAATTAACCTACCAATTGCAACTTTCACAACCCCAAAAGTACTTACGAATCAAGTTCCCAAACTTTGAATATATATTTGTGTGTTTTCGAACAACTACTTTGCAAGAATTAAAGATTGCTTTAAAAGAAAGAATTGAATGTTGAATGAAATAATATAGAGAAAGACTAAGGTATTGATTTCCCCTATTGACGGAATCCCTTATCGTTATGCTCATACAAATTGTTAATATATTCTATCAATCATGAACGCTATGTGTATCGTAACCCTCTCCCGAGCAATTACAATAATTTACTAGTGCACTCTCCCGAGCTACCCTAGCTAGCTTTAATTTGAATAGTTCACTTTAGATTGCACCCAAGACTTCGTTATTCCTAACCCCGTCTTTACGCCTAAAATTATAGATTCCTCTAATAACCTAGGTGTGGTGTTGTTCAACAATAAACCTAAATATGCACTCTTTTCCAAGTTATGCACACTAAATAGGCATAGCTAATTGGGGATCCTACCAATTAACTACAATAAGAAAGAAGTTGAACAAATAGAAATCTAATTCACAATTTGTAATCACATAAACGATAAGTTCATCAATCAATAGGTTCCATCAAAACCTTAGAAAAGAATTTAGCTACTCATGCTTGAAGAAACAAGAATAATAATTGAAATCATAAAGAATTGCTTGATATAAAATAATAGAAAGAGTTTTGAGAGGAATCTCTCCTACTAAACCTTGCAAAAGTATTGAAGAAATAAAGTACATGCCTCTATGGGGCAAACTAGGAGTTTATATAGAAGTTTTAGGGCTTAAAATCTAAGTTAGAGTCCAACTGGGATTACTGCCGCTGGGACTTCCGCGGTTCGTTCGCGGCCGCGAGCGGACCGCGAACAGTCAAACTTCAGAGGGCTTCGTTTTTCGCGGTTCATCCGCGGCCGCGAGTGGACCGCGGATGAACAACACTTCTGTTTCTTTACTGCTTCGTCCAGCCCTCTTCACTTTAGCTCTTCTCTTGGCCTTTTCATCAACCTATGACTTCAAAATGGCTTTTTAAGGCATCCAGTGCATCACATGTACCTGTAAAACACAATCAAACACTAATCAAAGCATTTTGTCCTCATGACAACATTAATCTCATAATAAAGTGTGATTATTTAGGGTATAATTATAGTCAAATTCACCTATTATCTGGTTTACACCCCCAAAACATAATTTTGAGCCCTAGAGAGAAGAAAACTCGAGGAAATCACTGAGAAGTCATCGGGTATTCGTCGGAGGTAAGATTCTTGACTCAAAAACATCATTTTATGGTAAAATTAACATCAATCTTCATGAAATTGGGTTGAAATCTTGAAGAAATGTGGCCTAAATATTGAAAACGGGATTTTTGGATTTGGAAGGCCATTTGAACTCCGATTCCAATAAATTTTATATGCACGGACTCGTGGCGAGATGAGGGTCGCGTTGGTGCTAATTTCAGAATTTTTCCGAGCAGTGGGCCCGGGGTCGGGTTTTACCAACTTAGTGTATTTATGCGAATTTCATGTAAATTGAAATGGGTTATGATTCTTTGACCCGTATATGATATAATTATTGTGGTTTGACTAGATTCTACGCACGAGGGAGCTAAATTCAAAGGAAAAGGCATCGCGGACGAGTCTACGGCCGGCTAGAGGTGAGTAGTTTGTGTATATGGTTGCCTGAGGGTTCGAAACCCCGGCTTAGCACATTGTGACGCTAGTAGGGCATGGCTCGCACACCGTGGCAGGTGCGGGATTGATTTTGACTAGGGATTGAGACTTGGTCCATCCCGGATGTGAATAATATGTTGTTAGTGTTGGAAATACACTGTATTTGATATATTTGTGGGCTGTAAGCCTTGTTTGGGGCCTTGTGCCGACCCGTAGTGTCCTTAGAGGACAATAATTATGTGATAGCTATAATTGCTTAATTCACCGATCTCAGTCCTGGAAATTGAAATCACACTTTTGAAATGCTAAGTCACCTGCTTTTACAAATTTAATAAAGTTAAAGTATTTTTCATAAATTATGAATTGAGAAGTGGAATTAAGGAAAATGAACTGTTTTGTGACTTATTTCCTTATTGTGGACTGAGCATGGGATCGGGCTGCACGCCGCAGTGGTTGATATGAGGATCGGGCCTGCACGCCGCAGCAGTATTGCGCTTGGGCTGTAGGAGCCCCTCCGGAGTCTGTACACACCCCCAGTGAGCGTCGTCGACGTTAAATTGGTTCGGGCTACACGTCGTAGCGGTTATGTGCATTGCATTGCATATTTATTTGTTAAATTACTCTGTGGTAGCTGAATTGTAATGTTGATGCTAGTTCGTAGGAGATTCGGACTGTAGTTTAGCTTCATATTGTGGTATTCTGTGGATTTCTTATTTTCAGCTACTTGTATATATTTATTACTCACTGAGTACTTAGTACTCACCCCTACTCCCTGCACCTTTTATGTGCAGACTCAGGTACTCAGGAGCAGTAGACAGGCAATTCCAGCGTTTGCGGTGTCATATCGAGTTGCTGAGGTAGCTGCCTACGTTCGCAGAACCTAGCTTCTCCTCTCCTTTCCGGTTGTTATTTGTATTTTGTATTCAGACTTGAGTATTTCTATACAGTACTCTCTATTCCTGTTGGGTTTTGCTAGAGGCTCCAGACTTGTGACTCCAGATCTTTGGGAGTGTCAGTATTTTGTTCATTAGTATTATTATTGGAGTTCTTAAACTCATATATTCTTCTCGGGTTGTCCATTTGGGACTGGTATTAGATGAAATCAGTAATTGTTGGTCTGGCTGGCCTGGCTAGATTGTTGGGCGCCATCACGACCATATTTGGGTCGCGACAAGTTCGTATCAGAGCCTAGGTTATTAGGACTCGCGAGTCATGAGCCGGTTTAGTAGGCTTTCGCGTATCGGTACGTAGACGTCCGTATCTATCCTCGGAGGGCTACAGAAACTTTAGGAAAAAACCTCATTTTCTTGGATTCATATCGTGCGATTTGTGTTATCATGAAATTAAACTTTTCCATATTCTATTCTCTCACAGATGGCGAGAACACGTGCTAGCGGACGTGGCGGACGACCACCATTGGCACCCAGAGGTCGTGGTCGTGGTAGAGGTAGGGCAGCAGCACCAGCACCTACTGACCCACCAGCTGATCAGACTCAGGGTCAGATACCTGCACCAGTGGCCCAGACTCAGGACCAGATTCCAGCGGCAAACGCTCCGGCAACTCAGGTTCAGGCACCAGCAGTGCCCATTATCATACCAGGTCTTCAGGAGACCTTGGCTCAGATCTTATCAGTGTGCACAGGCTTGGCTCAGGTAGTTGCAGCTACTGCTGCAGTATCTTCTTCACAGGCAGAGGGAGGGAATCAGACCCCCGTGGCTCACACACCCGAGCCAGTCCAGCCAGTTGCGCCCATTGCACCAGCTCCTACTTATATGGTTCCAGTTATACCCGATGATGAGCAATGTCGTTTGGAGAGATTTGAGAGGCTACAGCCTCCGACATTCAGTGGTGCGGAGGGCGAGGACGCCCAGGGTTTTCTTGACAGATGTCAGTGCATGCTTCGCACTGCGGGTATTCTAGAGTCCAGCGGTGTGTCATTCACTACTTTTCAGTTCACAGGTGCAGCATTTCAGTGGTGGGAGGATTTCGAGAGTCATAGGCCCGCTGGGGCAGTACCCTTCACTTGGCAGCAGTTCTCCATGGTGTTTTTGGAGAAGTATGTGCCTCAGTCTCAGAGAGAGGAGCTGCGACGTCAGTTCGAGTGGTTGAAGCAGGGAGATATGACGGTTAATCAGTACGAGATGAGATTCACACAGTTGGCCCGTCATGCCATGTGGATGGTTCCTACAGACAGAGAGAGGATTCGGAGATTTATTGATGGCCTTATTTATCCCATCCGTATATTGATGACCAGGGAGAGAGTTTCGACGATTACCTTTGAGGAGGTGGTTGATGCTGCCCGTCATATTGAGACGGATCGCCGCCAGATAGCGGGAGGAGAGAGAGGCTAAGAGGCCTCGTGGTACTGCCGTTACGGTGGTGCTCCGTCTAGGGGCCAACCTCGGCATAGCGGAGGTCGTTCTTTCAGGTCTCATCGGTCCGGACGTGCGGAGTCCGGTGGGGTTTCATCGGATCGTGGTCGTTAGGGCCATCGGGGTTATCGGGGTCGGCGAGCCGTCGGCGAGTCGGCACCGCACCGAGTGCTCTTCCAGCTCAGAGCTCTGCTCCTATTTCCTCAGCACAGGGTTCATTTGTAGCGAGGGGTCCTCAGCAGCCCCTTCTTCCATCTTCAGGCCGTTGTTTTGAGTGCGGTGATTTGGGCCATATCAGGAGAGAGTGTCCTCAGTGGCTTCGTAAGCGGTCTCAGCAGAGGGATCAGCCCTCGTCTTCTACTCCTGTTTCTTCAGTGCCAGCACAGTCGGCTAGGACTGGTGGCCAGGTATCCAGAGGTTGCCCTAGGGGTGAGGATCGTACTGGTGGAGTCCAGGCTCGTTTCTATGCTCTTCCGGATAGGAAGGATGCTAGTGCTTCGGATGCGGTCATTTCAGGTATTATCTCAGTCTGCCACAGGGATGCTTCTGTCTTATTTGATTCCGGATCTACCTATTCTTATGTCTCTACTTATTTGCACATCATTTGGGTATGACCCGTGGTATTCTTGCCTTTCCCGTACATGTGTCTACCCCAGTGGGGGATACTGTTGTTGTGGATCAGGTATATCGATCCTGTATTATTACTATTGGGGGTCCGGAGACCCGAGTTGATTTATTACTACTGGGCATGGTAGATTTCGATGTAATTCTAGGCATGGATTGGCTATCTCCTTACCATGCGATTCTGGACTGTCATGCCAAGACAGTCACACTAGCTATTCCAGGTAATCCGAGGATCGAGTGGCGTGGCTTGACCGATTATGTGTCCGACAGGGTGATTTCTTATATAAAGGCCCAACGAATGATTGGCAAGGGTTGTTTATCTTATTTGGCCTTCATTAGAAATGTTGAGGCCGAGACACCCGGTCTTGATTCGGTCCCCATTGTGAGGGAGTTTCCGGATGTATTTCTAGCAGACCTACCGGGCATGCCGCCTGACAGAGATATTGATTTTGGTATTGACTTGGTGACGGGCACTCATCCTATTTTATTCCTCCCTATCGTATGGCACCAGCAGAGTTAAAAGAATTGAAAGAACAGCTTCAGGAACTCTTAGATAAGGGTTTCATTCGTCCGAATGTGTCACCTTGGGGTGCACCGGTGTTGTTCGTAAAGAAGAAAGATGGCACAATGAGAATGTGCATTGATTACAGGCAGCTGAACAAGGTAACAGTGCATAATAAGTACCAATTGCCTCGTATTGAGGACCTATTTGATCAGCTCCAGGGAGCTAGTGTATTTTCTAAGATTGGTCTTCGATCGGGCTATCATCAGTTGAAGATTAAGGACTCGGATATTATGAAGACAGCGTTCAGGACGCGATATGGGCACTACGAGTTCCTGGTGATGTCTTTCGGGTTGACTAATGCCCTAGCTGCATTCATGCACTTGATAAATAGTGTATTTCGGCCGTATCTTGATTCCTTTGTGATTGTGTTTATTGATGATATTTTGGTGTATTCACGCAGCCAGGAGGAGCATGCACATCACTTGAGGGTGGTATTGCAGAGGTTGAGAGAAGAGAAGCTTTATGCAAAATTCACTAAGTGTGAGTTCTGGCTTGATACTGTGGGTTTTCTGGGACATATAGTGTCCAGTGATGGTATTCGGGTTGATCCACAGAAGGTCGAGGCAGTGCAGAATTGGCCCAGACCTTCCTCAGCTATAGAGACTCGGAGTTTTCTCGGCTTGGCAGGCTATTATCGTCGGTTTGTTTAGGGTTTCTCATCTATTGCTTCACCGTTGACTAAGTTGACACAGAAGAATGCTCCATTTGTGTGGTCTGGTGAATGTGAGGAGAGCTTTCAGAAGCTCAAGGAGGCTTTGACCACCGCTCCAGTACTTGTGTTGCCATCAGCCTCAGGGTCATATACGGTGTATTGTGATGCTTCTAGAGTTGGACTCGGTTGTGTGTTGATGCAGGAGGGTAGAGTTATTGCATATGCTTCTCGTCAGCTAAAGCCCCACGAGAAGAACTACCATGTTCATGATTTGGAGTTAGTTGCTATTGTTCATGCCTTGAAGATTTGGAGGCATTACTTATATGGTGTATCTTGTGATGTATATACGGACCACCGCAGCCTTCAGCATTTGTTTAAGCAAAAAGATCTAAATTTGAGGCAGTGGAGATGGCTTGAATTGCTTAAAGACTATGATATTACTATCTTGTATCATCCCGGGAAAGCCAATGTAGTGGCTGATGCATTGAGCCGGAAGGCCATTAGTATGGGCAGTTTGGCGTATATTCCAATTGGGGAGAGACCCCTAGCAGTTGATGTTCAGGCGTTAGCTAATCAGATGGTAAGACTGGATATTTCTGAGCCCAGTCGGGTGATGGCTTGTGTAGTAGCTCGTTCGTCTTTATATGATCGTATCCGAGAGCGCCAGTATGATGATCCACACTTACTTGTCCTTAAGGACGGAGTTCAACATGATGATGCCAGAGATGTCACTATTGATAGTGATGGTGTATTGCGGATGCAGGGTCGGATATGCGTGCCCAATGTTGATGGCCTTCGTGAATTGATATTGGAGGAAGCCCACAGCTCGCGGTATTCTATTCATCCAGGAGCCGCGAAGATGTACCAGGATTTGAAGCAGCATTACTGGTGGAGAAAGATGAAGAAAGATATTGTGAGCCATGTGGCTCGGTGTCTAAACTGTCAGCAGGTCAAGTATGAGCATCAGAGACCTGGTGGTGTGTTCCAGCGTATTGATATTCCTAAGTGGAAATGGGAAAGAATAACTATGGACTTTGTTAGTGGACTCCCTTGGACAGCGAGGAAGTTCGATTCAGTTTGGGTGGTGGTGGATAGGTTGACCAAGTCAGCTCACTTCATCCCAGTGTGTACTACTTATTCCTCGGAGCGGTTGGCAGAGATATTCATCCGTGAGATAGTGAGATTGCATGGAGTTCCCATTTCTATTATATCAGACAGAGGTACCCAGTTCACTTCTCAGTTCTGGAGGACATTTCAGCGAGAGTTGGGTTCACAGGTAGAGCTGAGCACAACATTTCATCCACAGACGGATGGACAGTCTGAGCGTACTATTAAGATATTGGAGGACATGTTACGTGCTTGTGTCATTGATTTCGGTGGTTCGTGGGTTGATTATTTGCCTCTTGCGGAGTTTGCTTATAATAATAGCTATCAGTCCAGCATTCGGATGGCACCGTATGAAGCTTTATATGGGAGACGGTGTAGGTCTCCAGTCGGTTGGTTCGAGCCCGGCGAGGCTAGGTTGTTGGGGACAGAGTTAGTCCAAGATGCCTTAGACAAGGTGAAGGTGATTCGGGAGAGACTTCGCACAGCTCAGTCGCGTCAGAAGAGATATGCAGACCGGAAGGTCCGAGATGTGTCTTATTCAGTAGGTGAGAAGGTGTTGCTAAAGGTTTCGCCTATGAAGGGTGTTATGAGGTTTGGGAAGAAAGGAAAGTTGAGCCCAAGGTTTATTGGACCTTTTGAGGTGCTTAGGAAAGTTGGAGAGGTGGCCTATATGCTTGCTTTGCCACCCAGGTTTGTCGGGAGTTCACCCGGTGTTCCATGTATCTATGCTCCGAAGTATGTCGGAGACCCGTCTTATGTGTTAGACTTCAGCACGATACAGCTAGATGAAGACTTGACTTATGATGTGGAACCAGTAGCAATTTTGGGTCGACAGGTTCGTAAGCTGAGATCCAAGGACATAGCTTCAGTGAAAGTGCAGTGGAGAGGTCGTCCCGTGGAGGAAGCAACTTGGGAGACCGAGCAGGAAATGCGGAGCAGATATCCACACTTGTTTGATGCTCCGGGTATGTTTCTTAACCCGCTCGCGGACGAGCGTTTGTTTAAGTTGGGGAGAATGTAATGACCCGGCCTGTCGTTACGGGAATTACCACCCCGTTACCTTGCATTTACATATCTTATGCTTTTATATCGGTATTAGAGTATATCGGGTGAGTTAGGAGTGATTCGGGTTGAGAAATGAACCAAATAGTATGTTTGAATGAAACTTGAATATGAGAAGTCAACCAAGAGTTGACTATTGAGTAAGATTGCTCGGAACCGGATTCAGATGATTCGACTAGCTTCGGGGGATCATTTATGACTTAGGAGAGCAATTGGAATTGAATTCGGAGGTCCGGTGTAGTTTTAGGCTTGAATTGGCGAAGGTTGAATTTTGGCGAAAACCGGATGGTAGGTGATATTTTGATCCGGGGTCGGAATGGAATTCCGACAATTTCTGTAGCTTCGTTATGTGATTTTGGATATGTCTGCAAATTTTCAGGTCATTCGGACGTCGTTTGATCGGGTTTTGGATTAAATGTTAGTTTTGAAAGTTTGAAGAAACTTAGGCTTGAATTCGTGAGTAAATGGTGATTTTGATGTTTAGTATGGTGTTTTTATGATTTGAACAAGTCCGTATCATGTTTTGGAGTACGTTGGTAGTTTTCGTTGGGGTCCCGGGGGCCTCGGGATGATTTTGGACCATCAACCGGGCTTTTGGACTTGGCAAAAATCTGCAGAAAAACTGCAGGTTCTGCCCAGGCATCTAAGCCTTCGCGTTCGCGTGTCATGGGCCGCGTTCGCGAAGGCCAGGCGGATCATGCATCGTGTTCGCGAGAAGGGGAGCCGCGTTCGCGTAGGCCAGGGATCGTCTGCATCGCGTTCGCGTTCCAGTGGTCGCGTTCGCGTAGGTGTGTGAGGGTAAGGCTTCGCATTCGCGGGAGGAGTATCGCGAACGAGTAGAAGGATTTTGGGCGGCTGGGAGTCTGAGCATCGCGAACGCGTGAATGGCGTCGCATTCGCGAAGGGTAGCTGGAATTGAGCATCGCGAACGCGTGGTAGGCATCGCGTTCACGAAGAGTAAGAGGGAGCTGTTCATCGCGAACGCTTGGGAGCTCACGCAAATGCGAAGAGCAAAAAACTCTGGCAGTGAATAAAATCCAGAAACAGAAGGCTTACGGGTTTACACCCCCAAAACATAATTTTGAGCCCTAGAGAGAAGAAAACTCGAGGAAATCACCGAGAAGTCATCGGGTATTCGTCGGAGGTAAGATTCTTGACTCAAAAACATCATTTTATGGTAGAATTAACATCAATCTTCATGAAATTGGGTTGAAATCTTGAAGAAATGTGGCCTAAATATTGAAAACGGTATTTTTGGATTTGGAAGGCCATTTGAACTCCGATTTCGATAAATTTTATATGCACGGACTCGGGGCGAGATGAGGGTCGCGTTGGTGCTAATTTCGGAATTTTTCCGAGCAGTGGGCCCGGGGTCGGGTTTTACCAACTTAGTGTATTTATGCGAATTTCATGTAAATTCAAATGGGTTATGATTCTTTGACCTGTATTTGATATAATTATTGTGGTTTGACTAGATTCTACGCCCGAGGGAGCTAAATTCAAAGGAAAAGGCATCGCGGACGAGTCTACGGCCGGCTAGAGGTGAGTAGTTTGTGTATATGGTAGCTTGAGGGTTCGAAACCCCGGCTTAGCACATTGTGACGCTAGTAGGCGTGGCTCGCACACCGTGGCAGGTGCGGGATTGATTGTGACTAGGGATTGAGACTTGGTCCATCCCGGATGTGAATAATATGTTGTTAGTGTTGGAAATACACTGTATTTGATATATTTGTGGGCTGTAAGCCTTGTTTGGGGCCTTGTGCCGACCTGTAGTGTCCTTAGAGGACAATAATTATGTGATAGCTATAATTGCTTAAATCACTGATCTCAGTCCTGGAAATTGAAATCACACTTTTGAAATGCTAAGTCACCGGCTTTTGCAAATTTAATAAAGTTAAAGTATTTTTCATAAATTATGAATTGAGAACTGGAATTAAGAAAAATGAACTGTTTTGTGACTTATTTGCTTATTGTGGACCGAGCATGGGATCGGGTTGCACGCCGCAGTGGTTGATATGAGGATCGGGCTGCACGCCGTAGCAGTATTGCGCTTGGGCTGTAGGAGCCCCTCCGGAGTCTGTACACACCCCCAGTGAGCGCCGTCGACGTTAAATTGGATCGGGCTACACGCCGTAGCGGTTATGTGCATTGCATTGCATCTTTATTTGTTAAATTACTCTATGGTAGCTGAATTGTACTGTTGATGCTAGTTCGTAGGAGATTCGGACTGTAGTGTAGCTTCATATTGTGGTATTCTGTGGATTTCTTACTTTCAGCTGCTTTTATATATTTATTACTCACTGAGTACTTAGTACTCACCCCTACTCCCTGCACCTTTTGTGTGTAGACTCAGGTACTCAGGAGCAGTAGACAGGCATTTCCAGCATTTGCGGTGTCATATCGAGTTGTTGAAGTAGCTGCCTACGTTCGCAGAACCTAGCTTCTCCTCTCCATTTCCAGTTGTTATTTGTATTTTGTATTCAGACTTCAGTATTTCTAAACAGTACTTTCTATTCCCGTTGGGTTTGTTAGAGGCTCTAGACTTGTGACTCCAGATCTTTGGGAGTGTCAGTATTTCGTTCATTATTATTATTATTGGAGTTCTTAAACTCATATATTCTTCTCGGGTTGTCCATTTGGGACTGGTATTAGATGAAATCAGTAATTGTTGGTCTGGCTGGCCTAGCTTGATTGTTGGTCGCCATCACGACCGGATTTGGGTCGTGACAAAAGGCTAAAAAGCCTAAACATAACAAATATACGTTCCTTCAGCAAAGAAAAAAAAGGGCTAGGAAGCTTTATACAATAAACTGAAGCAGAACGCTACGAAACTCAAGCAGACACTCACGCAGTCAACAAAAAAAAATCTAGGGTTCTTCTCAAATCTCTTATTTTTAAATTCAGGTATATAAACTTCCTTATTGTCAATTACCCTAAGTAGTAATTGGTAAGAATTGAGTAGTTAGTTCCCTTCTTCCTCTATATCAATAATAAATTTCATATTTAGGTGTAGTACTTTAAAATTAAATAAAATACACTGGTTATTGTAGAATCGATTGTTTGACTGGTATTAATTGGACTGGGGCCTACGTATCGGCTCGAGAAATTTTGAGGTTAGTTGATATAACCCTTTACTAAAGTGGTTTAACTCACAAAATCATGCACACAAAGTGTTTGATGAATTGCATAAGAGAGTTAATATATACTTAATTGGATTATTATTATGTTATTGTTCCGAAGATATTATTATTTCTGTCCATTCATAAAAGTCATAGAATAGAGGAGAATAGAGTGCTCCAATATATTATGGCTTGAATTATTGCTAAAGCAAGCATTTGTTCCTGATCCATTATATGGATAAGTATAATTTGTATGGTCAAGGGTGATGACCCAGCTAAAAATAGTCAATACATAGAGTAGGAACATCTTCAACTAAGACGATTAATGTCAGTAAACATAACCTGACTTTCCATTGTTTCGAGAGTAATAGCAAACAACATACTGTTTTCTTTTTTACTAAGGAAATGTTCATACTTCGGGCATATGCAAGCCTTAACATAGTTGTATTTGGTTTTGGGTGCATAAATTTTAAATCTTTTATGTTATTTATATATGTCATTTTCATGTTGGAAATTCATGATGGATCAAGAACCTTTATAAATACTTTCGAATATTTCTTCAATTCTCACCTAACGCTAAGGGTACCATAATGAGTATGTATAAAAGAATTAGACCTGAAAGGTCACAAGAAGAAGTTTTAGAAAGAATTGTTTTTTGGGAGTATCCCTTATTCTGAGAAGGGGTCATCATCCAGGCCAAGGGTCCTGAACAAGGCGTTGACTTCCTGAAACAACTTGTGCCAAAGTAGGGAGCACACGAGCGGAGGGTCTCGTTGCTGAGAATTTACTTAGCCATGCTAAGGTATGATACATGAGGGCTGAGAACCATGAAGCGAGTGACACCTCGTGGATTGGGCCTATTCGATCAGGTTGGGATCGAACCCGTGCCGATCACACGGTGACCCAGACAGAATTAAGTCAGGATAGTTGGAACTCCCAAGGTATAAAGTGAAGTATTTTTATCAAGAAAGAAAAAAGAAAAGAATTTTCTATTATGCGATTATTTATAATTATTCTTATAAGCTTTATGTTTTACATGCATTTAGAACCTTTGCTCATAATGTATTTATTATTAAAGTTTCTCCCCCTATTGTTGAGACTCACTGAGTACAATGGATGGTACTGACGTTCTCTTTTGGGAACCTACGTTGGTCTGCGGTACAACGTATGAACCGGAATTGCAGGCGAGCAGGCTACGAGTTAGGACTTCCTTTCTTTCCAGTGCTATTGGTGAGCTCCGCTTTGGTTCGTGGAGTATTCCTTAGAGTCATTTTCAATAAGCTATTACTTTGTATATTTAGAGAACTGGTCAGGAAGTCTCATGTCCTGAGCAGTGAGTCAGTTTATTAGTAGAGGCTTCATAGGCATAGTCGTTGGGTTGATAGTCATAAATTACTTTATAATAACATAGCAAAAATTTCAGTAGTTACTACGAATAAAGCTTTAGAGTTGATCTATTTAAATATTTGACTTAATTAAAAGTATTTGATTAGAGTATTGCTTTGTTGCATATAATGTTTGGAGTTATAAGAGGTTTGATAAGCAGAGATGGTCCTCTCGATCATGTTTAGTGATCGAGTGCCGGTCTCGGCTTGTTCAGAAAATGGGTCGTGACATCAGCACCCTACGGTTAAGGCTCCAACAGCACCCGCTCAGGCACCTGCATTGCCTATTATTATTCCTGGCCTTTAGGAGGCATTGGCCCAGATATTATCTGTTTGCACAGGGTTGGCTCAGGTAGTTTCAACTACTACTACAGCAGCGACATCTCATACCGGGGGTGGTCGTGAAACCCCCGTAACTCGCACACCATAGCAAGTTGTGCATGGAATTCAGACACCATAGGCAGTACCAGCTCAGGTAGTTGCACCAGCTATTTCAGTTGCTCCGGTTGCACCAGCCCCAGGGTATGTTGTTCTGGTGATGCCCGATGACGGGCAGCGTCGGTTAGAGAGATTTGGCAGACTTCAGCCGCCTACATTCTGTGATACTGAGGGCGAGGATGTCCAGTGATTCTTGGACAGGTGTTAGAGGATGTTGCGTACAGTAGGGATTCTTGAGTCTAGTGGGGTTTCTTTTAATACATTCTAGTTTTCAGGTCCAGCATTCATTTTGTGGGAGGAGTTCGAGAGGCGTAGGCCTGTAGGGGCAGCACCCTTTTACGTGGAAGCATTTTTCCACTCTCTTTTTACAGAAGTACATGTGGTAGTCCCACAGAGAGTAGTTGCGTCGCCAGTTTGAGTGGCTAGTACAGGGCGATATGACAGTGACTCAGTACGAGTTGAGGTAGCTAGACATGCTATTTGGACGATCCCGACATATCGGGAGAGGATCAGGAGGTTCATAGATGGCCTCAACTATTCTATTCGTATCTTAATGACCAGGGAGAGAGTAGTGGCACCATCTTATGATGAGGTTGTCGATATAGAATGCCAGATTGAGGCGAATCATCGTCGTGAGCGAGAGGAGAGGGAGGCCAAGAGGCCTCGAGGTTCGGGTAGTTATACTAGTGCTCCATCTAAGGGTCAGTTTCATCAGGGCAGAGGTCATTCATCTAGACCTCCTCAGTCAGATCTCCTAGAGAATAGTGGAGCTTCTTTCGGTCGTGGCCGTCAGGGTTATCAGCAAGGCTAGTCTTCACTCAGTGCCCTTCCATCTTAGAGTTCAGCATCTTCTTCTTTAGCCCAAGGTTCATCTGCGGTGAGGGTTCCCTTCAGTTCCTTTCTCTAGCACCGGGCAATTGTTTTGAGTGTGGCGAGTTTGGCCACATTAGGAGACAGTGTCCTCGACTTCGCAGGGGTAGGTCTCAGTAGAGGGATTAGACCTTCTCTTCAACTCCATTTACTTCAGCACCATCCCAGGCTTGTAGGGGTAGAGATCAGTCTTCTAGAGGTCGCCCCAGGAGTGAGGAGCGATGGAGTGGTGGTTAGGCAAGTTTCTATGCACTTCCAGATATGAGAGATGATGTTGCTTCAGATGCAGTAATTACAGGTATCATTTCATTTTGTCACATAGATGCTTTTATTTTGTTTGATCCCGGGTCTACAGATTCGTACGTGTCTTCTTATTTTACACATCATTTGGGTACGAGCCGTGGTAGTCTTGCCTTGCCTGTTTACGTATCCACCCTAGTGGGTGATAGGGTTGTTGTGGATTATGTCTATCGATCTTGTATTGTTTCTATTGGGGGTCTGGAGACCCGAATAGATTTGCTATCATTGGGTATGGTGAATTTCGATATGATTTTGGGCATGAATGAGCTATCCACGTGCCATAGTATTTAGGACTGTGATGCCAAAATAGTTACATTGGCTATTCCGGGTATTCCTCAGATTGAGTGGCGGGGTTCGACTGATTATGTCCCTAGCCGGGTGATTTAATTCTGAAAGGCTTAGAGAATGGTTGAAAATGGGTGTTTATCGTATTTAGCATTTGTAAGGGATGTGGGAGCTGAGACTCCTAGTATTGATTATGTGCCCGTTGTGAGGGTCTTTCCGGATGTGTTCCCATCAGACCAATCAGGCATGCTGCCGGACAGGGATATCAATTTTGGTATTGATTTGCTGCCGGGCACTTAGCCCATTTTTATTCCTTCTTATTGTATGGCACCAACTCAGTTGAAGGAATTGAAAGACCAGCTTTAGGAGCTTTAGGATAAGGTACTCATTTACCCTAGTGTGTCATCGTGGGGTGCACCGGTGTTGTTTGTTAAGAAGAAAGATGGCTCTATGAGGATGTGTATTGACTATTGACAGCTAAATAAGGTAACAGTGAAGAACAAGTATCCTCTACCGCGCATTGATGATTTATTTGATCAGCTCCAGGGAGCGAGGATGTTCTCGAAGATTAATCTTCATTCAGGCTACCACCAGCTGAAGATTAGAAATTCTGATATTATGAAGACAACATTCAAGACGAGATATGGGCACTATGACTTTCTTATGATGTCTTTTGGGCTGACCAATTCCCCAGCCGCATTCATGTACTTGATGAACAGTGTGTTCCGACCATATCAGCATTCCTTCGTGATTGTGTTCATTCATGACATCCTGGTGTACTCTCGTAGCCAGGAGGAGCATGCTCAGCATTTGAGAGTTGTCTTGCAGAGGTTGAGGGAGGAGAAGTTATATGCAAAGTTCTCTAAGTGCAAGTTTTGGCTCGAGTCTGTAGCTTTTCTAGGCCATGTGGTGTCTCGTGACGGTATTCAGGTTGACCCGAAGAAGATAGAGGCGGTGCAAAGTTGGCCTAGATCGCCCTCAGCTACGGAGATCCAGAGTTTCCTTGGTTTGGCGGGGTATTATCGCCGGTTTGTTCAACGATTTTCATCCATTGCTTCTTCTTTGACCAGATTGACTCAAAGGGTGCACCATTCGTATGGTCAGATAAGTGCGAGGAGAACTTTTAGAAGCTCAAGACAGCTTTGACCACAAGTCCAACGTTTGTCTTTCCGTCAGCTTTAGGTTCATATACCATATATTGTGATACATCGAGAGTGGGGGTAGGTTGTGTATTGATGTAGGAGGGCATAGTTATTGCTTATGCTTCTCGTCAATTGAAGCCTCAGAACTACCCTGTTCATGATTTGGAGTTAGCTTCCATAGTTCATGCCTTGAAGATTTGGAGGCACTATTTGTACGGCATATCCTGTGAGGTGTATACTGATCATCGTAGTCTCCAGCACTTGATCAAACAGAAGGATCTCAATTCGAGGCAGCGAAAGTCGCTTGAGTTGCTCAAGGATTATGACATTACCATTCTATATCATCCGGGGAAGGCCAATGTAGTGGCCGATGCTTTGAGCCAAAAGGCAGTTAGTATGGGCAGCTTGGCATATATTCCAGTTGGGGAGAGACCATTTGCATATGATGTTTAGGCATTGGCCAATCGGCTAGTGAGGTTGGATATTTCTGAGCCTATTAGGGTGTTTGCTTGTGTTGTTTCACGGTCTTCCTTAAATGATCGCATTCGTGAGCCCCAGCATGATGATCCACACTTGCTTGTCTTTAAGGACAGAGTTCAGCATGATGATGCCAAGGATGTTACTATTGATAGTGATGGTGTGTTGAGGATGCAGGGCCAGATTTGCATGCCCAATGTTGATGGCCTTCGCGATTTGATACTTGAGGAGGCCTAAAGCTCATGGTATTCTATCCATCCAGGTGTCGCAAAAATGTATCAGGATTTGAGACAGCTTTACTGGTGGAGAAGGATGAATAACGATATTGCGAGTCATGTAGCACGGTGCCTCAACTGTCAGTAGGTCAAGTATGAGCATCAGAGGCCCGGTGGCGTATTTCAGCGTATTGATATTCCCGAGTGGAAGCGGGAGAGGATTACTATAGACTTTGTTAGTCATCTTCCTCGGATATCGAGGAAGTTTGATTTATGTTGGGTGATGGTAGATAGGCTGACCAAGTCATCTCACTTCATTCCAGTGTGTATTATATACTCCTCGGAGCTGTTAGCAGAGATATTCATTCGTGAGATTGTGAGATTGCACGGAGTTCCAGCTTCTATTATATCAGACAGAGGTACTCAGTTTACTTCGTAGTTATGGAGGACGTTTCAGCATGAGTTGGGTTCACATGTTGAGTTGAGTACAACATTTCATCCCCACACGGACGGATAGTCCAAGCGTACCATTCAAATCTTGGAGGATGTGTTGCACGCTTATGTTATTGATTATGGTGGTTCTTGGGCTAATTATTTTCCTCTCATAGAGTTTGCTTATAACAACAGCTACCAATCCACTATTCAGATGGCATCGTATGAGGCCTTATATGGGAGGTGGTGTAGATCTCCAGTTGGTTGGTTTGAGCCCAGTGAGGCCAGGTTGTTGGGGACAAAGTTGGTCCAGGATGCTTTGGATTGATTCAGGAGAGACTTCACACAACTCACTCACGTTAGAAGAGTTATGCGTACCTGAAGATCAGGGATATGTCTTATTCAGTGGGTGAGAAGGTCTTACTGAAGGTTTCTCCTATGAAAGGCGTTATGAGATTTGGGAAAAAAGGAAAGCTCAGTCCGAGATTCATTGGCCCTTTTGAGATTCTCAGGAGGATTGGAGAGTGGCCTATATGCTTGCTTTGCCACCCCAGTCTATCGGGAGTTCATCTAGTGTTCCACGTGTCTATGCTCCGAAAGTATGTTGGTGACCCATCGCATGTGTTGGATTTCAGTATTGTTCGGCTATATGGTGACTTGGCCTATGATGTGGAGCCTACAGCTATATTGGGTCGTCAGGTAAGGACATTGAGGTCCAAGGATATTGCATTAGTGAAGGTTTAGTGGAGAGGTCGGCCCATGGAGGAGGCCACTTGGGAGACCGAGCAGGAATTACGGAGTAGATATCCTCACTTATTTGAGTCTCCAGGTATGTTCCTTGACCCGCTCGAGGATGAGCGTTTGCTTAAGTTGGGGAGAATGTGATGACCCGGCTCGTCGTCACAATAGTTACTGCCCTGTTTCCCTATTCTTATGTTGTTTCATGTTTCTATTTCTGTATTGAGTCTATTAGGTGAATTTGGATTAATTCAGGTTAAAATAAGTCATATAGCCTTTTAGAGTGAAGCTTGTTTCAGAAAAGTCAACCTGAAGTTGACTATATGATTAGAGGGCTCGGGTGTGGATTCTGGTGATTCGATTAGCTTTGAGAGGTGATTTGTGACTTAGGCGAGCGATCGAAATTGAATTTGGAGGTCCGGTGTAGAAATAGACTTGAATTGACGAAGTTGGAATTTTGGCGAAATTCGGTTGATAGGTGAGATTTTCATCGGAGAGTTGGAAGGGAATTCCTACTATTGCAGTAGCTTCGTTAGGTGATTTTGGATATGTCTGCAAATTTTCAGGTCATTCGAACATCTTTTGGTCGCGTTTTTGGTGGAATATAGGTTTTCTGATGTTTAGATGAAACTTAGTCTTGAATCCGCCTTGCTTTGATGATTTTTGTGTTTAATGATGTGTTTTTATGATTGGGACAAGTTTGTATTGTGATTTTGGAGTAGGTTGGTGGTTTTTGTTGAGGTCCCGGGGGCCTCGGGGGTGATTCCGGGGGTCAAACAAACCATTTTGTGATGAAGAACACAACTGAATTGCTGTCATAAAAGTTGCATACTTTTGTTCTATGCGATCGCATGGGTTGAGATGCGATCGCATAGAAGGATTTAGGAAGGCTTCATTTTTGCTCTATGCGACCGCGGTCGGGGATATGCGATCGCATAGTTGATGGATTTTGTGCTCTGCGATTGCAGAGTAGGCTATGCGGTCGCATAGGGTAATTGATCAGGGGTCTTAGGTATGGAGTTTGTTCTATGCGATCGCAGGGTGTGAGTGCGATCACGTAAGTCATTTTGGAGGGGTGGAAAGTTTGTTCTATGCGATCGTAGGGAAGGTGATGTGATCACATACTATAAATTAAATGACGGACAGATCAGTTTAATAACATTTCACACGCGAGGGTTTCCCATTTCTTCCATTGTTGGGCAAGTTTTGAAGCTAGGGGACGGGGGATTAAGAGCCTTTCACCTAGTTTTTGAGTGGAGGTATGTTTTATGGACTAATTACGTGATTTTATCCTATAATTTTCATCTATATCGCTGAAAATTGGAGGAATTAAGGTGTAAAATGGGGTTTCGCTTGAAGCCTAAGAAAAATAGTAAATCAATGATTTGAAGGGGGCAAATCAACTCCGATTTTGATAAATCTTATATGTATGGACTCGTGGCGAGATAAGGATTCTGAAAATGTGGATTTCATAATTTTCGAGAAGCAGTACCGGGGCTCGGGTTTTGGCAACTTCGTATTTTTGGGTGTAATTCGAGTTATTTTGATTGGGTTATGTTCCTTTTGCCTATTTTGATATATTCCTATTGGTTTTGATCGGATTCGACACCCGTGGAGGTTGATTCTCGTGGCAAGGGCGTTGCGGACTAGTTTTTGAGCCGGTTCGAGGTGAGTAATGGGTATGGATGATGACCTCAGGATTTGAAACCCCGGTATATCACTATGTGATGCTGTATTGAGGCGAGACACGTACTCTACTATGAGTGTGGGATCGACTGTGATTGGAGACTATGGCTTAGTCTGACTGTATATCATTGTACTGTGTTGTTGGCTATAAATGAGCCGGTAAACCACATACTTGGATAGTTGTGGATATATTTGGAATGTGAGCCAGTTATTTGGATCTCGTAAGGATCGTTATCATTGCTTCTATGACTATAACATGTTATCATGATATCAGTCCTGAGCTAAACACTTTCTAAAATGATTTTCCAAACTCAGGTATTTCTAAACACTGGTTTCTACTATTACTATTAAAAAGGATTTCAAAATGATAATTTACTATGCCTGTGAGGCTTGCATTGCATGTAGGTGGACTGGTAGTGGATCGTGTTACACGCTGCAACATATCACAGATATTGCGTTTGTACTGTATGAGCCCCTCCGGAGTCTGAACCCCCATAGTGAACGTGGATACCCAAATGGATCGGGCTACGCACCGTAGTGGTCATGTTCATGCATCTGCATTACATTTTGATATATCTGTTGTATTGTCTTAGTTGTCAATTGTTTATCTGATATTTATATTGCTGAAAAGGGTAAAAGAGGTATTATATAGCTTTGCTGAGTGGTTTATTGGGTATTTTTACCTTTAATGTCTTTATCCATTCTTATTACCACTGAGTTGGAAGTACTCACACTACTCCCTGCGCCTTGTGTGCATATCTAGGTTCATCACAGCAGGGCTAACTTCCCAGCTACTCCAGAGCTCATTTACGGACTGTCAAGGTAGCTGTTTGGCGTCCTCAGGACCCGACTATCGTTGTTATACCTTTTCTTTGATTATCCGCATTTTGTCAGACACTTTTAGTATTATTGTGACACTCTGACTCGTGACCCCAGATTCTGTGAGGAGTATTATGCTATTTTGGGATATTTTTCACAGCTTATGCTAGATTTTGTACCTTTCTTATCACTGTTAATGCTTTTAATGTAAAGTGAGAGTTGGTAGCTTGGTATTTAGAAAGGCTGGCCTTGCAATATGCTGGGCGCCATCACGATCGGGTTTGGGGTCGTGACAATATTTTTGCATTTTTGTGTTAATTAACTGTATAATAATTCATATTAAAAATATACAAAAAATATGCATCTGCACTAGGATTTTTAATTTCACAAATTCATTTTGAATAATTTAAGGAAAATCAAAAATAGTGTTTTTGTGTTTTAATTGGAAATTGCTATAAAATATTTATAAAATAGAATTTAGAATTTGATTAGTTTTAGTTTAACAATTTAATAAAATTAGAAAAATGATATATAAATCTAGAAAAGAAAATATACAAAAAATAAAAATACAAAATACAAAAGGAAAATAATATAAAAGCAAAATGATCAAAATACAAGAAAAAATAAATAAATAACAAGAGAAAAAATGATTTGGGCTAATAATGAATCCAAGTCGCCCCAGCCCAAAACAATAACACCCAGTCCAGGCCCAAAAATTCCATGCCCGGTCAGCCACAACCCTAACAAAATGATGACGTTTAAGAAAGCTAAATATAAGCCATTGAAATTGATTGATCTAATGGTTGTGTGGCCTCACCTCTTAATAATTGAAACGATGGCGTTTTTTGCCCTAGGAATCTAAGCCGTCAAAATCATTTAATCTAACGGTTGGGGTAGTTTGTTATGTTTTTAATATATATCATATACAAAAATGAAAAATCAGATTCATTTCAGGTCTTCACCCTTCGTCATCCTCAGCTGCACCATTTTCCCACTGACCCCCACCCGAACCCTACCGGCGGGAAACACTACCAACACCAATCAAACCCCAAATTACACTATAGAACCACCATAAACCCCTGAGTTCACCCCTCTACTCCGTTTCTTTCAAATCCCTCTCTAGCTTCTCGAATATCCAAAAATGCATCGCTGGAACCCTAATTCCGACGAACACGACTTCACCCAAACTAGCTCAAAATCACATTGTAACCTCTCCTTGACACCCTCAACACGTTTCTAAATATCTTGAGTCCTAAATCTAATGGGATTGGCTTGAAACAAGTCTGAACATCCTCAAGTTAAGTCAAAGTTCGAGTGAATTGCCGCCAAACCATTCCTATTTTGTTTTTTGTAAATCTTGATGTCTAAAGATGGTCTAGTGATGAAAAAAGGACTAAAAAGCTATGTTCTTCTCCTCTTTTCTTTATTTCTTTTTGTAGCATGCATGTTTGCCTTTTGTGTTTTATCATGAATTTCTTAATTTCTGCTTGTTTAGTTTTAACTAGGGTTTACTGATTTTCTTATATTATCTGTTAGTTTAAAAATAAATTGATACTATTGAGCTTCTGTGTGATTAGTAATTAGATATTAATATTAGGATAATTGGTAATAGATTTTGGTTTATATTCTGATTGAGGAAAAGGGCAACGGGGTAGATTTCTAAGTGAAATGGGGGTAGATAGGGAATTACATTTGGTTAGAAGGTTCTAGATGGGGTAACTAGTATAATTTCTAATAAATTGGGTAGTCAATTGAATAACAAATTAAAAAACAAGGGAAGATTTAAATTAAAAAGGGACTAAAGTATAAAATCTGGAATTTAAAGTTCCCTCTAAATCTAATTCTATAAATAAGCATAGATATGTCTTATTTTATATGTTTTGCAATCTGAAAAAATATCCCTCAAGTAACTTCTGCCTTTTTAGATCAAATTTTCGAGATTCTTAATTCCAAAAAACCCAAAAACTTTACAAGTTAGCAAAAGATCCAATCCACTGTCTCATTGATTTTTCAGTTCAATTTGAAGGTAGTTCGTTGATTTTCTCTAGTTCTGGTAAAAACAATACTGTGAAATTACATAGCATTAGTCGAAGTGAGTTTGATCTTTGGTCCAACTTGTCACACCTCCTTTTGGCGCGCTTTACCCCGAAGGATAATACACGAGAGAGTTTTTCCAATTTAAGTGACAAAATTTGAAACGGGATTATTCTAATTATTTCAGAGTCGCCACTTGGAATAAATTAAGGTGTCTCAAGTCACCGATTTATTTAAATCCCGGATCGAGGAAATTTCGACTATTCAAATGAAGTCTGCGGACCAGAAATTCTAAGTAAGGAATTATGTTGACCCGAGGGAAGGTGTTAGGCACCCCCGGATCCCGTGGTTCTAGCACGGTCGCTTAAATTATTATAAATGACTAAAAAATATATATCTGATTTTATACATATTTATAAATTATATGCTCTAATTAAACTTCAAAAACGCTTTTGATTGTCGTCACGAAAGTGCATGTCACTTAAAACAAAGAAAACATTATTTATCAGGCCTGAATTCAAACAAAAAGGAAAACTCTTTTAACTTGAAACCACGATTAGATTTGAAACTTACTTTTATATCAAAAGATTTTTTAACATTGCGAGAAACATAAACTATCAATGTTATTTACTAAACGGTATATCCCGAAGTCTAAGTATTTTTTAAAATAATTAAAAGATGGCCATGAGTTATTATTTTATTTGGCACGACGCACCCTAATTTTCTAACCAAATAGGTTTTACTCAATTGAAGCAAACTAACGATATCCATAAATTATTTTTCTAAACTTTTTTAGTATTATTGTGAAAAGGTCCATAATATAAGCAATCTATTTTTATAGGTGACCCAGTAGAAAACAGTACCTTACAGGATAATTGAAAACCCGAACAAAGGCAAAGATATATAAAAAAATCGAATTATGCTCATAATCATGTCAATCAAGAAAGAATATCTCATAGCCCACCTTTTAGTAAAGAATATCTCATAGCCCACCTTTATGCAACACTGTTTGCACAAACAGTGTTGCATAAAGATACCATTCTAAAAAATAGCCTTATTTTAATGAATTTATCAATACTCTATTTAACATTGCAACTACATTAAACAAGTAATGTTCAAATGGCAATGGTAGAAAAAAACTAAGAGACAATCTCACACTATGACAAATTATGCTTCTATTTACTAACTATTAATATTAAAAAAGGCTTTACAAACTAATTCATCATCATCATTGGTCATAACTTGCTGTACATACGGAAATCAAACATTATACAATAAATCAACCCAGTTCTCTATATTTAAACTTTCAAGTCATATTTATCCAACAATTAAAAGTTTCACACGACGAATAGATGTATAGAAATGTAACAATTCTATCACCTAAAATAAAATAAAAGAATTAAACGATAATTTTCAATTTATTGTCAAATGGAGGAGACCATATCAACAGAAAGTGTGTACCTGGATTTCAATAACAAAAATGAAAGAAGAGATCAGTAGCAATTCCCAGAAAATAACAAGCAAAAGACAACGGCCAGTAAAGGCTTAGAACTCCAGGAATAAGCTCGAAATAAAGGAGGATTTCAAAATAGAAACCAACAGCTTCCAGAAAACAAAAAAAGTAACAAATTCAAACCAAAAACTCAAGAAAACCTTCAAGAAACTTAACACTCGAATTGGAAACGATATATCCAAACTTCAAGAATGGTTCAAAACAGAACAAAGGCTTGAAAATAGACCAAAACAGTAGCTTAGAAATCTATTTTTTTTTAGAGAGCAGCAGCTTATCTCTCAATTTTCTGTGTTTGATAATCTGTTCTTCCAAAGTGTGAGTGTCTGTGTTCTTTTCTTTCAAAGGCTAAGTACCCTTCTTATAGACTAGAAAACAGATTTGGAATATCTTTCAATAAGTAAAAGTCCTGATTGTTGTCTAATTTTAACCCTTAAAGTCCAACAAGCCTCTCTTCTTTTTCAACTCTAAAATACCTACCCTTTAATTAATATTAAAAGGTACCTCCTACTCAATTATTTACCTCTTAACAGCAGCCCCTAGTTAATTCATCAGCTATAACCAAACCAATCCTAAAATGTAATTCACACAAATAACTCAAAAAGAAAAGATCTGACCGAATAAAGGTCTTGAGGAAGAAGAAAAGTTTAATAAACAAGACAAGGTTATTAATAACACTTTAAACAAAACATAAAATACATAACAGAAACTAGATCAAATGAATGAAATAATCTTGAAAGAAAAACTTAAAAATTGAATGAAACTCAAGTCGAAACTCGGATTTAAGTGGATGTTGTTGCTCGTTCAAAGAGTTTCACCACTGCTCGTTTATGGACGACGGACAGCAGCTGAAGACGAAAAAAACAATATGGTCATTTGGGCAGTAGGGTAACGGACTGCTCCATGGTTGGTGACGGGGAAAGGAGACGACATGGGGCTATTTTGACGGTCGTTCATGGCAGTTTGATCGCTGTTGGACGCGACGATCTACTACCGGCGATGAACAGTGGCTGTTGCTCCATCAAGAGGAAGAAACGGGGGCTGTTTGGAGGGTTGTTCAGGGCTGGTGGTCAGCGTGGAGCTGGAGAGCGAAGGAGACGAAGATAGGTGATCGTTGGCGGCAAGAAAATAGCATTTTCGAAGCTTGGTGATGGTGCTGCCGCCGTTCATGGCTGCCAGACCGTGGTGGCAGTGACGGAGTGATGTAGTGGCTGGCCGGTGAGATGCTGTGCTGGTTCGTTTGGACGGCTGGTGGTCGATGGTTGTGGCGGCTAGGGTTTTGCTAGGTTAGGTTTTCGTGTTTTGGTTATTTGGAGAAGAAGAAAAAGACTTAGTCTTCTTTCTTTCAAATGGGAAAGTAAAAATGTAAAAAAGGTAAGAAATGGGGCTGCTGAAATAAGGGTAGGGTTTGGGATATTTGTGTTGGGTAGGTTTAGTTTTTGGGCCTAATTTCAATTCCGAAAATTGGCCCAATCCGAGTTTGCTCTCCTTATTTTTTCTCTTTTCTTTTAATTAATAAAACTAAAATTCTAAATTAAGTTACAAACTAAGTTAATTCAAAAAATGCTAATTAAACTTCTAACAATAATTGTTATACACAATAAACACCAATTAAAATAAAATTGCACAATTTTGACATTAAATGCTTAAAAATGCGAAATATGCCTATTTTTGTAATTTTCATTTTTTGTAAAACAAACTTGATTACTCCTAGTTGCAAAGTTAGAAGATAAAGAATGTAAACACAACATATTTTTATATTTTTACTAATTTAAACACATATAATCACACATATACAAATGCAAAATAACACGAAAATTCACAAAAATACACATCGTAAAGCAGACAATTTTTGTTTAGGTTTTGTGGGATTAATTCCCGTTAGACAAAAATCACGTGCTCATAATGAACACATGAAATCAATTTCCAATCAAATTCTATAATTAATTTCATGAACAAACCCATAATCAACAATATACAAGAATCAAAGTCCAATTAAACTTAAAAACAAACTTAATAGAACTCAATAATTAATTGAACCACAAATTAAATCTAAGAACACTATAATCAAAATAAATATCCAAGTGATTAACTACACATTCTTATGTTAAAAACTTAAACAAAATAAATAAACAAGTTTCATGAATAATCTGGAATCATGATGAACAACAAATCGAGAAGATAATCCAGCCAACATACAACAATTTCGGATCTGAAAATACTAACAAAATATGGACAAGAACAAAAATTGAAATCGACTAACCTGATCGAAACAGCGATGATGCATATACATGTAGATATATATAAGATATACCTAATATATGAATATATAATCATGAGACCAGCTTTAATTATATATATATATATATATATATATATATATATATATATATATATATATATATATATATATATATATATATATATATATATATATATATATATATGAAAAACAAAATAAGGAAAAAGAAAACGAAGGAGGGGAAGTCTGGCTGCGGAATTGCTGCCTGGTGGTTATTCATAGGAGGCTTCCGGCGGGTGTTGTTGGAGGGTTTGTGGTGTGTAGGTTAAAGTGAAGAAAAGAAGAGAGGGTGGGGTGTAAGGGTGTGACGGCTAGGGATTTTTAGGATTTTAGGGTTTGGTCTTTTGGGAAATGAAGTGTAAAAATGAAAGAAAATGGGGTCTTTTGGGTTATGGGGCAGACCGGGTCGGGTCGTGGGTAATGGACTGGGTCATGTAGAATTGGCTTGTGCTTGGGGTTAATTCAAGAATTGGCCCAATTCCGAATTCGTTCTTCTAATTGTTGTTCTCTTTTTCTTTTATTAATTAATAAAACTAAAAAAATGCTACGATTAAGTTATAAAACCTAGAATTATCTTAAAATACTAATTAACTCCTAATAATAATTATTACACAAACAATAATCGTCAATTAAAATAAAATCGCACAATTTAGACATTAAATGCTTAAAAATATAAAATACATATTTTTTATGACTTTTCATTTCCGTAAAATAAACTTAATTGTAAACTTGAATTTTATATACATATGCAACATTTTTGTATATTTTATTTATTTAAACAAACAAATATGCATAGATAAAATTGCAAATAATACAAGAAAAATAACACAAACTTCACAACAATTGCAAGAAAACTAATTTTATTTTGAATCTTTGGGAGTATTTCTTTTATAGGGCAAAAATCACGTGCTCACAGCTGTCCCTCTTTACTAGGAAACACGAAGAGTTTTCGTGCAAAGATAAGTGAGCGGATACGAGCGATTTTTGCCCGTTTGAGTACTCCGTGTGAAGCATTTTTTGAAAGACTTGACCGAACCTTTGCTTCAAAAGGTCTCCTACATATCCTGGGCTAAACAGGAATCAGGTCAATGTAGTTCGGAAAGTTTTGGTAGTTGGGACTACCGTGGACTGACACTTTGCTATTGTTGTTGCTATCGTTGTTGTTGTTGTTGCTTACTGCTTACTGACCTCCTTATTACACCAAAAGAGAAACTAAAGCTAAGCTAGCTATGCTATCAACTATGAGTTACAAGATTCCTATCTATGATTCTCTTGAAAACTTGATCTTGAGTCTTAGCTGATTTTGCTATAGACCTCGATCTGAATCTTGATGCTTGCAAGCTGTACATGCTTGTTTATTCTTGTGATATTGAGTGAAATGGAATCGGCCGAACTTGTGACTTCAATCAGATTTTGAGTAATTCACGCCTCTGTTTATTCCAATATTTGAACTCGTTTTTCTTTTGGTTCTTTTCTTCTTTTCTTCATTCTGGATTGAGGTTCCACTCGTAGGTTATCTCGATCCTAGCATCCCGAAGTCAAACCTACTTAGACAACAAAACAGACAAACGAACAAAATTTTTCTGCCCCAGTTTTGCTAGGAAAATTTCGTGAGTTAGTTGTGACACAGAAAATGATTAAAAAAGACTCTTTGCAATTGGTCAAGAGAATCTTGATTTTTAAAATCATAGTTTCGCAAATAAACATTTCACGGCGTTCTGGCCGGGATTTTGAAGAAACGGTTCCGCAGTTTTCTGACTGGGAGGTCCTCGATTTTCTGACCGGGATTTTTGAAAGAAAGTTTTCACGGCATTCTGGCCGGAATTCAAAAACAATGTCTCATGGCTTTCTGTCTTGAAGAACCTCAATTTTTTGGCCGGGGTTCAAAGAAGTGGCTCCGCAGTTTTCTGACTGGGAGATCCTCGATTTTCTAACCGGGATTAAAAAAGTAAGTTTCACGGCTTTCTGGCAGGAAATCAGAACAACGTCTCACGGCTTTCTGGCCGGAAGACCCTTGGTTTTCCAGCCGGGGTTTTAAGAAGCGCCTCCGCAGTTTTCTGACTGGGAGATCCTCCGTTTTCTGACCGGGATTAATAAAGTAATTTTCACGGCTTTATGTCAGGAAATCCTCGGTTTTTTGGCCGGGGTTTAAAGAAATGGCTTCGTAGTTTTCTGACTGGGGAGATCCTTGGTTTTCTGACCGGGGATTTTGAAAGAAAGTTTTCACGGCTTTCTGGCCGGAATTCAAAACAATGTTTAGCGGCTTTCTAGCCGGAAAGACCCTTTTTTTTCTGACCGGGGTTTAAAGAAATGGCTCCGTAGTTTTATGACTGGGGGAGATCCTCGGTTTTCTGACCGGGGATTTTGAAAGAAAGTTTTCACGGCTTTCCGGCCGGAATTCAAAACAATGTTTTGCGGCTTTCTGGCCGAAACGACCCTCAGTTTTCTGACCGGGGTCCAAACAGATATTGGACTGACATGATTTGATTCTCTTTTTGGAGTTTCCATTTTCCTTTCTTTTATTCCCCTTTTTGGGTCTTCTTTTAGGCATTTTCCTTTTACCCATCAACAAATGCATAAAGCTTTTGAAAAGAAACTTCCCTTTTTAGGCGTTCTCCTTGTTTCAGAGCCATTTCAATGCTCGTGTATTTCACTTCGCTGGGCTGTACGTTCTTCTTGCACAATTAAATAGACTGCTTTCAAGAAAGAACATTTTATTAGTTGAAAAAGTAGTTGACTTTGTGGCATTGATTATCTTCATTGCTTGATCTTTGCCTCATTTCCATTGAGAACTTTGCTACCAATTGGCTTTAGGGTGACTTCCTTTCAAACTGACCGGGTTTAGCCTCGGGTTTCTATGAGGATTTTCCTGTATGGTCTCTTATCTTTCTGTCTCATTCCGTTTCTCCTAAGACATTAGCCTTTGATTTCCAACTCCTTTCTAATCATCCTTTCTTTTTGGAAATAATCAATCATCATGATCAATCGGGAATTGTATCAATACGCCACTGAGGCTAGGTCTTTCTTTGTAACGACCCGGCCGGTCGTTTTAGAAAATTACGCCCCCAATCCCCAATTTAACTGTTTCCCTAAGTTCATTTCTGCTATTGTGGTATGCCGTGAGAGTCGGTTCTGAAATTTGGAGCATTTTGGGACACTTAGTCCCTAAATGAGAACTTTAAAGTTAGAAAATGGTCCGTAACCGGAACAGTGTTAAGACGATCTCGAAACAGAAATTTGATGGTTCCATTAGCTCCGTCAGGTGATTTCGGGGTTGGGAGCGCATTCGGAATGTATTTTGGAGGCCCGTAGCTCTATTAGGCTTGAAATGCCGAAGTTTGAAATTTTGGCGAATCCGAACGATAGGTGAGATTTTGATCCGGGGTCGGAATGGAATTCCGACAATTTCTGTAGCTTCGTTATGTGATTTTGGATATGTCCACAAATTTTCAGGTCATTCGGACGTCGTTTGGATGGGTTTTAGATCGAATGTGTATTTCGGAAAGTTTTAAGAAATTTAGGCTTGAATTCGATGTGAATTATGGGTTTTAATGTTGTTAGACGTGTGTTGAGGATTGGAACAAGTTCGAATAAGGTATTAGGAGGTGTTGGTGTGTTTGGATGAGGTCCCGAGGGCCTCGGGGTGATTTTGGATGGTTAAACGGGAAAAAAACATGGAAATTGCACGTTTAGGAGTTCTATTTCTGTTGTTTTCGCCCCTGCAGAAATGGAACCGCAGAGGCGAGTCCGCTGAAGCGGAAACGTAATCGCAGAGGCGGGTTTGTTCGCAGGAGCGGACGTTTGTCCGCTAAGGCGGCATCGCAGGTGCGAGGCTCAGACCGCAGGAGCGGTCAAGAGGCGGAACTGGGAAATCCGCAGAAGCGGATAAAGGATCGCTTATGCGAGCCTGCAGAAGCGGACACTGGTTCGCAGGAGCGAGAATTTTCATAGAAGCGGCTGCTCGATCGTAAAAGAGGACGCGCAGAAGCGTCCCTGGGATCGAAGAAGCGGAATGGGCCAACCAGGCCTGGGGTTCGCAGAAGCGACAAAATGTCGCGGAAGCGGTTCCGTAGAAGCGGAAAATAGTCTGCAGAAGCGAAAATCGCAGAGGGTTCAATTATACCAGAAGTTAGAAATTTCAGAAACATTCCAAACATTTGAGGGCTCGGCTTAAGAGGCGATTTGGGCAATTTTTTAGGGAGATTCAAGGGAAATCATCAGGTAATCATCTATGGACTCATCTTATGATTAGTATTGATAATATTATGCAATTAAATCATGAAAATGGAGGAATTTGGGGTAATTTATGGAGGATTTAGCCCTAGGCTTGAACTTTAGAAAATCAAGGTTTTGAAAGGGCAAATGGAGTCCGAATTTGGTAAATCTTATATGCTTAGACTCGTATTGAGACGAGGGTTCCGAATATATAACTTTCGTGATTTTTCAATAAGCGTACCGAAAGTCGGGTTTTGGCAACTTGTGGGTTTTTGATGTATTTGGAGTTGTTTTGATTGGGTAATTCCCAATTGGCCTATTTTGATGTTATTCTATTGATTTTTATCAGATACTACACTTGTGGAGGCCGACATTCGCGGCAAGAGGGTTATTTCTTAGTGGTTTTGTACCGGAATTGCGGTAAGTGGCTTGTCTAACCTCGTGTGGGGGACTTTCACCCCTAGGATATTATGTGATACTTTAAATGCCTTGTACGCGAGTTGACGGGCGTGTACATGCGTTGGTTGTTGAACACATACTTTACTTAAAATGTTCGATGAGTGATATTCCTGCTTTTAGCTGTTAATTCGATATTCTTACCCGGTAGTAGTTAGAAAAGCATGATTAGGTAGTATTTAACTGTCTAGTTGCCTAATTGTCTTACTTGAACTTCTTGGTAATCACTGGCGCTGTTATTCGGTGAAGTTATAGTTAAGCATATTATATTCTCTCTGTGTATCCCTTTACTTGCTATGTTTGTGGACTGCGGGTTCAATTCCCGGAGATCCCAGGGCTGTGGGTTCGATTCCCGGAGACCCGGAGTGATAATGATGTGGACTGCGGGTTTGATTCCCGGAGATCCCGAGATTTATTGAGATGTGGACTGCGGGTTCGATACCCGGAGATCCTGAGATTTATTGAGATGTGGACCGCGGGTTCGATTCCCGGAGATCCCGAGATTTATTGAGATGTGGACTGCGGGTTCGATTCCTGGAGATCCCGAGATTTATTGAGATGTGGACTGCGGGTTTGATTCCCGGAGATCCCGAGATTTATTGAGATGTGGAACCTGCGGGTTCGATTCCCGGAGATCCCGAGATTTATTGAGATGTGGATTGCGGGTTCGATTTCCGGAGATCCTGAGATTTATTGAGATGTGGATCGCGGGTTCGATTCCCGGAGATCCCGAGATTTATTGAAATGTGGGTCGTGGATTCGATTCTCGGAGACCCACGGGTACCGTCAATGGGACCGTGGGTTCAATTCCCACATGTCCTGGACTTGTTTTTATTGAGTTGGATACTTGTTGTCAGCTTAAATTATAAACGGTTGCAGTAATCATCTTGTTGTTGTTATTTCGGAATTATTATCATTTAAACTGCTTACTACTGTTATCATCATTATATTATTGTTTCTCAGTAGTGCCCTGACCTTCCTCGTCACTACTCCATCGAGGTTAGGCTTGGCACTTATTGAGTACCGCCGTGGTGTACTCATGCTACTCTTCCGCACACTTTTGTTGTGCAGATCTAGGTACATCAGGACAGGCTCATACTAGGTGATTCCGCAGCTTTCAGGGAGACCTCGAGGTATGATCCGCTACGTCCGCGGATCCGGAGGCTTTCCTTCTATTCTAATAGTACTAGTTGACATTTTTCCTTTATTTCGTTGTTAGACACTCTTTACACATAGAGCCACAGTTGTATATTCTCTTTTAGTCTGTGTTACCGTGGGATTCCGGATCTTGGATAGCGTTTTATTCAGTGTGCTGACGGATGTATGTGCCAAGCGGCACGGATTACATACCTTTTATGCTATTTTTCCGCTGTTTCTTATTTAAGTGTTCATAGTTTGTATATTCCGCAACGTGTTAGGCTTACCTAGTCATGGGGGCTGGGTTCCATCACGACATGTTCACGATTGGTGAACTAGGGTCGTGACAAGTTGGTATCAGAGCTCTGGGTTCATAGGAGTCACGGGACACAAACCGGTTACTTAGAGTCTCGCTGATCGATACGGAGACGTCTGTATTTATCTACGAGGGGCTATGTAACTGTTTAGGAAACTCTTCATTTCTTTTGGATTCCTTGTCGTGCGACATTTTAGGCATCAAAAATCTAAACCACTGCTTTCTATTCTCTCACAGATGGTGAGGACACGAGCTACTCACGATGATCAGGTACCCGCGCCCCCTGTTGACGTCGTCAGAGGCCGGGGCCGAGGTAGAGGACGAGGACGCGCCCGAGGTGCAGCCACAGCACCCGCGCGTGCTGCCGCTGAGGTGCCATAGGTAGACCAGGTTGGAGCGCATGCACCTGGTACACCGACCACAGCTGCTGAGTATGTATACCACTTTAGCTCAGGCAGGACTGCTTCCTCTCACTGCGGCTACATCCCAGGCCGGGGAAGGGCCCCAGACTCCTGCAACTGTTACACCTGAGCAGCGTGTGCCAGTAGGATAGGTTCCAGAGATTATGGTTATGCCTCTTGCCGCCCCAGCACAGCCCGGAGGTGAGTCAGTTGCCTCTGAGGACGAGCAGCGTAGATTGAAGAGGTTCAAGAAATATGACCCTCCAGTGTTCAGTGGGATGGCTTCAGATGATGCATTGGGTTTTCTGGAGGAGTGTCATCGTATTCTTCGTACTATGGGGATTGTAGAGACCAGCGGGGTTTCCTTCACTACTTTTCAGTTTCATGGGGACGCTTACGATTGGTGGCGTGCGTACGAGTTGGATAGTCCAAAGGAGTCTGCTTCATTGACCTGGACGCAGTTTTTTGATCTGTTTTTGAGAGAGTTTATTCCTCAGAGCCTTAGGGATTCTTGGCGCTCGGAGTTTGAGCGGTTGCGACAGGGCTCCATGTCAGTATCGGAGTGTGCTATCAGCTTCACCCGTCTCGCCAGGCATGCACCGGCCTTGGTAGCCACGGTCCGAGAGAGGGTGCGGAGGTTTATTGATGGCCTGATTCCGCCGATCCGATCCAGCATGGCTAGAGAGTTGGAGACAGATATATCTTATCAGCAGGCAGTGAGCATTGCCATGAGGATCGAGAGTATGCTCCCTAGAGAGCGGGGAGAGAGAGAGGCCAAGAGGTTTCGTGAGTCGGGCCATTTCTCTGGTGCCCGCACTTCATCAGCCGGTTCGTTTTGGCAGGGGTTATTCCGGTCGTCCAGTTCATTCAGCATTGCCAGCAGCTGATAGTACTCCAGCCCTTCCAGCACCTCAGGAGCCTTATTATGCTCCCCGAGTTTCTAGTGCACCTCCTGCGCGGGGTACTTTCCAGGGGTCAGACTAGTGGGGGTGAGGCCGGTCGATCTCAGCCACCGCGTCCTCCCAAAGCTTGTTTTGAGTGTGGGGATACTCGCTATCTGGTTAGGGAGTGCCCCATATGCAGGAGAGGAGCCCCTTATCAGTCATCACAGCATCAGCGTGGTTCTCAGGGCCAGCAGGCTATCATTCCAGCGACAACTGCCACTCCACCTGCCCAGCCAGCTAGGGGCGGGGGTCAGGGTGCCAGAGGCCGCCCTCGAGAGGGGGACAGGCCAGATTCTATGCTATTCCTGATCGCGCTGCGGCTGTTGCATCTGACTCTGTTATCACAGGTATTATTCTGGTTAGTCACGGGGAGGCATCGGTTCTATTCGACCCTGGTTCCACTTTTTCATATGTGTCTTCTTACTTTGCTTCTCATCCTGGGTGTGCCTCGGGATTCTTTGAGTGCCCCCATTTATGTTTCCACTCCGGTGGGTGATTCTTTGGTCGTGGACCGTGTATATCGGTCGTGTTTGGTTACCATTTGTGATTTTGAGACCAGAGCGGATCTATTGTTGCTCGGGATGGTCGATTTTGATATTATTCTGCGCATGGACTGGTTGTTGCCCCATTATGCTATTCTTGATTGTCACGCCAAGATCGTGACGCTGGCTATGCCAGGCATTTCACGTATTGAGTAGAGTGGTACTCTAGATCACACCCCTAGCCGTGTTATTTCTTTTCTCAGAGCTCAGCGTATGGTTGAGAAGGGGTGTGCTGCTTATCTAGCCTATGTGCGGGACGTCAGTATTGACACTCCCTCTATTGATTCTGTTCCTGTGGTACGTGACTTTGCTGATGTATTTCCAGCTGATCTTCCGGGCATGCCGCCCGACAGAGATATTGACTTTGCTATTGACTTGTTACCGGGCACTCAGCCCATTTCTATTCCACCGTACCGTATGGCTCCTCCCGAGTTGAAGGAGTTGAAGGATCAATTACAGGAGTTATTGGGTAAGGGTTTTATTCGACCCAGTGTTTCGCCTTGGGGTGCTCCTGTATTATTTGTGAAGAAAAAGGACGGTTCTATGCGTATGTGTATTGACTATCGTCGGCTGAACAAGGTTACAGTGAAGAACCGGTATCCTTTGCCCCGTATTGATGATTTATTTGACCAGCTACAGGGCGCACAGGTGTTTTCTAAGCTGAAGATTCGGGAGCCAGATATCCCGAAGACTGCCTTTAGGACCCGGTATGGTCACTATGAGTTCCTCGTGATGTCTTTTGGGCTGACTAATGCCCTAGCAGCCTTTATGCATTTGATGCACAGTGTGTTCAGGCCTTATCTAGACTCGTTCGTGATTGTCTTCATTGATGATATTCTAGTATATTCCCGTAACCGGGAAGAGCACGAGCAGCATTTGAGGATAGTGCTTCAGATTCTGAGGGAGAAGCAGCTTTATGCCAAGTTCTCTAAATGTGAATTCTGGTTGAGTTCAGTGGCAATTTTGGGCCACGTGGTGTCGAGTGATGGTATTCGAGTAGATCCGAGGAAGGTTGAGGCCGTGCAGAGTTGGGCCAGACCCTCCTCCGCTATTGAGATTCGCAGTTTCCTTGGTTTGGCGGGCTATTACCGTCGTTTCGTAGAGGGGTTCTCTTCGATTGCAGCACCTATGACCAGATTGACCCAAAAGGGTGCCCCTTTTCAGTGGACAGACGAGTGTGAGGCGAGCTTTCAGAAGCTCAAGACAGCTTTGACTTCGGCCCCTATATTGATGTTGCCTACGGGTTCGGGGTCCTATACTGTATATTGTGATGCCTCACGAGTTGGACTCGGTGCGGTATTGATGCAGGACGGTAGGGTGATTGCCTACGCGTCGAGACAGCTGAAGGTGCATGAGAAGAATTACCCTGTTCATGATTTGGAGCTAGTTGCCATTGTTCACGCCTTGAAGATTTGGCGTCATTACTTATATGGGGTTCCTTGTGAGATCTACACTGATCACCGGAGCTTGCAGCACTTGCTTAAGCAGAAGGACCTGAATATGCGTCAGAGGAGATGGTTGGAGCTACTGAAGGATTATGATATTACTATTCTCTATCATCCGGGCAAGGCTAATGTGGTTGTCGATGCCTTGAGTCGTCGGGCAGAGAGTTTGGGGAGTTTGGCATATCTACCAGCTTCAGAGAGGCCTATGGCGATGGATGTTCAGGCTTTAGCTAGGCAGTTTGTTAGATTGGATCTTTCGGAGCCCAGCCGGATTCTGGCATGTGTGGTTTCTCGGTCTTCTCTATTTGACCGCATCAGGGAGTGATAATAGGTGAATTTGACTATATTTATACCCTAAATAATCATGCTTTATTGTTGTTTTGATATTGTTTATGATGATAAAATGCTTTTATTAGTGTTCTTAGTGTGTTATAGGTACACTTGAGCTAATGAAGACTAAAAGAGCAAGTTTTGGAGTCAAAAGATGGTGAAAAAGGCCAAAGTGTGGTACAAGTCAAGAACATATGTTGAAAGTAGCCGGGAAGGTGTGATTCCGAGCTATATGGATGTTATGGAATGAATTTAAGTGATTTGGAGCTTTGAAGTCTGAGTAAAAGCTCAAGGAATTAAGCCGGGATCGAATTCGGGGGTCAAATTTGATAAGTGTAGAACAAGCGAAGAATGGATGAGGCATATTGTGCACTGTTTAGTACATTGGACATAACTTTTCGCTCAGATCTCCATTGTGGCTCCGTAATATATGGTCGGAAAGATAATTCAAAGGTCTACAACTTTCATGTTTTGATTTTTTCCAAATTCGCAACGGAACAGGGTGAAAAACCGCGGTTTCTCCGCGACCGCGGATGAACCGCGGAAAAACTGGCTCTCTGAAGTTTTACTGTTCGCGGTCCATCCGCGGCCGCGAACGAACCGCGGAAGTCCCAGCGGCAGCAAATCCCAATTGGACTCAAACTTAGTTTTTAAGCCCTAAAACCTCTATATAAACTCCTAGTTTGCCCCATAGAGGCATGTACTTTATTTCTTCAATACTTTTGCAAGGTTTTAGTAGGAGAGATTCCTCTCAAAACTCTTTCTATTATTTTATATCAAGCAATTCTTTATGATTTCAATTATTATTCTTGTTTCTTCAAGCATGAGTAGCTAAATTCTTTTCTAAGGTTTTGATGGAACCTATAGATAGATGAACTTATCGTTTATGTGATTACAAATTGTGATTTAGATTTCTATTTGTTCAACTTCATTCTTATTGTAGTCAATTGGTAGAGCTCCCAATTAGCGGTGCCTATTTAGTGTGCATAACTTGGAAAAGAGTGCATATTTAGGTTTATTGTTGAACAACACCACACCTAGGTTATTAGAGGAATCTATAATTTTAGGCGTAAAGACGGGGTTAGGAATAACGAAGTCTTGGGTGCAATCTAAAGTGAACTATTCAAATTAAAGCTAGCTAGGGTAGCTCGGGAGAGTGCACTAGTAAATTATTGTAATTGCTCGGGAGAGGTTACGATACACATAGCGTTCATGATTGATAGAATATATTATCAATTTGTAAGAGCATAACGATAAGGGATTCCATCAATAGGGGAAATTAACACCTTAGTCTTTCTCTATATTATTTTATTCAACATTCAATTCTTTCTTTTAAAGCATTCTTTAATTCTTGCAAAGTAGTTGTTCGAAACCACACATACATATATATTCAAAGTTTGGGAACTTGATTCGTAAGTACTTTTGAGGTTGTGAAAGTTGTGATTGATAGGTTAATTCTCTGTGGGATCGATCTTGGACTTATTAGACCAGGTTATATTGACTACGACCGTTGCTTGGACGTGAATCAATTTTGACGCCGTTGCCGGGGAATTAATGGAATTATCAATTGCCATTGACAGAACTTCAAGATTCTTGTGTATTCAGGTTCTTTCTACACTCTACATTGAATATTTTGACGTTTGTTGATTTGGGTATTCAGGTGCATGCCTAGAAAATCTGCAAGGACTGGAGAACTAATTGAAGGACTCTCGGACCCCGAGCAAACCTTCCGGGCACGTAACAAAGCCATCAAACAAATTCAACAATCTCAACAACCAATCAAACTAGACTTCGACATGGGTGACATAAACGATCAAAACCAGCAAGACGGGCTAAATATGCAAGAGGCACAGGAGGCACAAGAAGGTGCATTGTTCGACTGGGCACAACCTACAGCGGATAATTTGGCAACTGCCATCGTTGTGCCTGCAATTCAAGATGAGTCTTTCAAGATTACCAACAACATGCTTCACTTGTTGCAAAACAAGGGATTATTCTCTGGGTCTCAGGTTGAAGATCCACAGCAGCACCTCAAGAACTTTCTATCAATATGCAAAACACAAAGACAACCGAATGTAACTCCGGAAGCTATCGGATTACTACTTTTTCCATTCTCAGTTACAGGAGCAGCACATATATAGCTAAACTCACTCCCAATAAACTCCATTGCAACTTGGGATGAGTTAGTCAAACAATTCCACAACAAGTTTCATCCACCCAACAAAACAACTCAACAAATTGATGAGATTGTGAGCTTCAAACAAAAACCATTGGAAACACTACATGAAACTTGGGGGAGATTCAAAGGCATGCTTGTTATGTGTCCTCACCATGGGATTCCTGAACAGATGTTGGGTCAAAGGTTCTACATGGGACTTTCAGACAGTATGAAGAATATTGTAGATGCTTCAGCAGGTGGGGCTTTTCTGAGCAAGACTTGGAGAGAGGGCCAAAATTTGCTAGACAAGATGGCTCAAAATTTCGGGTGGACGTCCAGGAATGCTCCTATCACACCAGTAGTACACTCTGTACCTCTGGATCCATCCAACACTCTGGAGGAGAACGTGGCAACTTTATTGACACAAATGAGCATCCTGACAAAGAAGGTGGAAGAATCAGGGGTTAAGCAACAAGTTCACATTGTAGATACTACCAATGGTGGTTTATGCACATCTTGCATTAGCCAACCCATAGGTAATCCATGGGCTGCAGACCAAGAACATCATCATCAGCATGAGGACATGAATTATGTTGCTAATTATGGAGGGCAGCAACAGGGTAATCCGAGTTGGGGTCAGCAGGCTCCACAACAATACAGGCCTCCACAACTACAGTATAATGAAGCAAGTATGAGGCCACCACACAACATGGCTCCATATCCTAGACCTCAGAATTTCGGCAATCAGCAGCAGGGATATCATCCACCTCCACCACAACATGGGGGTAGACATGACGATGGGTTTGCGCAGAATTGAAAGCTATGATGCAACAGGTAATCGGGTCAAATGCCAAAACCAATGAGAGGATAGATGCCCATGATGCAGCCATCAAAAATATTGAAGTACAGGTGGGCCAGATTGCTATGTCTCTCAACAATCGTCCTCAAGGGACATTGCCTGCAGCCACACAAATAAACCCAAAGGACCAAGTCCCAAAGCAGATGATGGCAGTGACTCTGAGAAGTGGTAGAGATCTTAATGCTGAGAAAGAAAGTGAGAAAATCGACACACAAGCTGAGACACTCACTCCATTGCCCATTGAACTGGATGAGTCCACCGGGTTAACAAAAATTACAGTCCAGCCAGTTGCTGAAAATAAAGAGATGCAGCAGGGAATGGAAAAAGTAGCTGAACAGGTAGAGCAGCAGGTTGAAGAAAAAGTGATAGAAAAAGAAAAGTCCCAAGTCATTGGGAAGAAGAGGCCTCCACCACCATTCCCCCAAAGGTTGGCCAAACACCAGAAAGAGGAGCAATACAAAAATTTCTTCGAGATGCTCAAGCAAATCCAGGTAAACATTCCATTAATTGAAGCTTTAAAAGAAATGCCTGGTTATGCTAAGATGATGAAGGAATTGATGTCGCGGAAATTTGATTTCCAAGACTTGGCCACAGTTACACTCACCCAGACTTGTAGTGCAGTAGTCTCCAGACCCATTACTGAGAAGCTATCTGATCCAGGTAGTTTCACCATTCCATGCACTATAGGGAATTATGCCTTTACTAAGGCTTTATGTGATTTGGGGGCAAGCATTAATCTCATGCCCTTAGTTATCTATAAGAGGTTAGGTATTGGGAGAGCCAGACCCACCTCTATGCTTTTACAGCTTGCTGACAGGACGATTAAGCGTCCATTTGGTATTATAGATGATGTGCTAATCCAGGTTGGGAAGTTCGTGTTTCCCGCCGATTTTGTTATTCTTGATTGCAAGGTCGACGAAGAAATTCCTATAATCTTAGGAAGACCATTCCTAGCCACCGGGAGAGCTCTAATTGATTGTGAGACTGGGGAACTCAAGATGAGGTTGAATGATGAGGAGATCATATTCAATGTGCAAAAATCCATGAGGCGCCCTAGTGAGTTCGCAAATTGCTCTCTAGTTGATGCGGTTGATGTGATAGTGGAAACCGACGATGCAGAATTGACTATCGAAGATCCACTGCAAGCATGCCCGATGAACGTAGAAGAGGTAAATGGGGAAAGTTTGGCCGAATGGGTATTATCTTTGGAAGGCAAGGGATTTTGGAAGCGAGAGATCGAATTCGAACCCCTACACCTAGAAAAAAGAGAAAACCCACCAGCAAAGCCATCCATAGAAGAGCCACCGAAGCTTGAACTTAAACCACTACCATCACACCTCAGGTATGAGTATTTAGGCCCTAACTCCACTTTACCTGTTATTATCTCATCTAGTTTGTTAGATGTGCAGGCTCAAAAGCTTATACAGGTACTAAAAGAATGCAAGACTGCCATTGGGTGGACCATGGCAGACATAAAGGGGATCAGCCTTGCATACTGCATGCACAAGATTCTCCGAGAAGAGGGGCACAAACCTTCCAGGAAACGCAAAAGAAGGCTGAACCCGAATATGAAGGATAGGGTGAAAAACACGGGGTAGATCCCAGGTAAGTTGTCTCACCCTTCTGTGCTATACATGTATTATTATGCCATGAGGACATGGCATATTTTTAAGTGTGGGGTGGGAAACTTATCTTGTACATGATGTATATATTAGTGTAGTAAGTAATATAAAATAATAAAAATACAAAAAAATCAGAAAATTTTAAAAATCCAAAAATATGAGTAGAGGACTCTTCCTGATGACGGACTATTTAGGACAAGTACTCTTGAGGGAAGTAGTCCACGTAGGAATTTTTTTTCTTTTATTTTCTTTTTCTAGGTAGTGTATCATCTCACCCTTGGTTTTTCTTTTGACCACGGTTCTTTTCCAAGGGTTTTTATTTGAACCGGGTTAGGTAGATTTTTTCTCTTTTCTTTCTTTCTTTTCGTAGGATTAGAGGTAAAAGGGCAATATGTAACCCCGAATATGCACATTAGCAAAAGCATAAATTGAACTTGAGAATGTATCTTCTAAGCTTGACTGTAGAATCTTAATGTGCCTTAAATTGCACAATAATGCTTGCTTGAACATCGATAGGACTTTGTATATCAACTGGATTCCAAATGAGTTGCATGCTATGTGTGTGTGAGGTTTTACATACATTGTATGCTTTACATGATGCCTAGAACTTGCCCTGTGTGTTTGCAAAGCGAAATAGAGGTTGTTTGGTTGTAGAAAGGATAGAGGCATTTCTTTGTGTAACCCTATAAACCAATAGACATGAATTCACCCGTATATAATATCTTAGTTAATCCCTTTGAGCTTAAAGCCTATTCTTTGATAACCCTTAAATGTTCATCAAATTATTATGTTGTTCTACTTTACCTCCTGGAAGCACTTGTATTGTAATGAATATGCAAAAGTTTAAGTGTGGGGTGAAGGGAAATTGAAAAGGGAAAATCAAGAATGAATGGTAGAAAATAGTGAATTGGCCAAAATAATGCAAATGTGTGCAAAGCAATGAGAAAAAGAGCTATATCAATGTATATATGGAAAAAAAACTAAAAAGGCCGGTTACACCAACAAAGGAAAATGGGGATTAAAAGCAAATAAAGGCGAATAAATATTTATGGGAGACATAAGGAAGAAAAGAAAACTAAAAGGGAAAGTTGTGAAAAAGAAAAGAAAAGTGCTTAGGGAGGCTAGTCACTATACCCAAAAGTATCCTACCCGTCCCGTAGCCTACATTACAACCCTTAAAGACCTCTTGATTTATGATTGAATAACTCGATTAGTGGAGTATTACACTAGGGGCAAGCCTATGGTGTGTCTGTACGCATATGAATGTTCTTTGTTGAGAGTGAGTGAATTTTCCGATATTTATAAGTTCTATGTTCTTCATTGTTTATGTGTGGGAACTTCTCTCAATAAAGTTGGTGAGAGCATGTAACTCAAGAGGAAGAAGGTAAATTTGCAAGTTTTTGGTAATAATTAGAGTAAGCAATAATGTGTTGGCATGAGAGTTTACGGTTAGGTAAGGATTGTGCATATCTTAGGTTAATCATGAAAAATAGCTTTTTGTGACATAATTGGGGGAGACATAAATAAAATTGGCCTAAAGTGTGATTAAGGTTGCTCGAGGACGAGCAAAGGTTTAAGTGTGGGGTATTGATAATAGGTGAATTTGACTATATTTATGCCCTAAATAATCATGCTTTATTGTTGTTTTGATATTGTTTATGATGATAAAATGATTTTATTAGTGTTCTTAGTGTGTTATAGGTACACGTGAGCTAATGAAGACTAAAAGAGCAAGTTTTGGAGTCAAAAGATGGTGAAAAAGGCCAAAGTGTGGTACAAGTCAAGAACATATGTTGAAAGTAGCCGGGAAGGTGTGATTCCGAGCTATATGGATGTTATTGAATGAATTTAAGTGATTTGGAGCTTTGAAGTCTGAGTAAAAGCTCAAGGAATTAAGCCGGGATCGAGTTCGGGGGTCAAATTTGATAAGTGTAGAACAAGCGAAGAATGGATGAGGCATATTGTGCACTGTTTAGTACATTGGACATAACCTTTCGCTCAGATCTCCATTTAGGCTCCATAATATATGGTTGGAAAGCTAATTCAAAGGGCTACAACTTTCATGTTTTGCGTTTTTCCAAATTCGCAACGGAACAGGGTGAAAAACCGCGGTTTCTCCGCGACCGCGGATCAACCGCGGAAAAATTGGCTCTCTGAAGTTTTACTGTTCGCGGTCCATCCGCGGCCGCGAACGAACCGCGGAAGTCCCAGTGGCAGCAAATCCCAATTGGACTCAAGCTTAGTTTTTAAGCCCTAAAACCTATATATAAACTCCTAGTTTGCCCCATAGAGGCATGTACTTTATTTCTTCAATACTTTTGCAAGGTTTTAGTAGGAGAGATTCCTCTCAAAACTCTTTCTATTATTTTATATCAAGCAATTCTTTATGATTTTAATTATTATTCTTGTTTCTTCAAGCATGAGTAGCTAAATTCTTTTCTAAGGTTTTGATGGAACCTATAGATAGATGAACTTATCGTTTATGTGATTACAAATTGTGATTTAGATTTCTATTTGTTCAACTTCATTCTTATTGTAGTCAATTGGTAGAGCTCCCAATTAGCGGTGCCTATTTAGTGTGCATAACTTGGAAAAGAGTGCATATTTAGGTTTATTGTTGAACAACACCACACCTAGGTTATTAGAGGAATCTATAATTTTAGGCGTAAAGACGGGGTTAGGAATAACGAAGTCTTGGGTGCAATCTAAAGTGAACTATTCAAATTAAAGCTAGCTAGGGTAGCTCGGGAGAGTGCACTAGTAAATAATTGTAATTGCTCGGGAGAGGGTTACGATACACATAGCGTTCATGATTGATAGAATATATTATCAATTTGTAAGAGCATAACGATAAGGGATTCCATCAATAGGGGAAATCAACACCTTAGTCTTTCTCTATATTATTTTATTCAACATTCAATTCTTTCTTTTAAAGCATTCTTTAATTCTTGCAAAGTAGTTGTTCGAAACCACACATACATATATATTTAAAGTTTGGGAACTTGATTCGTAAGTACTTTTGAGGTTGTGAAAGTTGTGATTGATAGGTTAATTCTCTGTGGGATCGATCTTGGACTTATTAAACCAAGTTATACTGACTACGACCGTTGCTTGGACGTGAAACAGGGAGCGTCAGTTCGACGACCCCCATTTGCTTGTCCTTCAGGATAGAGTTCAGCGTGGTGATGCTCGAGATGTTACCATCGGGGATGATGGAGTTATGAGGATACAGGGGCGTATCTGTGTGCCTAATATAGATGATCTTCGAGAGCTGATTCTAGCAGAGGCCCACAGCTCGCGGTATTCCATCCATCCGGGAGCCGCGAAGATGTATCAGGACTTGAAACAGCATTACTGGTGGAGGCGGATGAAGAGGGATATAGTTGATCATGTTTCTAGATGCCTCAACTGCCAGCAGGTGAAGTATGAGCATCAGCGTCCGGGTGGATTGATGCAGCAGATCGAGATTCCCGAGTGGAAATGGGAGCGCATTACCATGGACTTTGTATCTGGACTTCCACGGACGGTTAGGAAGTTTGATTCCATTTGGGTCATTGTGGATCGGCTGACCAAGTCCGCCCATTTTATACCGGTGAGCACTACCTATTCGTCGGAGCGACTGGCGGAGATCTATATCAGAGAGATAGTTCGGCTGCACGGTATTCCAGTTTCCATTATTTCAGATAGAGGCACTCAATTCACTTCGCGGTTCTGGAGGGCTGTACAGCGGGAGTTAGGTACTCGGGTGGAGCTGAGCATAACATTTCATCCCCAGACTGATGGGCAGTCCGAGCGCACTATTTAGATTTTGGAGGATATGCTCCATGCGTGCGTGATTGAGTTTGGAGGTTCATGGGATCACTTCTTGTCACTGGCGGAGTTTGCTTATAACAACAGCTACCAGTCTAGTATTCAGATGGCACCGTATGAGGCCCTATATGGTAGGAGGTGCAGGTCTCCCGTGGGTTGGTTTGAGCCGGGCGAGGACAGGTTGCTAGGTACTGATATGGTTCAGGATGCTATGGACAAGGTCAAGGTGATTCGGGACAGACTTCGTGCAGCCCAGTCTAGACAGAAGAGTTATGCGGACAAGAAGGTTCGCGATGTGGCTTTTATGGTTGGCGAGCGGGTTATGCTTCGAGTCTCGCCCATGAAGGGCGTTATGAGGTTCGGGAAGAAAGGGAAGTTGAGTCCTAGATTTATTGGCCCTTTCGAGATTTTGAGGCGTATTGGGGAGGTTGCCTATGAGTTAGCCTTACCTCCTAGTTTAGCCGGAGTTCACCCCGTATTTCATGTCTCCATGCTCCGGAGATACCATGGTGACCCGTCGCATGTGTTGGATTTCACTTCTATTCAGCTAGACAAGGATCTGTCTTATGTTGAGGAGCCGGTAGCCATTCTAGACAGGCAGGTCAGAAAGCTAAGGTCGAAGAACATCGCTTCGGTAAAGGTTCAGTGGCGGGGCCAGCCGAGCAGGATATGCGCAGCCAGTACCCTCATCTTTTCACTACTCCAGGTATGTTTTCTATGCTCGTTCGAGGACGAACGAATCTTTTAAGGGTGGGAAGATGTAACGACCCGGTCGGTCGTTTTAGAAAATTACGCCCCAATCCCCAATTTAACTGTTTCCCCAAGTACATTTCTGCTATTGTGGTATGCCGGGAGAGTCAGTTCTACAATTTGGAGCATTTTGGGACACTTAGTCCCTAAATGAGAACTTTAATGTTAGAAAATGGTTCGTAACCGGAACAGTGTTAAGACGATCTTGGAACGGAAATCTGATGGTTCCATTAGCTCCGTCAGGTGATTTCAGGGTTGGGAGCGCGTTCGGAATGTATTTTGGAGGCCCGTAGCTCTATTAGGCTTGAAATGCCGAAGTTTGAAATTTTGGCGAATCCGAACGATAGGTGAGATTTTGATCCGGGGGTCGGAATGGAATTCCAACAATTTCTGTAGCTTCGTTATGTGATTTTGGATATGTCCACAAATTTTCAGGTCATTCGGACGTCGTTTGGATGGGTTTAAGATCGAATGTGTATTTCGAAAAGTTTTAAGAAATTTAGGCTTGAATGCGATGTGAATTATGGGTTTTAATGCTGTTAGACGTGTGTTGAGGATTGGAACAAGTTCGAATAAGGTATTAGGAGGTGTTGGTGTGTTTGGATGAGGTCCCGGGGGCCTCGGGGTGATTTCGGATGGTTAAACGGGAAGAAAACATGGAAATTGCAGGTTTAGGAGTTCTGTTTCTGTTGTTTTCGCCCCTGCGGAAATGGAACCGCAGAGGCGAGTCCGCTGAAGCGGAAACGTAATCGCGGAGGCGGGTTTGTTCACAAGAGCGGATGTTTGTCCGCTGAGGCGGCATTGCAGGTGCGAGGCTCAGACCGCAGGAGCGGTCAAGAGGCGGAACTGGGAAATCCGCAGAAGCGGATAAAGGATCGCTTATGCGAGCCCGCAGGAGCGGACACTGGTTCGCAGGAGCGAGAATTTTCGTAGAAGCGGCTGCTGGATCGTAGAAGCGAACGCGCAGAAGCGTCCCTGGGATCGTAGAAGCAGAATGGGCCAACCAGGCCTGGGGTTCGCAGAAGCGACGAAATGTCGTGGAAGCGGTTCCGCAGAAGCGGAAAATAGTCCGCAGAAGCGAAAATCGCAGAGGGTTCAATTATACCAGAAGTTAGAAATTTCAGAAACATTCCAAACATTTGAGGGCTCGGCTTAAGAGGCAATTTGGGCAATTTTTGAGGGAGATTCAAGGGAAATCATCAGGTAATCATCTATGGACTCATCTTATGATTAGTATTGATAATATTATGCAATTATATCATGAAAATGGAGGAATTTGGGGTAATTTATGGAGGATTTAGCCCTAGGCTTGAACTTTAGAAAATCAAGGTTTTGAAAGGGCAAATGAAGTCCGAATTTGGTAAATCTTATATGCTTAGACTCGTATTAAGACGAGGGTTCCGAATATATAACTTTCGTGATTTTTCGATAAGCGTACCGAAAGTCGGGTTTTGGAAACTTGTGGGTTTTTGATGTATTTTGAGTTGTTTTGATTGGGTAATGCCCAATTGGCCTATTTTGATGTTATTCTATTGATTTTTATCAGATACTACACTTGTGGAGGCCGACATTCGCGGCAAGAGGGTTATTTCTTAGCAGTTTTGTAGCGGAATTGAGGTAATTGGCTTGTCTAACCTCGTGTGGGGGACTTTCACCCCTAGGATACTATGTGATACTTTAAATGACTTGTACGCGAGGTGACGGGCGTGTACATGAGCTGCTTGTTGAACATATACTTTACTAAAAATGTTCGATGAGTGATATTCCTGCTTTTAGGTGTTAATTCGATATTCTTACCTGGTAGTAGTTAGAAAAGCATGATTAGGTAGTATTTAACTGTCTAGTTGCCTAATTGTCTTACTTGAGCTTCTTGGTAATCACTGGCGCTGTTATTCGGTGAAGTTATAGTTAAGCATATTATATTCTCTCTGTGTATCCCTTTACTTGCTATGTTTGTGGACTGCGGGTTCAATTCCCGGAGATCCCAGGGCTGTGGGTTCGATTCCCAGAGACCCGGAGTGATAATGATGTGGACTGCGGGTTCGATTCCCGGAGATCCTGAGATTTATTGAGATGTGGACTGCGGGTTCGATTCCTGGAGATCTTGAGATTTATTGAGATGTGGACTGCGGGTTCGATTCCCGGAGATCCTGGGATTTACTGAGACAAGGGCCGCGGGTTCGATTCCCGCAGACCCGAGATTTATTGAGATGTGGACTGCGGGTTCGATTCCCGGAGATCCTGAGATTTATTGAGATATGAACTGCGGGTTCGATTCCCGGAGATCCTGAGATTTATTGAGATGTGGACTGCCTGCGGGTTCGATTCCCGGAGATCCTGAGATTTATTGAGATGTGGATTGCGGGTTCGATTCCCGCAGATCTTGAGATTTATTGAAATGTGGGTTGCGGGTTCGATTCCCGGAGACCCATGGGTACTGTCAATGGGACTGTGGGTTCAATTCCCACATGTCCTGGACTTGTTTTTATTGAGTTGGTTACTTGTTGTTAGCTTAAATTGTAAACGGTTGCAGTAATCATCTTATTGTTGTTATTTCGGAATTATTATCATCTAAACTGCTTACTATTGTTATCATCATTATATTATTGTTTCTCAGTAGGGCCCTGACCTTCCTCGTCACTACTCCATCGAGGTTAGGCTTGGCACTTACTAAGTACCGCCGTGGTGTACTCATGCTACTCTTCCGCACACTTTTGTTGTGCAGATCCAGGTACATCAGAGCAGGCTCATACTAGGTGATTCCGCAGCTTTCTGGGAGACCTCGAGGTATGATCTGCTACGTCCGCGGATCCGGAGGCTTTCTTTCTATTCTAATAGTACTAGTTGACAATTTTCCTTTATTTCGTTGTTAGACACTCTTTACACATAGAGCCACAGTTGTATATTCTCTTCTAGTCTGTGTCACCGTGGGATTCCGGATCTTGGTAGCGTTTTATTCAGTGTGCTGACGGATGTATGTGCCAAGCAGCACGGATTACATACCTTCTTATGCTATTTTTCCGCTGTTTCTTATTTAAGTGTTCATAGTTTGTATATTCCGCAACGTGTTAGGCTTACCTAGTCGTGGGGACTGGGTGCCATCACGACATGTTCACGATTGGTGAACTAGGGTCGTGACATTCTTCTTTACCAGACGGAATTCTGTATAATCGGTCTTGTCACCTTTCTTTGTAACAATTTCGAGATTCAAAGTTAAAACAAAAGGGATGTGAAAGAAAAATGAACAAAAAATGAAAAAAAATGAATCAATATAGAAGCGTCCCTTTCGGGGAGAGAAGGACTTACCTGGGGTGTATGCTGACTTCAAACCGACATGACATGCTTCTTGAACTAGATGCTTGATCGTCACAAACTCTCATTTCCTTGTGAACCAAAACGGGTCTACGTTTCCAAGCTAAGGAGCCATGCCAGGACCATTTGTGGTGACATACCCTTTTCGGTTGATAGTGCCCTCTTGCGGGTTTTCGCCAATCGACCTCTCTCATTTCTCTTCTTACCATCGCCGGATAGCACTCTTTGCGAGTTTTTACTAACGGGCTCTCTCTTTTTGTATTTCTCTACTTCCATCGTCTCATGGTTCCCGAAGGTTTTTACCAATAAGACTCTCTCATTTTATTTCTTTTCATTCTGAACGCTTCGGATTGCAACAATGATGTTTTCTCAATTCCTATTTCTTTGCATCGATCTTGAAGGACTTGTACTCGGTTTTGGTAACAAGGACTATGGACAAAATTACAACTTTGGAACCATCTTGATGGATCTGAACTGAATCGCCATATCATCTGGCCCAGTTTCATTTTTTGGGGGAAATTGGGATTTTTGGTTTGGTGTGACTGAACCTCAGGAAGAGGTTGCCTACGTATCCTTTCGGAATCATGTCAGAATGTAGTTCAGGTTAACTTTGTTTTGTTTTGTTTTGTTTTTGTTTTGCTTTTGGTTTTCTTTTCTTTTTTCTTCTTCTTCTTTTTTTTTTTTTTGAATTTGGTTTTGGATTCCAAAGAGGGTAGCCAAAGAAATGTAACCGGCTCAAAGGGTTTACAAAAAGGGTTGGTAGTGTTTGGGTAGTCGGAATAAAAGCCTTCAATCATTTCGACTTGTAAGGACATCATCGAAGCAAACTTAGACATAATACCTTTTGACAACATCTGCATTCACAGCTGTCTCAGGATCATTTCCTTCCATATCTCCCAAGTATAATGCTCCTCTCGGCAGTATTTTCCTGATGATGTATGGCCCCTTCCAATTAGGAGCGAATTTTCCTTTCGCTTCCTGGTGATGCGGAAGAATGCGTCTTAAAACCAACTGACCTACTTCAAAATTTCTTGGTTGTAATTTCTTATTGTAAGCACGAGCCATCCTTTTTTGGTACAACTGTCCATGACAGACTGCAGCCATTCGCTTTTCATCAATCAAAGTTAACTGCTCCAATCGAGTCTTAACCCATTCACTATCTTCAATCTCTGCTTCAACAATCGTTCGGAGTGAAGGAATTTCCACCTCTGCCGGTATCACAGCCTCGGTTCCATAGACTAGCAGGTATGGGGTTGCTCCTACCGATGTGCACACTGTAGTACGATATCCCGGTAAAGCGAAAGGTAATTATTCATGCCATTTTCTAGAACTCTGGATTGTCTTTCTCAAAATCTTCTTAATGATTTTGTTCGCTGCTTCAACGGCACCATTGGCTTTGGGCCGATAAGGAGTGGAGTTCCTATGCGTTATCAATTGCTCGCATATTTCTTCCATCAAACGACTATTCAGATTCGTAGCATTGACTGTGATGATAGTTGCAAGTATACCAAAACGACATATAAGATTCGAGTGTACAAAATCCACCACGGCTTTCTTGGTGACCAATTTGAGGGTGACAGCCTCGACCCATTTTGTGAAGTAATCGATAGCGACCAGTACGAATCGGTGCCCATTCGAAGCTTTCGGCTCAATCGGGCCAATGACATCCATTCCCCAAGAAACAAATAGCCACGGCGCCGACATAGGATGTAGCTCAGTTGGAGGTGCATGAATCAGATCTCCATGTACCTGACATTGATGACATTTCCGGACAAAACTGAAGCAGTCTTTCTCCATAGTTATCCAATAATACCCAGCTCGAAGGATTTTCTTGGCTAAGACATACCCATTCATATGAGGCCCGCACATTCCTGCGTGTACTTCGTGCATGATTCTTCCTGCTTCTTTGGCATCAACACACCTTAAGAGGTTAAGATCCGGGGTTCTTTTATACAAGACTTCGCCGCTCAAAATGAAACCACTTGCATGCCGCCTAATGGTCCTCGTTTGATCTCCAGTAGCATGTTCAGGGTATTCTTGTGTTTTCAAGAATCTTCTAATATCGTAGTACCATGGCTTGACGATTGGTCCTTCTTAGATTGCATTGCAATAAATGTGTCTTTCCCTGATTTGGATTTCCGAAGGATTGACATGGGCGTTGCCTGGATAAGGTAGCATTGAAGCTAAAGTGGCAAGTGCGTCAGCTAGTTTAATGTGACATCATGAGATATACCTGAACTCTATCGATGCAAATCGCTTGCCAAGAATATTCAGTTGTCGGTAAGGGAGGAGTTTAACGTCCCGAGTCTCCCATTCACCTTGAGATTGTTTGATAATCAGATCTGAATCTCCCATGATCAACAAATCTTCAACGCCCTGATCAATTGCCATGTTCATACCCATGATGCAAGCTTCATACTCAGCCCTATTGTTCGTGCAAAAGAAACGGAGTCTAGCCGTAGCTGGGTAATGCTGACCGGCAGGAGAGATCAAGATTGCCCCAATCCCTACACCTTTAGCATTTACCGCCCCATCAAAAAACATTTTCCAAGCATGACTGTCCTCCGAAACAACTTTCATCGTGTTTACCTCTTCATCAGGAAAGAAGGTATTCAGTGGTTGATACTCTTCGTCGATCGGGTTTCCGGCCAAGTGATTTGCTAATGCTTGGGCCTTCATTGCCATGCGAGTGACATAGACTATATTGAACTGAGTGAGTAGGATTTGCCATTTTGCCAGTCTTCCGGTGGGCATCGATTTCTGGAATATATACTTCAAAGGGTCCAACCTGGTAATGAGGCAAGTCGTATGAGCTTGGAGGTAGAGTCTCAGTTTCTGAGCGACCCAAGTTAGAGCACAACACGTTCTTTCCAGCAAAGTGTACTCGACCTCATAACTAGTGAACTTCTTGCTTAGGTAGTAAATCGCCTGCTCTTTCTTCTCTGTTACGTCATGTTGTCCGAGGACACAACCAAAAGAGTTTTCCAAGACTGTTAAATACAAGAAAAGAGGTCTCCCTGGCTCCGGCGGGACTATGACTAGAGGGTTCGACAAATATTCTTTGATTTTGTCGAAAGCTTCTTGACATTCAGTTGTCCACTTGATTGCAGCATCTTTCTTCAGCAACTTGAATATGGGCTCACATGTAGAAGTCAATTGGGCGATGAACCTACTGATGTAGTTTAATCGGCCCAGAAGACTCATTACGTCTTTCTTTGTTTTGGGAGGAGGTAGATCCCGGATGGATTTTATCATTGTGGGATCCAATTCAATACCCCTTCTACTAACTAAGAACCCCAAGAGTTTACATGATGGGACTCCGAAAGCGCATTTGGCCGGATTCAACTTCAAGTCATATTTCCGCAACCTTTTAAAGAATTTCCTCAAGTTTCGCACATGATCGCCCTGAGTTCTGGATTTGATGATCACATCGTCCACGTACACCTCTATTTCCTGATGCATCATGTCGTGGAAAATGGCAGTCATAGCTCTCATGTATGTTGCTCCGGCATTTTTCAAACCGAATGGCATGACCCGGTAGTAGTAAGTTCCCCAAGGTGTGGTAAAAGCAGTCTTCTCGGCGTCCTCTTCATCCATCAACACTTGATGATATCCCGCATAACAATCCACAAACGATTGTATCTCATGTTTGGCACAGTTATCAACGAGGATGTCGATGTTCGGTAAAGGAAAGTTATCTTTAGGACTTGCTTTATTCAGATCTCGGTAATCCACACATACTCGAGTCTTTTCGTCCTTCTTTGGCACAGGCACAACATTAGCTAACCATGTGGTGTATTGTACTACCCGAATTACCCCTGTTTTTAACTGTTTAGTGACTTCTTCTTTGATTTTATCACTGATGTCAGTTTTGAACTTCCTTTGCTTCTGTTGCACTAGGCGACAGTCAGGGTAGATTGGTAACTTGTGCACCACTAGATCGGCTCCTAATCCTGACATGTCATCGTAAGACCAAGCAAACATATCTTTAAATTCAAACAAAGCTGGATTATCGCATCTCGAGTTTTCTCATCTGTGTGGATGCTTATCTTGGTCTCTCGGACCTCTTCAGCAGTTCCCAAATTAACCGGTTCAGTATCATTCAAGTTCGGCTTAGGTTTATTCTCAAAATGTTCCAATTCTCGATTTATTTCCCTAAAAGCCTCCTCTTCATCGTATTCCGGTTCTTGGTTCATTATTTCCAAATTAGGTGGCGTTTTCCGATTTGAGTATGAAGTCCGTAAGCATGTCATGTTATTTAAAGCCGCAATATTATGACTGAAAAGAAAGAATAAATAACCAAAATTAGAAAGAGTGCAGAGTGATGAAATATTTATTTCATGTTCTTGGAATTTTCTGAAGATAAACAAAGTTACATTGGGAAGACTGAAAATACAAAAAAACAAAGAAAAACATCCAAGTTACATCCTGAAGTAACTTGTGATGAAGGAACAGTGACACGACAAATCTACCAGAACTCCCGCTTGATTGGGAATGGTATGGCCTTCCAATTTTGTAATTTGTCTTCTGGGCCTACATACAGCACCTCAGCGGTGCTTTTACCTTCTCCCAATTGAACCATGTTAACATCATAAAGCATTTACCTTATAGCTCCACAGATGTCTTCGATTTCCTCTGATGTGAAGACCTCATCTTCCTCTTTTTCACTGTATCTGGGTCGAACAAAAGTTTGGTACAAATGTGGCAATGGTCGTGGTAGAACCCATCCTTTTTCCTTTCTTTTATTGGCCCATTTCTCGTCTTCAGGGGTAGGGCAGAAGCCTACTCCAAAGAACTTTTCAGCTGTAGGCAAAGTTATTAGCTTTGATACTCCTTGCAAGGACTTTCCCAAACCTTTTCCTGGTTGGAAGCCGTGTTTGATCATTTATTTTGCCACCATGATGGAGGCATTAGACAAAAAGGGTTGGGGGCAACGGTTCCCTTCTTCGTGTTGGTCTGCCAATACAACCTCGAAAGCTTGATAAACGATGTGTTCGCTTCCTTCTTGCGCTTCTAAGCATGGGATGGATGGGTCCCGATAGATCGACTGCTCGTCCTCCCCGTGGACCATGATTTCTTGTCCCTTGTGTTCAAATTTTAACATCTGATGGAGGGTCGAGGGTACAGTCCCAGCTGCATGAATCCATGGTCTTCCCAGAAGAAAGTTGTAGGAAGTGTCCATATCTAGAACTTGAAATGTCACTTTGAAATCTACCGGGACGATGGTTAGAATCACATCAATCTCCCCAACCGTGTCTCTCTTCACACCATCAAAGGCTCGCACACATATGTTGTTGCACAGAATTCTTTCAGCTCTAATTCCTATGCAGTCCAGAGTGGAAAGCGGGCATACGTCTACTCCTCAGCCCCCATCTACCATGACCTCTTTATGTAGTAGCCTTCACATTTGACAGTCAAATGCAAAGCTTTGTTGTGGTCCGCCCCTTCCAGAGGCAAATCAATCTTACTGAAAGAAATCTGATTGACTGTGAAGAACCTCTCCGCCATTCTTTCAAGTTGTTCAGACGAAATCTCAACAGGCACATATGCCTCATTCAAGGTTTTTAACAAAACCTTTTGATGTTCAGCGGACTTCATTAACAAGGACAACATGGATACTTGTTGCGGGTATTTGCGCAGTTGGTCTATTACCTCATAGTCAGGCAACTGCATCTTCCAAAAAAAGACCTCTGCTTCTTCTGCGCTTATAGGTTTTTTTGGATGGGAAATGCCTTTGTGTGGCATCATTTATCTCCTGCGTGTTCAAATACTTTTTCCCTAAGATGCTCCCAGATGATTCTCCTACGACCTATTTTCCTTTGCGGGTAATGAGTGTCCGTTGATAGCTCCAAGGTATATCGGATGGATCTGTCATGGGTTTTTGTTGCACACGTGCAATAACCATGGGTTCAACTGGTTGTAGTGATTCAGTTGGCTTTCGGGCCACATAGGTTCCTTTTGGTACATACACCGTTGTTTCCCTCTTCAAATGAAACTTCTTGGGGGCACCTATTGACAGGGATTTTTCCACTCGGCCTCGCGGGAGGTAAAGAACTCCATTCTTTTGAGATGATGCCTTCATTTCGATCTTCTTTTCAGATCCAGTCTTGGCAACTTCAATCTTTTTCCCCACTTTCTCTTGTTTTGGGGTAACATCAGGCCGTTATTCCATGTCAGTGATGGCAATTATCGCTTTCAAGGCCGGGTTAAATTCCTTATCTTCACAAATCATCCCAATTACCGGCCCGTTGTTGTGGGCTGGCAATGGGTTATTTGTCACATTCGGGACATCTTCATCTGTTAAAACTATCCTCCCTTGATTGATTTGATCTTGCACCGCCTTCTTCAGAGTCCAACAATTGTTGGTGCTATGCCCCTCAACCCCTAAATGGTAGGCACAATATATTCCTCGTTGGTAGGCAGGAGAGTCCGGATTCTGCCTGTTCTGTGGAACGGGCTGCAATAGGTTCTCTTGCCTGAGTTTGGGAAAAAGAGTGGAATATGGCTCCCCAATTGGTGTAAAGTTCGTCTTGGGTGGCTCACGATGGCGGGTGTTATTTGGTCGGGGGTTGTATTGGTTCAGGTAGGGAGGCTGGTTTCTTTGGAATGCAGGTGGATTTTTGTTGGCTGGTGGCTGCGGCCGTGCAAAAGGTTGAGCATTCATGACCGCGTAGGGTAGAGGCGGAGGAACATAGGTCATGCCATGGTGTGAATAGTAATGCTGGGGGGCCTTTCAGAGAATACCTGCCTTGGGGCTCGGTATCTTCTATCTTTTACTGCCGCCATGACAATTTCTTCTTTCTTTTTGCTCCTGGGCATCCCTCCAGACCCGCCTTGGATGGCTTGGGAGGTTGCTCGAATGGCCGCTTGGCTCAAAATTCTACCAGTTTTTAAGCCATTCTCCACCATCTCTCCAATCTTGATTGCTTTGGCGAAAGGTTTTCCCATCGATGACATCATGTTTTGAAAATAGTCCGGCTCCTGAGCCTGGAGGAAGGTCGTGACCATTTCAATTTCATCCATGGGGGGTTTCACCCTAGACGCTTGTTCACGCCATTTGATGGCATATTCCCTGAAGCTCTCTGAGGGCTTCTTCTTCAAATTCGACAGAGAGCCTATCCGGTGCAATGTCGATGTTGTATTGGAATTGTTTAACAAAATCTCTGGCCAAATCATCCCAAATGTGCCAGCGAGATATGTCCTGGTCCATGTACCATTCTGAGGCTATCCCAACCAGACTCTCACCGAAATATGCCATTCGCAACTCTTCCTTACCACCGGCGCCTCGCAACGGATTTTAATACTTCTTGAGGTGAGCAATAAGATCACCATGTCCATCATATTTTTCAAACTTCGACGTTTTAAATTCTGATGGCAAATGTACATGTGGGAACATGCATCGATCGGCATAAGAAACACTTTTCTGCCCGCTCAGACCTTGTATGTTTTTCAAACTCTGCTCCAAGCTTCTCATTCTTTTTATCATTTCGTCCTGCTCGGGAGCTATTGGATTTTGTCTTGGTATGAACTCATATTGAGGTGGCTGAGGACAGATATTGGCGGCAACCTCGGTAGGATCCAGTGCAAGTGGTGGTGCTGGGAATGTAAAGGACGAGGAACCAAAGAAAGGAGTATGTGTGGCAGGACGCGCCGTGATTGGAACTGGCAAACCGACTGATATTCTGGTGGATGTGTCCAATGCTGTCGCCCGAGGATAGGAAGTGGAGGGTGATTCGGAGAGGGCTGCGACATTAGAATACCCAAACAGAGTAGGTGGGTAATCGGTGGGGGTATTAGAAATCCCACTAGATCTGAGGAATAGTTCGGGGAACCCAGGGATCAGACCTGGGGGCTCTTTCCCGTTATTCCAATCATCTAGCATCTCTACCATGCGACAACGCAAAATCCTATTTTCCTCCGCAGCTGCTGACTTAATAGTTGGAACGGTTGTTATGGAGCTTTCTTCCGAGACGGGAATGGTTGGTAGAGGGATTTCTGAAGACATGTTGGCACCTCTTTTTGACCTTGTGAAATAAGGATGGGTACTTTCGGGCTACTGAACTCTTCCTTTGGATCTTGTGAAGTATTAATGTGATGCCAGATTACAACAAAATCAACCACTCTTTACTAAAACCTGGAGTTTGGCAAAAAAACGGTTAGTCTGAAACAATATAACAGATAAGTAATCTCACGTTGGGTGTGATGCACTTATACAGTTGATTGTGTTGCTATATATATTCGATTGCTATGCGTCATTCCAGTTTGTACTTTCTTTGGCTCTCATCTTCTCCCACAAATTCTTTTCTTTTATCTTCCCCGCTTTTTTTCTTTTCTCTTAGTGATGGTCGAATCTTATGTGGATTGCCTACGTATCATGTCCCCACATGAATCAAACCGGGCGTAGTTCAGAAACAAGAAACATAAGATACGGATAAAATATTGTTTTGAATTTTATTTCACAAATTTTAGCTTGAAACACTTTGCAAAAAGACGGTGATGGAGGAAAACTTTAAAAGGACAAACAGACTCTAAAAGTGAAAAAATAACATACTCTTCTAAGCATGTTCCAATGCTTTGAATCTTTGCATCTGTGAGGCATTGTTTGGCCTTGCTGCGGTTCTTGGTGTAAGATCTCTCTGCAGACTCCCCAACTCTGCCATGACTTGGTGGACGCCTCCCATGATTGAAGAGAAGAGGGTAGGCCGGGGTACTTGTTCGCAGTTCAGGCATCTTATAGTGATATAGTGCCCGATTTCATTGATCCTGGCCCTGATCATATCTTTTTCTCTAAGAAATTGCCCTATGTGTCGGTTCTTTGCTCTCAATACTTGAGAGTTACCGGAGACTTGATCCAAAAGCCTATCTATTTGCCCCTCCATCGGCGCCATTAAGTCATGGCAGCGGTTTCTGTCTGCTTTGGTATCTCGGGCTTGTCTGAGAATTTGATCTCTAAAAGCGGCATTTGCGTCTCTTAAATCAGTGATGATCGCCCCATAATCTTTTTCTATCCTTTGTAGACGAAGTGCTTCTTGGTGGGCTTCTCTTCTCCATTTTGTCCGGATTGTAACCAAAGCCGCTTCTGCCTTTTCCAAGTCTTCTTGGTGCTCAAAGGCTTTCCTTTCCAAGTTGTTTATAAGTATCTCGTCATTCTGACTTCTCCTCGACCTTTCTGCAGTCAATTGCATCTCCTGAATTTGAGTTCGGAGTCTTTCTCTTTCCTGCTCCCAGCCGACCCTTTCCTGATCGAAATCAGCCTGTTGTATGTCCATGGCAGCTTGCAGAATTCCCTTGTCCTCTTTTAAGGTGTTAATGCAAGATTGGAAATCTTGCACCGTTTCACATCTAGCCTCTCTAACTCTGGTTTCTATCTCTTTCTCCCAATCGACGGCATATTTTACCGACCTTTCTGCTATTTGCTTGGGCATTGGTTGGTTGTGGAACCATTCAAGATATGCGAGTCTCACTTCTCCTTATTCTCGATCGACAACCATTTCGTCGATGTCGGAGAGTTGACTACCGAACCACACCTTTTGTGCATAAGTCTCTCTTGGGAGCTCCTCCATCGTGAATTCCCATGTAAATGATCGCATATCTTCAATCGGTGGCATTTTTTGTTCTCTACCCAGCTGCCGCATGACACGTAGCGGGGCATATGGTTGGAAACCCCTGAAACCCATTAGTATGTAGAATGGGTGATATGTTGACATGTGCATGATCTTAGCGGAAGAGAACCAATAGTAATTCCAGGTGAGTCGGTCTGCTCTCAAAGAGTTGAGAAGTTCTTGCCAAGTCCTTAGGTCATTTGGAAGGTTACAACGGGCAGCTCTGTTCATATCACAACGAATGTAATTCAGCCAATCCACGTTGAAGTCTATCACAATTGGGTGATGATAGAGATGCTCTACAAACCACATTTGTAATAAAATGTTACAACCTTCAAAATAATCTTGTCCTTCTTAGCACCGAGTTAAGGCTCGAAAGATGTCTCCTAAGATCATAGGAAGAATAGTGTGTTTTTCGTTACTGTGTAAATATGAGACCACGTAGCCAAACGGATTCTGATGCGTCCGCCACGTTCGGAAAAAATCATGGTTCCCAGAAAAGCGATCATGAAGGCGTAGATTCTTAAGTCTCCCCAGGCTTCATAATTCAACTGGTTAACAAATTCAGTGTTTGAGAATTTCTCGAACCCTTTCTTATCACCAAATCTGTTATAGAGATATTCCAGCGGCACCCAACCATTCTCCAAACAACCCATGGGAACTCGTCGGAGACATAACTTCTTCAAGAAATTATTCACACCCATTTGCCTTGGAGATGCGGGTCTCTTTTTGTGTAAATCTCTCCCAAGCCCTGTGAGTCCGCCCAGTTCTTCCAAAGTGGGCGTCATTTCGCAGTCTCGAAATCTGAAAACATTACTTGTTGAGTCCCAAAAACTTACTAAAGCTCTAATCAGATTTTTGTCCGGTTTTATCATCATAATGTCCGGAAAAAACTTGAGGTGCTTGGGGACTTGATTTCTTTCCCAAGCCGAAAAACTAGCCCACCATTTACAGAGCTGACCCGGGATTTTATCCTGGACCATGAACATGGGTGGCATTTCATCTCTCTCCCTTTTCTGGCCGATTCTTTGCGATGAAGTCATGCTGATCCTAAAAAAGATAAAATAAAACTTAAGAATTTTTCCCAAAATTTTTCTTTTTTTTTAAAAAAAAAATGAATCTTGTTAACACGGCCTTTTAGCACTTGAAGAAGATTTGAAGGCTGTGTAACAGGATACCGGTGTGATGACTATGTTCCCGTTTTTGCGAAATTAGTCGTTCGGCGCCCCTTTTGAAGCGTTTGGCTATTTTCGCAAAATTTCCTAACTCTTGACTAAGGACAAAACCTCCTAATCTTAATAAATTTACTACTTTTTTTAATTTTTTGAAAAAGCAGCATTAGTTGAGCCCAATATGGGTTGCCTACGTATCTCACGCTCGGTGAGAATCAAACTTGCGTAGTTCAAAAATAAAAGAACCAAATTATTTTAAGAAAAGAAAACAAACTATTTTTAACAGCATTTTTTCAAAACAAATTATTTTCAGAGAAACTAACTTACTTTTCATAAAATTAACAAAAACTATTGAATTTTTTTTTGCATTTTCAACATTTAAAAGAAACTAATTTTCATAAAATAAAGAAAATTTATTTGAAACTTTTTTCAAATAAAATGTTTTCAAAGAAACTAAATATTAACAAAATTATTCTGAGATTTTTTCCAATTGTTTTTTCTTTTTTTTTTTCAAAAAAAAAATATTTTCTAAGAAAACAGACTATTTTCATAAAATTAAATTGCTTTTACACCCCGAAAATTTCCACTTCTTATCCTCTCTCTTTTTAATAACAAACTGGTCGGCATGTAAGATCGAAAGAAATGCACAGACAAAGATGCATCAATTTGGTCTTTTGTTTCAGGTACACCTGTCCTAGACAGGCCC
>JASVEL010013008.1:0-202493 GCA_032618575.1 Nicotiana noctiflora
ATTGTGCTTTTGTATATGTGAGAAAAGTGCTAGGATGTCTTGAGTTGTTGTGGATAAAGAATGCTCAGTGTATTGAAGAGAAATATATTTGTTGGTAATTGAATGAGATCATATCATGTGGTGTCAGGGTGCTATTAAGGCGCGAGTGGTCCTATTCGTTAAGTTAGGTAATTTTTGTAGTTTGGATAAGAGTAGATGACTCCTGAGAATGGTTTAATGTGTTCAATATTTTACACATAATAACCATATGTTTTAAGGTTGTGTATGTGACTAAAGAAAGTGTTTTCATTAGAAAAGATCAAGACTTGTGGTATTTTGTGTTAACCATGGGATCCTAAGTATCAGTATCAGGAAAGTAGTGGTAACGAATTCAGATTCGTAAGAAGTGCTTCAAAACAAAGTATTATGGAATGTGATATTTCTAGGAGACATTGGAGAAAGTATTCAGTGGCCTACGAGTATTAAACAATGTGGCCTTATGTTTGAATCTCCCGTGGTGAGCCTGAATTGAGGCATTGTAATGCTACAATAAGAGAGAAAATCAAATTAATGATGTAAACCAAATATGAAGGTGGTGATGCTTGATCTTATGCATTATGAGAAAAATGGGAGTTATTATGGACCTTTGAAAGGTTATCAGACTAGTTCAGTGTGATAAAAATCGGCTTGAAGTCGATGGATAGATTTAATGTGAATAATGACTCTATATCAGGCTAGATGTGTGCATCTTTGTAAAGCGGTCCTCATGGAGGAGTAGTTAGGTTGATGCTTCATTGTCAGATATCTCGCGTCGTGATGCGTTACGCCGTATGATTTGTGAAACGACTCGAGAAATTGCTATGTGTTGAGAATCTACGTAGGAATGATGTTACCTGAGCAACTTGGCTCTTGAAATTCAGATTTATACATCGCACCTCAGTTGTGCTTGGGTTTTGTAGTTTATAACGTTAAATATACCTCAGGGATGATATTATGCATTTAGCATTCTTATGACCGATAGTCGGTATTTGGTTATAATGAGCAGATTTGGCTCGATGTGTATCTCCATATGTGAGATCTATGCATGGATCGAGTGGCACGCTGCCATAAGTATGTTATCTGGATCGGGTTGCACGCCGCAACAGTATGATGTCGAGCATAGTTCTCTATATACTATTTTGTATGCCTTGCTTTCTGTTTTCTAATAAAGTCTGTATTAATGCGTGGAATTGATAATTCCTTCCGGAGTTAGTTTTCTTTTGTATTGCGTTTGAATTGGTAGCCTATTGGCATATTGGGGGCATCATACGCGACTTATAATTATGTCCGGAGTGGCTTATTTCCCGAACAGTTTGTACTTGGTAAGACGTGATCATTGAATTTGAGATCAGTGCAACCTGAGTATATGAATTAAAATTAAAGAGCTAAGACCATTGTTTGGCTTAGAATGAGGTGATAGTTCTTGACAAGAGTATAGAACTAATGAATTGTTTTTTGGTAGTAGTTATGAATGCATTCAGGTCTCATCCGTCATGTAAGTATTGTAAGAATTTGAACAAGACCTATGTACGTCATGAAGAGCATGTGATGTATAGTGATTCCTTCCAAGTGATTAGATAAATGATCTTTGGATGATTAAGGAAAATGGTATTGCTAAGTGGAAGTGATTTGACGAGAGTATCTGTCTCAAAGAAGGGTAATGTGATTAAACAGATTATATCTCAGTAGTATTGTGGCATGTTCTTGTTAGGTCCATTTGTGGTATTCAGGTTTGCTCGGTATCATAGATAAATATTGAGCATCTATCATGAAATGAATGAGTATCAAATGTGTGCGTCTATTACATGGTGGAAACTAGGATTGGGTATCATGATTGTGCGTTGTATGGAGTTAGAGACCAGGGTTCTCATGTGCTAGCTGACAGGTTGGTATTCCAAAGATCAGTGTATGGTTAGAAAGGATTGGCCTTCTTAAATTGGGCCTTCGTGGCGGATGTCAGTACAAAGGGTTCTACCATTTATTCAGTTCCGGTATTGGGGGATTTTCGGATGTGTTTCTTGTGGCCGGGTGTGTCGCCGGATGATAATATAAATTTTGGTATTTATTTGGTGTCGGGCACCGTATCGTACAACTCTTTCATGAGCTATGAGTTGTTCTTCTGTGCTATGAGATGTCATGAATTGTTGGATATGGCGCATGTAGTGCAGTTCTATTGAGGATTCATAGCGGAAGTCAAGCGGGGAGAGTAATTGAGTGTCACTCGGTAAATGAGGAATTGATTATGACCTTTCGGGATAGATTCGTATGCTCTATTTTGTGATGTGAGACGGGGTCTCAGTTTTTTGATGTAGTGGTATTGATGATCTTGAGGTACAGCTCTTTCAATTGAGTCATTTCCATGATTTGAGTATGTTCAGACCGCTCGTCACTGGTGCGTGGATTATGCAAGTTGTGGCTTAGTCCTGTGATGTGATGCCATATCACCAGAGTGGTGCGTTGAATTCGAGATAATTGTTGGAGTCATTAATGAATGCAAACAGGTGTGATTTTGACTGACTAGAGAGTTTATATTGAGGTTTGGATCGATAATCTGTAGTGGCATTAGTCAATAGGGAAATAGCCTTATGTATGGGTGACCTGAGGAATGGAAACGGTTATCGCGTGTTTTATTTACCGTTGGCAGTATATGAAAGTGTTGAAATAAGACTTTAGCTAATAAAAAGGTTTCTATCGATATTTGGTTGTCGTGGGCAGCTGTTGTGAATGGAAGTTATCGCTGCAGGTGTTTGAGTTATGTGGTATATCAATGATTGCGACCGAGGTTGCCGGTATGGGTTATTACGGCTGGTTCAGTTTTATTCTGAATATTGAGATGTTAGGTTTTGATCTAGTGTAAGATTTCAGAAGGTGATATGTAGTTCTATGGTTTATGGACTAGATGGATTGTGAAATTTCAACTAAGTTGTGTTGTCGGACCTATATGAGATAGGCTGACGTGGGATTACACCGGATTATATGCTTGCTAAGATCATTTAGCTATTAGTTAGCTTCTAAAACAACTCTGCGTCCTCTTGAGGATGAGCGTTTGTTTAAGTTGGGGAGTATGTGACGATCCAACTCATCGTCTCAGGTATTATCGCCTCGTTTCTCCTTTATTGTGTTGCATTATGTTTCATTACCAGCGTTGGGTGCGTAAGAATTTAATTGTAGTAATTTTTGTAAGAAATGAGACACTTAGTATCTTTTAAGAGACTTAAGTTGAAAAAGTCAACCGGATATTGACTTATGAGTTAGAGGGCTCGAAATCGAATTCCGATGATTCAGTTAGCTCCGGATGATGAAATGTGACTTAGGAGTGGGATCAAAAGTAATTTTGGAGGCACGGTGAAGAAGTTAGCCTATTTTGGCAAAGTTAGTATTTTGGCGATTTTCGGTTGGTAGGTGATATTTTAATCCGGGAGTCAAAATAGAATTTCGAGAGTTCTAGTAGCTCCGTTAGCTGAATTTGGACTTTTCCACGAAATTTTAGGTCATTCGGACGCCGTTTGATTGGGTTTTGGATTGAATGTGAATTTTGGAAGAACTTGACAAATCTAGGCTTCAATCCGATGTGTTTTAATGGCTTTAGCGTTGTTCGATGCGTTTTGAGGATTAGAACAAGTTTGAATAAGGTTATAGGACATGTTGGTGTTGTTGGTTGAGGTCCCGGGGGCCTCGGGGTGATTTTGGGGGTTCAAACGGATCGTTTTTGGTTGGCTAGGAGATTAGATTTGCTGTCATAAATATTGCAGACTTTTGTTCAATGCGATCGCAAGAGTGTTCTTGCGATCGCATAGAAGGTTTGGGAAGGCTTTGATTTTTGTTCAATGCGATCGCTGTCAGGGGTATGTGACCGCATAGTTGGCGGAGATTGTATCCTGATCTATTGTGACGACCCAAAGGGTCATCACTTATTTTATTAATAATTTCGAGCTTCCGAGGCCTTGAAAACCTCATTCTATGTTGCCTCGATTTACGTGCACGATCCGAGCATGTAGCCGGAAAGATTTTGTGATAGAAAATATGAATTCTATGAGAAATTTGGATAAAAATGATATTAATATTGATATGGTTGACTTCGGTCAACATTTTTGGTAAACGGATCCGGACCGAGATTTGATGGTCCCGAGAGGTCCGTAGGAAAATATGGGACTTGGACATGCGTCCGGAGTCGAATTCTGAGGCCTAGAGCCCAAGTTATGAATTTTTATGTGAAATTGTTTTTGATGCAATTATTAAAGGAAATAAATTAATTGACCTTGGTATCGGGCTCGTATTTTGGTTCCGACGCCCGGTACAAGTCTTAAATATTATATATGTGATTTGTTGTAAAGTTTGGTGACATTTGGATGTCGTTTGAGAGGTTTTGGACCTTGAGTCCCAAGTTTGAAAGTTTTGAAAACTAAAGGTATGAAAATCATGCATTTGAGGCTTGATTTGATGAAAATGAGGTGATATTGGCGATGTGATCGCACGAACAAGTTCATAATGTGTTTTTGAGGTTATGTGCATATTTGGTTTGGAGCCCGGGGGCTCGGGTGAAAATTGGATAGGCGGCCACGAGATGAATTTTTCATGTTAGAAGTTCGAGCTCCCGCAAAAGGTCGAGCTTCGCAAATGCGAAGCTTTCTCGCAATTCTGTTACGAGTTCGCAAATGCGAACAATCAGTTCGCAAATGCGAAGCCCCACTATTGTGTCTATGTTCGCAAATGCGAACAATGGTTCGCAAATGCGAACTTGACACTTCTGTGCCTGTGTTCGCAAATGCGAGCTATAGTTCGCAAATGCGAACTGGCCACTATTCCGCCTGGGTTCGCAAATGCGAACAATAGTTCGCAAATGCGAACCTCCCCATATTTAGCCTGTGTTCGCAATTGCGAACAATAGTTCGCAAATGCGAACTTCCCAGTTTTGCCTTGGCTTCGCAAATGCGAAGAAAAGTTCGCAAATGCGAACTTCCCACCCTTAGCTTAATTTTCAAACTCCAGAAATTGGTCGGGGTTCGCAATTGCGAACCCAAGTTCGCAAATGCGAACACAGAGACCTGAAAAACACGAATTTCAGTCATTTCTTCACATTTTTACAAAACCAAAACACCCATTTGCGATTCTTCAAGGATTTCTTCTTCATCAAAACGATTGTAAGTCACTTTTTACTTAATTCTTTCAATTCCTAACATCATTAAACATGTTTTTCATAAGAAATCAAAGATTTTCATGGTAAAATTCTTGTTTTTGTTAGAAAATAGGGTTTTTCATAAATTGGGGAATTGGACCTCGAATTGAGGTCCGATTTTGAAACAAATTATATATATGAACTCGTGGGGGAATGGGTAACCGGATTTTGGTTCTAACCCCGAATTCCGACCATGTGGGCCCGGGGTTGAAATTCACTATTCATGGCAGAATGTTGTATAAGTTGTATTTGGTATTAAGAATTAGTTTGTTGAGTAGAATTGATGATATTAAATCAATTGTGTATAGATACGGTTGGATTGGAGCCAAATTGAAAGAAAAGACATTTCCACGGAGTGAATTGTTCATAAGCATTCGAGGTAAGTGTTTGTTCTATCCTAGATTGAGGGAATAGGATTATGTGTTATGTGTTATGTGATCGAGTGCGGTGTATGGGCTGTGGTGACGAGCATCCATACACCGGCGTCTAGTATGACCGTGAGTCGTTGGAAAATGATATTTTGAGATATATTACAGGTGAATTGTTATTGTTCTCCCTTGTTGGGACTTGTTGTGAAGATAATTGTTGATTGCCCTTGATGGGACGATTTATGAATTGTTGTTTCTTTCTCTGCCCTTAACTGTGATTGTTATTTGGGTGAGGAAGAGTGATAATGCACGAAGGGTGATGCCGTGCCATGTCTATTTATTTATGCACGAAGGTTAATGCCGTGCCATGTTTATTTATTGATTATGCACGAAGGATCATGCCGTGCCCTGTTATTGAACCATGTACGAAGGATCATGCCATACTATGGATGTGAGGATGAGAGTAAAAGCACGAAGGGTGATGCCGTGTACCTTATTTGTTTATTTGGTGAGGATGAGAGTAAAAGCACGAAGGGTGATGCCGTGCAATTGCTTGTTATTCCTTGACTTGATATTACTTGTTTTTCCATTATATTTTATTCGGGTGATACCGTGCAACTATTTGCCATTCCTTGACTTGATATTACTTGTGTTTTCTATTATACCTTGTTTTCTTTGTGAACTTATTTGATTGTTCTTTGGGTGAGGAAGAGTGATAATGCACGAAGGGTGATGTCGTGCCATGTTTATTTATTGATTATGCACGAAGGATCATGTCGTGCCCTGTTATTGAACCATGTACGAAGGATCATGCCGTACTATGGATGTGAGGATGAGAGTAAAAGCACGAAGGGTGATGCCGTGCAACTGTCTGCTATTTCTTCAATTGATATTACTTGTGTTTACATTACACTTTGTTTTTCCTTGTGAAATTATTAACCGTGGTTAATTGTTGAATTCTTTAAGATATTCCTTATTGTGTTAATACTTGATTATTTCTTGTTATTTTGTGGTACACATATATATATATTGAATTGCACGGGGTTATGTGGGTGTCTGGTCCTAGGCTTGTCACTACTTCGCCGGGATAGGCCAGGCACTTACCGGCACATGGGGTCGGTTGTGCTGATGCTACACTTCTGTGCGTTTTTGCACAGGTCCAGGTTACGATCAGGAGCAGCAGCAGCGGTAAATAGATTGCGTGGGAGTTGATCACATTTGAGACCGAGGTAGCTTGCAGACGTCCGCAGGCCCGGCGTCTCTTTCTTTATTTATGTTAATAGCTGTAGTCTCATTGTTCCGAGACAAACAGAATTATGTTATATTTCTTTCAGACTTTTATGTGTAGTATTCCATAGTAGTTTGTGAGTTGGTGACTCCACGTCTTGGGTAGAGGATTTCAGTATGATTTTCACCGTGTGATTTGTTATTCCGCATTTATTTAATTAAAATTTTGTTAAAAACGGGATAGTATGAATACAGTGGCTTGCCTAGCTACCACGAGTAGGCGCCATCACGATCCCGATGTTGGGGGAAAATCCGGGTCGTGACAAGTTGGTATCAGAGCTCTAGGTTACATAGGTCTCACCACTCACGAACAAGCTTAGTAGAGTTTGAGAGGTAGGTACGGAGACGTCCGTACTTGTCCTCCAGAGTCTATTGAGTTAGGAAAGAGTCTCTCATTTGTTCTTTCTTGTCGTGCGACTTGTTCCTCAAATACTGATTGAATTTCTATTCTGTCCTTTCGCGGATGGTAAGGACACGCGCTTCTTCGTCCGCTGACCAGCAACCCGAGCCCCAGGCAGCTCCCGTGAGGGGCAGGGGCCAAGGCCGTTTCAGAGGCCGTGGTAGGGGTAGAGATCAGCCCCAGGCAGCTACCCCAGAGGTGGAGCCTCATATTGAGATTGACGAGGAGGTTCGGTTCCAGCAGCTCCAGTGGGCCCAGCTCAGGTCCTAGGAGAGGCTTTATTTACCCCGGATCTCCGGGATGCTTTGGTCAGAATAGCGGGATTCATGGACAGCATTGCCAGAGCGGGTTTATTATTAGTTGCCCCAGCCACTTCTCAGGCTGGAGGAGGGGCCCAGACTCCTATTGCTCATACTCCGGAGCCAGTAGCTCCTCAGCCTCAGGCACCAGTAATCCAGCCAGCTGTGGCCACTCAGTCAGGTACCACAGCTCATGCCGGCGATGGAGCGGCCATGACTTCCGATTCGTTATGGAGGCTTGATCGGTTCTCCAAGTTGTTTACCACTACTTTCAGTGGAGCCACATCAGAGGATCCTCAGGACTTTTTATTCAGTTGCCATGAGATTCTCAAGACTATGGGGATCGTGGAGACAAACGGAGTTGATTTCGGTACCTTCAGACTTGCAGGATCCGCCAAGACTTGGTGGAGAGATTATTGCCTGACTCGACCAGCAGGGTCCCCAGCTCTATCATGGGACCAGGTTTGCGGAACTATTTATGGAGAAGTTTCTCCCTGCTACTCGGCGGGATTTACTTCGGAGGCAGTTTGAGCGCCTCCATCAGGGCACTATGACAGTTACACAGTATGAGACGAGATTTATCGACTTGGCTCGTCATGCGGTGGTGATACTTCCCACGGAGCGGGAGAGGGTCCGCATATTTATAGATGGGCTTAATCAGCCGATTAGACTCCGGATGGCTATGGGCGTGGGGAGTGACATATCATTTCAGGGGAGGCAGCCAATGCAGCACGCAGAGTTGAGATGGCTCTTGCTACGGGAGGCGGTTATTCGTCGGATAAGAGGCCTCGTCATTCGGGTAGATTTGGTGGTCCTTCCTCCGGTAGCGAGAGAATCCTTTGATAGAGGCCATTCTTCCGAGCCTTTTCATTCCGCCCTTCGAGCTTCACAGGGTGGACCGGGTGATCGCGGTTCTCGGGGGCATCATTCGGACCAGTCTTCCTATTAATGCTCGGCCTCGTCGAGTGTTCGTGGAGGCCATTTAGGTCGTCGGGGCCAGCGGCCCTATCGGTCCAAGAGTTGCTACGGTTGTGGTGACCCGAGTCATTTTATCGGGAATTGCCCTACAGCGGCGGGCAACTCTCAGCCACCGAGGTCCTCGTCCTATGATTCGGGCCCCGGCTGACCCTCAGCCTGCCCAGCCAGCCCGAGGCGGGGGTAGAGATTATAGAGGTGGAGGTCGAGACCGTAGGGGTGGAGACCGTCCGGCCAGAGGTAGAGGTCGGCCGGTTGATGGTCGTCCTAGAGACGCGGCTCGGAGGGGAGGTGCGGATCCCCGATTCTATGCTTTACCGGCCAGGCCGAGGCAGAGGCATCAGATGCCGTGATTACGGGTACTATTCTTGTGTGTGGCAGAGGTGCTTCGGTATTATTTGACCCTGGATCTACGTATTCCTATGTGTCTTCCTACTTCGCACCGTATTTGGCTGTGCCCGGCTATGCTCTGGATATTCCAGTTTATGTGGCTACGCCGGTGGGTGACTCTATTGTAGTCGATCGGGTGCATCGTTCGTGCGTAGTTATATTTGGGGGTCTTGAGACCCGTGTTGATCTGTTGCTTTTGGATATGGTAGATTTTGATGTCATATTGGGGATGGATTGGTTGTCCCCATACCATGCTATTCTTGATTGTCATGCTAAGACTGTGACCTTAGCCTTGCCAGAATCACCCCGATTAGAGTGGAAGGGTACCTCAAGCCACTCCGTTCGCACTGTTATTTCTTATGTTAAGGCTCGACGTATGGTTGAGAAGGGGTGTCTAGCTTATTTGGCTTATGTTCGTGATTCCAGCGCAGAAGTTCCTTCCATTGAGTCGGTCCCTATTGCACGGGAGTTTCCTGAGGTTTTTCCTTCAGACCTGCCGGGCATGCCACCCGACAGGGATATTGATTTCTGTATTGATTTGGCACCGGGCACTCAGCCCATCTCTATTCCACCCTATCGTATGGCCCCGCCGGAACTAAAAGAGTTGAAAGATCGGTTGCAGGACCTTCTTGAGAAGGGCTTTATCAGGCCCAGTGTTTCCCCCTGGGGAGCACCTGTGTTATTTGTAAAGAAGAAGGATGGCTCGATGCGGATGTGTATTGATTACCGGCGGTTAAACAAGGTGACTATCAAAAATAAATATCCACCTGCCGAGGATTGATGATTTGTTTGACCAGCTCCAGGGAGCGAGGGTATTCTCTAAGATAGACTTGAGATCGGGCTACCATCAGCTGAAGATCAGGGCGGCTGACATTCCTAAGACAGCCTTTCGCTCTAGATATGGGCATTATGAGTTCTTGGTCATGTCCTTCGGGTTGACCAATGCCCCAGTAGCATTCATGGAGTTGATGAATCGGGTATTCAGGCCTTACTTAGATCTGTTCGTGATAGTCTTCATAGATGACATTCTGGTGTACTCCCGCAGCCAGGAAGAGCACGAGCAGCACCTCGGAGTGGTTCTTCAGACTCTGAAAGATAACCATCTATATGCCAAATTTTCTAAATGTGAGTTCGGCTGAGTTCGGTAGCATTTCTGGGTCACATTGTATCAGTGGAAGGTATTCAGGTAGACCCAAAGAAGATTGAGGCAGTCCAAATAAATCCCGTTTCGATTGTCCTTTAATTGGAAAAACTCCATCGCGCCCTCGCGGGTTAGCGGAAAAAGGAGGTGTGACACCTATGACTAGATTGACCCAGAAGGGTGTCCCTTTTCAGTGGACAGAGGAGTGTGAGGCGAGCTTTCAAAAGCTTAAGACAGCTTTGACTTCGGCCCCTATCTTGATGTTGCCTACCGGTCCGGGGTCCTATACTGTATATTGTGATGCCTCACGAGTTGGACTCAGCGCAGTATTGATGCAGGATGGTAAGGTTATCGCTTATGCTTCGAGGCAGTTAAAGATACATGAGAAGAATTATCCAGTTCATGATCTTGAGTTAGCAGCAGTGGTTCATGCCTTAAAGATCTGGAGGCATTATCTATATGGCGTGACATGTGAGGTGTACACTGATCACAAAAGCCTACAGTACTTGTTCAAACAGAAGGAGTTGAATCTACGACAGCGGAGATGGTTAGAGTTGCTAAAAGACTATTATGTTACTATATTATATCACCCAGGTAAGGCCAATGTGGTGGCCGATGCATTGAGTAGAAAGTATGCCAGCATGGGTAGTCTTGCATATATTCCGGCCAGTCAGAGACCATTTGCTCTAGATGTCCAGGCCTTAGCCAACCGGTTCGTGAGATTAGACATTTCGAAGCCTAGCAGGGTGTTAGCCTGCACGGTCGCTCGTTCTTCTCTATTAGAGCGTATCCGTGAGAGGCAATTTGATGATCCTCATTTGCGTGATTTGAGAGATACAGTACAGCGGGGAGGTGCCACACGAAGGTAAATCTAGATGATGATGGGGTATTGAGATTGCAGGGTCGATTTTGTGTGCCCAATGTCGAAGGGATTCGAGAGTTGATCTTAGCAGAGGCCCACGGTTCGCGGTATTCTATTCACCCGGGCGCCGCGAAGATGTACCAGGACTTACGGCAGAAATATTGGTGACGCAGAATGAAGAAAGATATTCGTTTTGTATGTCGCTCGGTGTCTAAATTGTCAGCAGGTGAAATATGAGCACCAGAGACCTGGTGGTGTATTCCAGAGGATTGAAATTCCCGAGTGGAAATAAGAGCGGATCACTATGGACTTCGTTACTAGACTTCCTTTGACTCGGAGGAAATTTGATGCTATTTGGGTCATTGTTGATAGGCTGACCAAATCAGCACACTTTATTCCAATATCTGTCTCCTACTCGTCGGAGAGGTTAGCGGAGGTTTACATTAGGGAGATTGTTCGTCTCCATGGAGTGCCAGTATCTATATCTCTGATCGGGGAACGCAGTTTACCTCGCGGTTCTTGAGAGCGGTCCAGCGGGAGTTAGGCACTCAGGTTCAGTTGAGTACAGCATTTCATCCTCAGACGGATGGCCAGTCTGAGAGGACTATTCAGATTCTTGAGGACATGCTTCGAGCCTGTGTTATTGATTTCGGAGGCTCGTGGGATCCGTTTCTACCATTAGCAGAGTTCGCCTACAATAACAGCTACCAATCTAGCATCCAGATGGCTCCGTATGAGGCGTTGTATGGTAGGCGATGTCGATCACCAGTTGGATGGTTTGAACCGGGAGAGGCTCGGTTGTTGGGTACAGACTTAGTTCAGGAGGCCTTAGATAAGGTCAAGACTATTCAGGAGAGATTGCGTTCAGCTCAGTCCAGGCAAAAGACTTATGCGGATCGTAAGGTTCGAGATGTAGATTTCATGGTTGGTGAACGAGTATTGCTCCGGGTGTCGCCTATGAAGGGCGTGATGAGGTTTGGGAAGAAGGGCAAGCTCAGCCCTAGGTATATTGGTCCATTTGAGATTCTAGACAGAGTGGGAGGGGTGGCTTACAGATTAGCTTTGCCGCCTAGCTTATCGGCCGTGCATCCAGTTTTTCACGTATCTATGCTTCGGAGATACCACGGCGATCCCACACATGTGTTAGACTTCAGTACTGTCCAATTGGACAATGATCTATCTTACGAGGAGGAGCCGGTGGCTATTCTAGACCGCCAGGTTCGACAGCTGAGGTCGAAGAGTTATCCTTCTGTGCGTGTTCAGTGGAGAGGTCAGCCTCCTGAGGCATCGACCTGGGAGTCCGAGTCTGATATGCGGAGCCGTTACCCACACTTGTTTCCTGACTCGGGTACTTCTTTCTTTTGTCCGTTCGAGGACGAACGGTTGTTTTAGAGGTGGAGATTGTGACGACCCAAACGGTCATCACTTATTTTATTAATAATTTCGAGCTTCTGAGGCCTTGAAAACCTCATTCTATGTTGCCTCGATTTACGTGCACGATCCGAGCATGTAGGCGGAAAGATTTTTGTGATAGAAAATATGAATTCTATGAGAAATTTGGATAAAAATGATATTAATATTGATATGGTTGACTTCGGTCAACATTTTTGGTAAACGGATCCGGACCGAGATTTGATGGTCCCGAGAGGTCCGTAGGAAAATATGGGACTTGGACATGCGTCCGGAGTCGAATTCTGAGGCCTAGAGCCCAAGTTATGAATTTTTATGGGAAATTGTTTTTGATGCAATTATTAAAGGAAATAAATTAATTGACCTTGGTATCGGGCTCGTATTTTGGTTCCGACGCCCGTACAAGTCTTAAATATTATATATGTGATTTCTGTAAAGTTTGGTGACATTTGGATGTCGTTTGAGAGGTTTTGGACCTTGAGTCCCAAGTTTGAAAGTTTTGAAAACTAAAGGTATGAAAATCATGCATTTGAGGCTTGATTTGATGAAAATGAGGTGATATTGGCGATGTGATCGCACGAACAAGTTCATAATGTGTTTTTGAGGTTATGTGCATATTTGGTTTGGAGCCCCGAGGGCTCGGGTGAACTTTTGATAGGCCACGAGATCAATTTTTCATGTTAGAAGTTGCTGTCTGCAACTGGTCTGCAGAGTTCGCAACTGGTCTGCAGAGTTCGCAAATGCGAACAATAGTTCGCAAATGCAAACTCCCCACTATTCTGCAGAGTTCGCAAATGCGAACAATAGTTCGCAAATGCGAACTCCCCCTATTGTGTCTATGTTCGCAAATGCGAACAACAGTTCGCAAATGCGAACTTGATCCTTCTGTGCCTGTGTTCGCAAATGCGAGCTATAGTTCGCAAATGCGAACTGGCCACTATTCCGCCTGGGTTCACAAATGCGAACAATAGTTCGCAAATGCGAACCTCCCCATATTTAGCCTGTGTTCGCAATTGCGAACAATAGTTCGCAAATGCGAACTTCCCAGCTTTGCCTTGGCTTCGCAAATGCGAAGAAAAGTTCGCAAATGCGAACTTCCCACCCTTAGCTTATTTTTCAAACTCCAGAAATTGGTCGGGGTTCGCAATTGCGAACCCATGTTCGCAAATGCGAACACAGAGACCTGAAAAACACGAATTTCAATCATTTCTTCACATTTTTACAAAACCAAAACACCCATTTGCGATTCTTCAAGGATTTCTTCTTCATCAAAACGATTGTAAGTCACTTTTTACTTAATTCTTTCAATTCCTAACATCATTAAACATGTTTTTCATAAGAAATCAAAGATTTTCATGGTAAAATTCTTGTTTTTGTTAGAAAATAGGGTTTTTCATAAATTGGGGAATTGGACCTCGAATCGAGGTCCGATTTTGAAACAAATTATATATATGAACTCGTGGGGGAATGGGTAACCGGATTTTGGTTCTAACCCCGAATTCCGACCATGTGGGCCCGGGGTTGAAATTCACTATTCATGGCAGAATGTTGTATAAGTTGTATTTGGTATTAAGAATTAGTTTGTTGAGTAGAATTGATGATATTAAATCAATTGTGTATAGATACGGTTGGATTGGAGCCAAATTGAAAGAAAAGACATTTCCACGGAGTGAATTGTTCATAAGCATTCGAGGTAAGTGTTTGTTCTATCCTAGCTTGAGGGAATAGGATTATGTGTTATGTGTTATGTGATCGAGTGCGGTGTATGGGGTGTGGTGACGAGCATCCATACACTGGCGTCTAGTATGACCGTGAGTCGTTGGAAAATGATATTTTGAGATATATTACAGGTGAATTGTTATTGTTCTCCCTTATTGGGACTTGTTGTGAAGATAATTGTTGATTGCCCTTGATGGGACGATTTATGAATTGCTGTTTCTTTCTCTGCCCTTAACTGTGATTGTTATTTGGGTGAGGAAGAGTGATAATGCACGAAGGGTGATGCCGTGCCATGTCTATTTATTTATGCACGAAGGTTAATGCCGTGCCATGTTTATTTATTGATTATGCACGAAGGATCATGTCGTGTCCTGTTATTGAACCATGTACGAAGGATCATGCCGTACTATGGATGTGAGGATGAGAGTAAAAGCACGAAGGGTGATGCCGTGTACTTTATTTGTTTATTTGGTGAGGATGAGAGTAAAAGCACGAAGGGTGATGCCGGTGCAATTGCTTGCTATTCCTTGACTTGATATTACTTGTTTTTCCATTATATTTTATTTGGGTGATGCCGTGCAACTATTTGCCATTCCTTGACTTGATATTACTTGTGTTTTCTATTATACCTTGTTTTCTTTGTGAACTTATTTGATTGTTCTTTGGGTGAGGAAGAGTGATAATGCACGAAGGGTGATGCCGTGCCATGTTTATTTATTGATTATGCACGAAGGATCATGCCGTGCCCTGTTATTGAACCATGTACGAAGGATCATGCCGTACTATGGATGTGAGGATGAGAGTAAAAGCACGAAGGGTGATGCCGTGCAACTGTTTGCTATTTCTTCAATTGATATTACTTGTGTTTACATTACACTTTGTTTTTCCTTGTGAAATTATTAACCGTGGTTAATTGTTGAATTCTTTAAGATATTCCTTATTGTGTTAATACTTGATTATTTCTTGTTATTTTGTGGTACACATATATATATATTGAATTGCACGGGGTTATGTGGGTGTCTGGTCCTAGGCTTGTCACTACTTCGCCGGGATAGGCCAGGCACTTACCAGCACATGGGGTCGGTTGTGCTGATGCTACACTTCTGTGCGTTTTTGCACAGAGTCCAGGTTACGATCAGGAGCAGCAGCAACAGTAAATAGATTGCGTGGGAGTTGATCACATTTGAGACCGAGGTAGCTTTCAGACGTCCGCAGGCCCGGCGTCTCTTTCTTTATTTATGTTATTAGCTGTAGTCTCTTTGTTTCGAGACCAACAGAATTATGTTATATTTCATTCAGACTTTTATGTGTAGTATTCCATAGTAGTTCGTGAGTTGGTGACTCCACGTCTTGGGTAGAGGATTTCAGTATGAAATGCGATCGCAAGAGTGTTCTTGCGATCGCATAGAAGGTTTGGGAAGGCTTTGATTTTTGTTCAATGCGATCGCTGTCAGGGGTATGTGACCGCATAGTTGGCGGAGATTGTTCTCTGCGATCGTGGGAGTTAGTATGCGATCGCGTAGTGTAATAAATCAGGATTTCCTGAGGGGGGGCATTTGTGCTGTGCAATAGCGGAATGTGTATTGCGATCGCATAGAGTCGAATTCTGAAGCAATGCGATCGCATAGTAGGCGTTGCGATCGCATATGCCAATTTGGAGGCCTAGAAAAGTTGTTCAATGCGATCGCAAATGGGTTGATGCAATCGCATAGAGGAAATACCTGGGCTGGCAGAATGGTTTTATAACACTTCATCCGCGACCACAAGCTCATTTCCACCATTTTTGAGCGAGCTTGGGAGCATTTGTCGAGAGAATTGAAGAGGTTTCGACTGGGAATCGTTGGAGGTAAGTTTTATGAGTTAATTACATGTTTTTATAAAAGAATCATCCATGGAATTCATGAATTTATGGCTAAAAATCAAGAAATTAGGGCTTTGAGCAAAAATCTTAAAACGAGGATCTGAAGGGCCATTTCTGGTCCGAATTGAGAGTTCTTGGTATGTACAGACTCGTAGCGAGACGAGGAGTGCGAAAATATAAATTTCGGAATTTTTTGGGATGTGAGCCCCGGGCTCGGGTTTTGCCAATTTTGTATTTTGAGTATTCTTCGAGTTCTTTCGATTGGGTTATGTCCCATTAGCATATTATGATGTATTACTTATGATTTTGGATAGATTGGACGCGCGTGGAGGCTAATTTGAGGAGCAAAGGCATCGCGGGCTAGAATTCTCGCCGGTTCGAGGTAGGTAATACTTGTAAATGATATCCTGAGGGTTTGAAACCCGGACTTACACATCATAATGCTATGTTGAGTTGACTAGCATGCCAGATAACGGGCGTGGGGTAGAGCACCATTGTGGATTGCGACTTGGTCCGTCCCGCTTATAAAAACATTACTAAATTGCATGAGTTGGATTGATATCCTGTTAAAGGTGTTAGCTATCATGATTTGGACTGAATGTCATGTTTTGCGCTTTGTGTCGGATATTTGAATCTTTCGGGGATTAAAATCACTATTTTTTTGTATTACTGGGTATGTCTTTGTCTCGAACCAAGGTTTAAAAATATTATTTTTCAAACACAACCATCTTTCTAAGATTTGAATACTTAATTGATATTATACTGATATTTTGCTGAGATCTGCTATGTGACTAGTGCCCAAGGGGCTTATGTGCCTTCATGACTATGCATGGGTCGGACTGCACGCCACAACGGGAGTGATATTTATATTGCGCTTGGGTTGTAGGAGCCCCTCCGGAGTATGAACACCCCACAGTGAGCGTCGGGTGCCCAAACGATCTGGCTACGCGCCGTAGTGGTCATGTGCATTGCATTACATTCATGCATTGGTTGTTGTTTGTACTACGTGGCATGACATTTAGCACTCATATATATTGTTGGCATGCAGGTATTACTTGCCTTGTTGACCAGACACTCTGGTGTAAATTGTTAAATGAGTGTTGAGCCCGATGGGCTGATTTGTGTGCAGTCTTGCACTACTTGATGTTGTTGTCATATGCTTAACTGTTAAAAAAGGAAAGAAAGATGTTTTCAAAAGAGGTTTTTAAATTGATCCAGATGTTTTATAGAAGACTTTCATGGAACTACTGATGTCTAATATGTGTTGTACAATATTTTATAGCATGACGTAGTGCTCTTACGTGGTTCTTTCTTCTCAGCATTTTTACTTTTATTACCGCTGAGTTGAAAGTACTCACTTCACTCGCTGCGCCATGTGTGCAGATTCAGGTATTTTGGGAGCTTAGCTGAGCTCGTTGTTGTTTCAGAGAATATTTGGAGTTTTCGAGGTAGTTGCCTGACGTCCGCAGGACCCGACTCCTTCCCTATCTCTTTATTATTTTCCACAGTTTTGATCATTTGTAGTATGGAGTTTTATTACGCTTTATTGTTAGAGGCTCTAGACTCATGACATCCAGATCTTTGGGAGGTTATTCATTATGATTTTATTTAATGATATTCAAGTAGTTGATTTTGAGCTTCATGCTCGGGTTGAGTGAGTAAATGGTCGGGCTTGCCTAACAGTTGTTGGGAGCCACCACGATCGGTATTTGGGAACGTGACATATATATACGCATATATAATGTCATTTTGTAATTGTCAATGGACATATAAATAAATGCAATGCATGAAAAGTACATCAATAAAATTTGACAGAATATCGTAAGACCATTATGCCTTTGAATAATATCATGAAGTAAACCTTTTAAACTTAGGTATTTTTTCGAGACCCATAAAAAGATAATAAAATAATAGGACACATGAAAATTCAAGAACATAGGCTCCTCTAATACTTCTATGAATAGAGTAATTTATGGAAGTTATGCATTTTCTCATTTCGTTTTTGTTGTATAGATCATGCCACAAGAAAGAAGGGATAGCCTTAACATACCTTGAGTAGGGAAAAGTTCATATGTTATTCTTGGAAAAGTTTGCACCGTACTCCTTAGAAACTCAAAATTTACGCTGCTAAGGTTCTTGTTAACCTTTAAAATGGTAATTACAGTTAGATTTTATTTTGTGATTCTAAAAATACGTGATTTATTTTCATGCTAGTTGTCACACCACCTTTTTACACCCCGAAAAGTATGTGGGAGTTTTTCAATTAAAGTGACATTATTCGAAATAAGATTATTTATTTAATTCTTAGAGTCACCACTTGGAATATTTTAGTTGGTGTCTCAATTCACCAGTTTATTATAAATCCAAAATCGAGAAAATTTCGTCTTTCTTTTTGAAGTTTGGGAACTAGAATTTCTAGATAAGGAATTATGTTAAGCCGGGAGAAAATGTTAGACATTTCTGGGTTCCGTGGCTCTAGCATGATCGCTTAGCAATTTATACTTGCCTTAATTATTTAACTACTCATTTTTAAGACCTATGTGCAATTATCTCTTTACTGCTTTTAAATCACTCGATTATTCGCAATTAAAGAATTGAATTAAACGTACGTATGCTCTTTTCTTTTGGCTCGTCAAAAATTATGTCACACAAATGTGTCCACAATTAATGATGCTATTTTATTCATTTAAAAAAAAAATTGATTGAAATTGTGCGAACACATCCCTCGAGTCGATTTTAGAGTTAAATTTGCAATTATGTTATGCGAACGTATACATAATCGCAATACTAATCTAAATTGGCCTAAAGTAAACTACGATCGTGCATTTTCAAAAATGTACTCGTATCACGCAAACGTGTACACAATTAAAAATATTTTATTATTATTAAAACAATTTCGCCTAAGATTGCGCGAAAGCTTTGATATTAATTTTTTTTTTTTTAAATCGTAACTATATGACGCAAATGTATATATGAGATTGGAATTGCATATGAAAATCATAACTTTTATCACCACACACAGGCACGCATCCATATGAAATTAAAATTGCACGTCAAATTGACGGATCAACAAAGTGCTCCATGTTTTGGCTACTGTTTTCCGAAACTCATTTCACGCAAAAGTATATGAACTCTTAGTATAATTTCTCAGACTATCATCACATTCCATGTATAGATTCATAACAAAACAAGGGAAAAGGAGCAAGTTATTGGCAAGGAATCAATAATGTGAAACAGTAGGAGCATAAGAGATGCAAGTACTGTCTCATGTCTAGGAACTGGTATGGGATCGGTTAAGTTTTAAGTTATTTTTCTTTAAGACATGATGCTTTCTTATTTGGTCCTTTGTATGTTATCTCAAAACTCTTAGACTATCTCAAATCTTGCCCCTATTTTTTTCCCAAAAATGAATTTTTTTTTTATTTTGGGATAATATACTCCAATCATTTGCCCATTTTTTTTTCAAACTTTTTTATATTCTTTTCTCTCTTCGATGCATTATATTATTATCTTTCATTTCAATTTCATTTTTTTAATTTCAATTAAACAAACATCTTTTATTTTTATTAATTTATAATTTCCATAATTAAAATAATTTCATAAAATTTTAAATAATATAATGTAAGCAATTATTATAGATTAACTAAGTTATTATGGTATTTACTATAGTTTCAGTTTTTATCTATTTTAACTTAATGTATTTTCAATTGTCACATATTTCCAATTTTAATGTTTTTTATTTAACTTTTCAATTTTAGCAACATATAATCTTTATATTCGCACCTTTCAATTTTAACAACATCTAATATTTTATATTTGCACCATTCATTTTTCGAGATAATTATATATTTTTTGTACAATTAACTTATAATAAAATTAAATTATAATTTTACATAAAAAACGCACAAAAATTAATTTATCAAAATTATACACCAACGTTAAAATATAATATTAATATTATAAAGACAATACATAAACATAATAAGGTATATATAAAAAGATAAGCTAAAAATTAAATAATAAAATAATTATAAAATGAATAGTAATGGGAAAGATGAATATTATACCCATTTTTTAGGGAACACTATTCATCCCCTATTTTGGGGACAAAAATGAGAGAGGGTTGCAAAATCCCCAAAAAAATTTCCCCATTATGGGAGATAAAGAGCAAGTTGGAGATAGCCCAAAAAATTTCCACAACAGTAGCTTCCAGAAAAGAAGAATTAAACTCAAAGTCCTATGCTCCTAGTAGCCTACTTTTACTCCTTTTAAATTCTTCTTATTTTCTTTTTCAAGTTATTTGTAATTGACTACTTCAAGCAGTTCAGCCATCACAGAAAGTGCTGCAACTTTCTAGCTACCATTAATTACCATGCCAAGCGAAGTAAGCTTCTGATTATGAAATACACTGCTCCATGACATGTAACTAATATTCAGCCAACTCCAAAATTCATCCATGCTTATAAATGGTAATTTCTTTAAATATTAAGATCACAAAAGTGAAAAATCTAAGCAGATTTGCAGAAATAAGTAAGGATTCAACTAACTTCAAACTTGAGAATATGCGCTTTAGCGTACAATGATCAGATTACTAACAATAGTACTCCTCATCGAAAGGAGGAATTAAATTAATTCATATCATGTTTCGACTTACTTCATCGTCTTCAAACCAATTCCAAAATGAATCAAAATGCACATTCATTACACATTAGACTAGCAGAAATCGGGAATTGAGCAAATCCAAAAGTGAAACAAAGATTCAGCCATTTTTAATCCTTCAAATACAAGAGTGTTGGAACTTACCTAAATGAAAAGCAGCCAATACACGATAAATGGGTCAAATCAAGCCAGAATTCCAAATTTATCCAATGACTCTAGCAATAAAACAACAACTCCAACAGCCATACAACCTTTTTAAACCCAGGAGATGGAGCAAACCAAAACGGAACTAGCAAAACAAATAGCTTGAAATTCTTTCTTTCTTTTTTTTCCTTTTTTTTTTCTTCTTTTTTTTAGCTCTCGAGATCCCTAAATCTGATAAGAGTGAAGGAGCAGAGGCGTTTTTGTTGAAATGAAGAGCTGATTTTGGCTAAGAATAGGACGAAGCAGAAAGCTGTTGCGCCATTTTCAAGCTCCGTGTAGAGGTCCTCTCTATCGTTTTTCCAGAGAGAGAGCTAGAAGGTCTTTTGATGTGTTTTCTTCTTTTTGTTCAAAAGATGTCCTCTCCATGTGATCTTATTCTCTAGGTCTAGATATTTTTATAGGTTTAAGTCTAAGTTTTTATAGGTTTTAAGTCAAGGTAAAATATGTTTTAGGTAGAGTGTAGAGAATGTTGTTGTTCTTGTATTCAATATCATCTTTTATCAACAACAACAACAACAACCCAGTATAATCCCACTTAGTAGGGTCTGGGGAGGGTAGTGTGTACGCAGACCTTACCCCTACCCTGGGGTAGAGAGGCTGTTTCCAAATAGACCCACGGCATCCTTCCCTCCAAGAACTTCCCGCCTTGCTCTTGGGGAGACTCGAACTCAATATCATTGTTTATCCTTTTTACAAAATGATAAAGGTTCATTTTATATAGGAGGGAGAATTCCAACATGGTATATGTATAATTATTAAAAAGAAATAAAGCTGGTACAACTATTTACTAGTCTTGTTCAGATTAGTGCTACTCTTGCAGGTATTGTCAACTTTGATCACGTGCCTTGAAACCTCTCGCTTGTCTATGGTATCCACCGATTCGTGCTACCCCGAGGTCGAGATAGGAACCCTCAGGGTTGAACCTTTAGTTGTGCCTCGAGCCTTCCAGATGTAGCTATAGAATGTCACAATTATCACAAAATTGGACTCTTCGATTTCAACCATATACAGATAGCCACAACGTTTCTTAGAGTAAAATGATAAGAAATAGTATTGAATATTTGACACTTTGATACTTCCGTCATGACGTTAGTTACACCCTATCAAGGGATTGGCGTGACAAGTAGTGTTTCTAAATGTCACATCCATATAGCCCTTGAAAAGCCTTTGAATTAATTACATCGGTTGGCTATATTTGGCCCGGTCCAACATACACATTTGGCCTCTTTAAATACTTCTTTCTCGCTCTTTATTTTCCGCTACATCATCAAGACCTCAAAAGTGTTGTTCTTACTTCTCTCGTGTTCTCTTCTGATTATACTTTCGTTCAATCTCTGAAATCTCTAAAATAATTGCAAAAACTTCCACCTGTATCCCTCAGGAAGATGCGCCTTCTTCTTCCTCACACTCGGTTAAGGGAGAAAAAATAGTGCCCCCTCGCGTTGGGGAATACAATCCAGGGGCCTTTGAAACGACCTCTGATTTCAAGATAGCCAAACCTTATTCAAAGTCGGGACAATGTAACCATGTGTCCCAATATATTAGTTTAATAGCATATGCCGAAAGTGTCAAGATCGACTGTCGCTAGAGGACACAATGCTAGTGGAGATTCCTTCTCGGGGGGAGGACGTAACGACATACAAGGTCAATTTCCTTAGTGTGTATACCCATCCATTTACCCTTGGCCCGGTGGAGCCATCCTCGCCCACAATAGATCTTGCAATCTTTAACCTATGTGAACCATATCGAGTGACTCTCGGCCAAATTCATACATCGTTCTGGCGTATTATTTAAATGTCCAGTTAGTATGCGAACATGATCAAGGGGATGCCCTTCACCCTCGACAACTTGATCAGAATGTACATTCCTCGACACTTTTGCGGGCGCCTGATTAAGAACCACGGCCTCGAGATCCATTCTTTTTTTTGAGGTTGTATCGGGTAATATCCTCGAGCTGATAGAGGCCAAAATTTTTCTCGAGCTGAGGTACATTCGGTAGGTGGTCTGGGGGAGCCTACTTCAGAAGCTCTCCAAAAATAAGAGACGATCCCGACTAATTTAGTTGAAGTTATTGAGTGAGCGATTCTCCTCTAGGATTGACGTTTCCTCCGAGAGAGATACAAGATGCCCAAAATAATGAGTCTTTTGATGTAGGGGCGCCCGTCAGAGATAAACAATTGTTTGAAAAGCTTTTCGTTGTGTTTGAGGGAAAGCTTAAGTTTGACGCCTTACTTATTTTCAGTGAGATCGACAGGCTCTGTGAGTAGGTAATATTTTTGTAAATTCTGCTCGATGCCTTGGTCTTCATCTTGCTAACTTTGTTTCATTCATGGTTCCAAGCTAATGTGCTTTATAATCAGACCTTTGTTAGGCTTTAGACCAAGCTGGCTTATTTTGAGAGTGAGCGCATGAAGCTCACTTCGTAAGCCAATGAGCTTAGAGCTCTTTCCAACAAGAGGGAGAGGAACTCTGTGGTCTTCATGATCGTTTGGAAGTGAAGTCCCGAGAAAGGATTCATCTTACTGAGTAGGTTATATAGCTCCCATTTGTTTTTGCCTACATTATCCAGCTTCAGTGTTTTAACACCTTCGGGTCAATCTTTGCATCTTGAGAAGAAAGATGTCCTAATGAGGGAGGAACTCTGAGATAGGGACTCTAAAATTTTGAACTCAAACTACATGTGAGTGAGATAGTCTCTGAAAGAGATACCCTCCAAGGGGAGGTGGTCTCAGTAGGACATCAACTTGATAATGCAAGGGCGAAGAGTAATAAGTACATGGATATTCATACTGAGTCGGTTGCTGCATTATCAGAGGTTAGGGTTAAAACCGAGGAGTTTGTATCCTCGTACAAAGAGGATGCTACTACTACAAATGCTCAGGTTTGGAAGGTGTCCGAGGTGGCCAAGCTGAAATTGACCTGAGACGTGAAGAATGTCGGGTAGAATATCAGAGGTAGGATCTCGAGGACATATATTAGGTAGGTATAGACTTATCCGCCGAGATTGAGAGGGTGAAGACCCTAGAAGAGGAGGCTGTAGCCTTGCTTTCTTCCGAAGGCGAGTCGAGTAGTGGCTTGGAAGATGATGAAGATAGAGGTGGAGTCCTTCAATGAGAAGAGGCTGTTGAAGATCTGGGGATCGTGGCCGATGAGGTTTGAAGATACAATTCCCGAGGGAGCCCTTGATACATAGCCTCGGTGGTAGATTCGGGTTTTATTTGCTCTCTACCTTAGTGAGGGCTTTAGACATAGGCCTTATAAATGTGCTTTTGTAAACCTTTTAACATATATGTAAAGAGGCCCTTCATTTTTCTTCATTTTTTGTTTGTCCTTTGCTTTTTAGGAATATGTAGTGATGTTTGGTGATAATTGGTCCTATATTTTGGACCTAGAATTTAAACCCTTAGGTTCCTACTGCCGATGAGCAATTTTTAATGGTCAAAATTTGATCGCTTTGGGATTACTCCCCGAGCCGCATTTTGACTTGAGTTTATTGACCATTAGGTCTAAAGTATCGGATGTAAGGCATTTGAGCAGGCCTTTGAGATCTTACATATTCGATCGGTTTGACCTTTCATCGGCCTTGAGGGTCTTTTAGACAGGCCCTCTTATGTGTTGGGTCGATAATATAGGCTGGTGTTTGGGCTCTTACACGTTGGGTCGGTACGACCTTTAGGCTGGCGCTTGGGCTCTTACGTGTTGGGTCGGTACGACCTTTAATATAGGCTTTATGTTTCCCCCGTTAAAGACCTTTTGAAGTTTTTTGGTTGCTGACTCATCTACAGTTTGATAAGAACCTCAATTTTGAGTTGTTGTGTAGCGATACATGAGCACCTCAGGACGTTCCACTCGATGACTAAATCATTTCGAAGCCTTTTGTTTGGAGTTGATATGGTTGAAACTCTTTTGCTTGTGCCAAGGGTAGCCTGATTAACCTATTCTTTTTGAAGTACTTTTGAAGTAATTTGAAGGCCTGTGGTTTTATGGCGATGGTCGGGCGTCCCCGAGTCACAGTAGTTTGGCTGGTACAACCTTGTGAGCTTAGTCATTGTGTTTGGCCGTAAGCTTTTAGTCCTCGAGTGAGGTAGCCTTGGTGTCTTTATCGAGGGTATGCCTTTTTAGGGGTCTTACAAGTTCGAATATATAGCTTTGACTTTATGATCGGGATAATGGCTTTTGTAGGGTCTTATATATTTGAGCATACCTTACGTGAGGTCTTACATATTTTCTTTGGTTACTTGACATAAGTATAATTCATGCATTGCTTGAGCTCCTAAAAATTTGGTATTTCCTTTTGGAGGTCTTACAATTTCTGGTATTGCCACATGGGGGGCTTTTGGGCTCCAGGTTGCCCACTAGAGTGTCTTATGGCCTCGAGTTTTTGGTAGCTCGATGGGTGACAGTCCCCAAGGGTATCGAAAGTTTTTGGCTCTTGAGCCATTTATTGTAAATTTGATTTTGCCTCATTGAGGGCTTATGAAGTCAAAGTTTCCAGCACAGAGGTCTTAGTGCTTTGAGTTTTGAGGTCAGTTCCCGAGTGTTCATGAAATTTCTGGCCCTGAGGTCATTTCTTGTAGAAATATCGAACTTATTTAAAGCATGAAGTATTTTTTTGGTAAAAGATGCTGCTTTTATTACTTGGCACCAGTATACATGTTTTCACCGTTCAGGATTTGATTATTCTATGCAGACGCTATTCTTTCAACCATTTGGCCTAATACATCATTTTTCTATTTAGACAATCTTTGGCTTGTCTTGATTTCTCCAGGAGATGATCTCCTGGGGGGATGCCCCCCAGTATTCGAGGTTGAGTGAAGAGAAGTATTGAATACTTGTTAAGTTCTCCTTAGATAGCATATAGATATTGCCTCGTAAAAAACATTGACGGTAAAACCCTTCTTGGGAGAAATCTGATCGAAGGAAAAGAGTTCAATGCATTCTTTTAAACCCAGGGTCTTCAAGTCAGGGGATGTTTCGGCGTCTCCAATGGAAACCTTAGCAGTAGTAGCATTTGAGAATTGATATGTTCTAGTTGCTTGGAAGTTGTTCGCTTCTATAGTACCGAGCTTGTAAGACCCTTTGCCGATCACTTTGAGGATATGGTACGGTCCTTCCCAGTTCTGGCCTAGATTTCCTTCATTAGGTTTTTGAGTGTTTAGGTTGACTTTCCTTAGGACTAAGTCCTCGACTCTGAAATGTCGGATATTTGTTGTCACATCCCAAATCGAGGGACAAGACCGGCGCCTGACTGGGTAGCCCCAGTCAAGCAAACCTGGGTGTCTTTCCTATCCCACATGTTACCCCATATTTTCATTCATCATTAATCAAGGAATTAACCATTTTATATTTGAAATCACCTTTTTTTTCAAAACATACACAACATACTTGGTTACTTAACGAAGTTTACAACTTACATCACCCAACATACAAAGTACATATTTACATAAGTTCGCCAATCACATTTACTGTCTATGGATCTTCTAAAGATACAACAGGATAATACAATAATTGTCGGTAACAAGGCTTCGACTATACCTTATACAAAAAACCAAAGTAAGACTCAAAAATAAAAGCAGCATGATCCGCACAGGGCCCCGAGAGAAAAGGGGCTCACCAATACGGATGATAGAAGATGAAGGGGAGCTATGATCGGTGGATCGGAGTACCTACTACGGATCCACCTACAATTATAACACGAATGTAGCTCCCCCGAAAAAAGGGACGTTAGTACATTTGAATTGTACTGATATGTATGAACAAAATTTATCCCAAGTAGAATCAAACTATACATAAGTAACGAACACTAAAAGAATCAATGAATCAAATGCACATGAAAGAACAACCAAAGCCAAACAAGTTTCACAATCTCTCATTTTCCCCTTTCAACATTATTCCATCATATCAATGATTTCACAACTTTCACATATGTTCATTTCAATAATGATTTCGATCCCTTTTCCACTATTATTACCTCAGCCACCCTTATTACCTCGGCCATCCTTATCACCCCAACCCATAATTTATCATTTTGTGTTGCGGCATGCAACCCGATCCCACCAGACAATCACATTTCACAAACAACACAACAACAACAATTCACAAAGAATCAACAGCAACAATTCTCAAGAACTACAACAACCATTCTCAAGGAATAACAACAAGAATTTCTATAACCATAAATACCATTTCCATCATATTCAATAACACAGATGCATTTTATGTCACAACGATAATTTCCCACGACAAGCCATATATGTTATTACCAAAGTTATTCCAATTGCACTATTTACAATTTCCTTCCATCATTTGTTTCTCGGCTCTTACCACATAACACTTTGACAATCACACATTTGGTTTATTGCCAAATTACTTACACCACTATATCGGGAGACTTAACCATGAGCACTCAAATCATACCAATCACAAGAAATTTCACAAATAATCCACGTAGATATCACATACCAAATATTCATACACCACACAATGTGATTTTACAAAGGTCAAAGTTAGCCATACATACCTGGAGCCGAATTCCCTTTTAATTTCTACTTTGGACTTCACCAAAAATCCTAGCAACGTCAATCTAGTGCATAAATTAACACATATTTCTTAGAATCAAAGTTCACAATCACTACCCGAACACATTTAGGTTATCAATCCTTCTTTGCACAGTTCTTTATTCCCACCCTATTCATCTTACTAGATTTTAGGTTTTACGAGACATGCATGAATGTTTCGTTCTCTATTATCAAGAATCAATGCATGAGACCTTCCCCCCCTTTAATTAAACATGAAAATTAATGAAAATGGGTTAGGGATTTACCTGCAAGAAATGGGGATCAAGACACTCAGTTTGAAATTTCCCAGTCCGGATTGTTTTGAAGAATTAATTTGAAGAAGATGAACTCTCTCATAAGAACCCCTCCTCCCTCTCTCTTATATTTTTGTTCAGAAAGTGATTAATATAAGGGGTCGGGGTACTTTATTAAAAAAGGGTTAGGTTTAAAATTTAGAAAATTAGGAGCTCGAGTTAAGTTTGCGATCCCACTTTGTGATCGCAGATACGAAATGCGGTCCGTAAAAGTGTTCCAAAAACTTGATCCAGGTGTTTGGGTCTACAACAGAAATGTGGTATGTATACCCTATTCGCGGTCGCATAATGCACCGTATTATTTGCCTCAATTTTGACTGACACATTGAATTACTTTGCAATAGAAATGTGGTCCACATATCAGCTATGAATCGCATAATGGACTGTATTTTGACATCAATTTTAACTAAACCACTAATTCAATCTGTAGTAGAAATGCGGTCCACATAATGGATTTGCGACCGCATTCTGGATCGCAAAATAGCACTTTTCTGGAAAACTTGATTCTTTGATTTTAAATGGTTAGATCAATACAAAGGGTCCAAACCGCTGCGAGAAATTCTACACATACCTAACACATATTTGAAACTTGACACTATGAGCTACTAGGTTTTGAGCATAATTTGTTTTATGGGGCCATACATTTGTTCTCCTATTATAGTACCTTTCGATCCTTTGTTTTTGGGTGGCCATTCGGACCAATGAAGCTTCTTGCTTTATCCAGTAGTTCTAGAGCTGCATTCATAGCCTCATTGTTTGAGCTCTTAGTGGTGTGTCAGAAATTTTTGCTTGGCTTACTGACCTCGACCGGTATCAAAGCCTCGACATGATAAACTAGAGAGAAAGGCGTATCTCCTGTGCTTGATTTTGGAGTTGTTTGATATGCCCATATCACCTCGGGTAAAATTTCTCTCCATTTTCCTTTTATTATTTCTATCTTCTTTTTTAGGTTCGGAATAATAGTCTTGTTTGTGGATTCGGCCTGAACGCTTGCACAAAGGTGGTTGGCTGTTGACATGATTCTTTTTATTTTTGTGGTCCTTAAAGGACTGCGTCACTTTGCTTCAATTGCTTCCCGTTATCACATGTTATCTTAGAAGGAATCCCAAATCGGCACATTATATGGTCCTAAATGAAGTTAATGACTTCTTTTTTCTCTTTTCTACTTGAAGGCATGCGCTTCCACCTATTTTGAGAAGTACTTAGTCATAAATAAAATAAATCTAGGTTTACCTAGTGCCGTTGGTAGTGGTCCAATGATTTCCATTCCCCACTTCATGAAGGGCCATGGCGACAAGCTCAAATGTAACTATTCACCGGATTGGTGAATCATTGGTGCAAATTTCTGGCATTTATCACAATGATGGATGAATTCTTTGGTGTCTTTTTCCATGTTGTCCCAATGGTAGCCTACTTTAATCACCTTTTGTACTAAGAAATTGGCACCAAAAGGATTTCCTCATGTGCCCTCGTGGATTTCTAGGAGCATATAATCTATGTCCCCTAGCCCCAGAAATACTGCTAGGTGTCCATTGAAGGTTCTTCTGTACAAAGTTCTATTTTATCAAGCGAGAATCGAGTTATTTCAGTTCGCAGGGCCCTCGACTCTTTTGGGTCCGCGGGTAGCTTCCCACTTTCCAAATAATTGATATTTTTATTTCTCCAATCCCATGCTAGGATAGTTGAGTTGATGTCGACATTACCTCCTCAATCACTTATTTGGAGAGTTGAACAATAGCTCTAGGGAGTATGCCATCTTCCTCAATAGATGATCCGAGGTTTGTGAATGCATCAGCCTTGCTATTATGCTCTAGAGGTATGTGGACCAGAATCCACTCTTTGAACAGTGAAATATGACTTGACTTTTGTCTAAGTATCTTTGCATCCTGTCTTCTTGAACCTCGAAGCTCCCATTTACCTGATTTACTACCAGGAGGGAATCATATTTTTCTTTGATGACTTCATCTTCCAGGCCTTTTACCGATTTCAGACCTGCGATTATAGCCTCATATTCGACTTCCTTGTTAGTTAGATTTTCAGTTTTTATAGATTGCCTAATCATGTCGCCCGTAGGAGGCTTCAGAACTATGCCGAGCCCGAATCCTCTCACATTCGAGGCGCCATCAGTAAACATGGTCCATAGCCCCGAAGATGTGCCATTTTTATTAAAAGTTATTCCTCTACCTCGGGCACGAGGGACGGCATAAAGTCCTCCACAAAATTTTCCAGAATTTGGGAATTGATAACCATTCAAGTTTGATACTCAATAGTATCCCCTGAGTTCATTGGCCAATTTAGCCAGTCGGCCCGATAATTCGGGCTTATGCAAAATGCCTCAAATAGGATATGTTGTTAAAACATAAATATGATGTCATTGAAAATAAGGTTTTAATTTTTGAGATGCGCTTATTATTGCAAGAGCTAATTTTTTTAAGTGTGGATACCTATTTTCGACATCTCTTGGTGTCTGACTTACATAATAAATATGAAATTCGGTACCTTGTTCTTCTAGAATAGGTACACCACTTACCGCTACCTCAGACACATCCAGGTACAAATACAACATATCACCATTTTTTGGGCAGTGTTGCGACCAAAACACCCACGCAAGTTGTCACGATCCAAACTGGAGGACCATGACTAGCACCCGACCATACTTGCCGATTAACTTATTGACTGATTTAGACTAAATTAATTATCAATTCAAGCTAGACTATTATATAAAACTTCTTAATAATCGAACAATAATTCAAGGCAAAATTACTACACCAATTACAATTTATGTTTATAAAAATTTGGATAAATATATTCCAGGGTCATGGACTTGCTAGTAATCGTGCTATTTGTCTACTTAGAATCGATTTATTTAATTATCTGGATTATTGATTATAAGGTTAATAATATTCATAAGAATCTTTCGAGTTCTTATGAATCTATCCAAGTTAAATCAATATCTATATTTCTATGATATTAATATTAACAAGAATGCATTTCAAACTCTTATTATTTAACCAAACAAGGCAATTAAGTATATATCTATCTTAATTGCAAATCCTTCACTCGATGCCCGAGATTCAAATCTTGTTCTATTTGATTTTATGTGCAACCAAGAATTTCCTTTGTCAAGTTTAATTCAAAGTTCGTAAATAATATTTCACTGTTAGCTACGCAGTAAAATAATTAAAATCAAAATCAAATAAACAACCCATATCAATAACTTCAATAAAATCAATCCAAGCTTCAAATAACAAAATCACTAACATCCATGACCCTAGAATACTAGAGAGTTTAGCTACTCATGTTCATACTACAATCAATAATATTGATGTCTAAAATACTACAAAGAAAAATACAAGATAAAGGTTTAGATGAACTCTTTAATTTGTTGCTCTTCAAAGCTTGATCTTCAACTCCTTCCTTTTGCTTCAAGAACACTCTCAATGAGTTTTTCTCTCAAAATCTTCTCTCTAAGATGAATAGTACAATTCCACTCTACTCCAATAATGCTAAAAATCTGATCTTCTCCATGATATAAGATTGCATTAATTAACTTTGAGTGGAATTGTGTGTCTCTTCATTTTCAACCTTAGAAAAATTATTTTAACCGGACTACTCTGCGCGAAGTGCGTGCGCGAAGTGGTGCGCGAAGTGGGCACTTCGCGCATCTGTAGCCCAATAACTTCTTCATCTGCGCGAAATGGTGCGCGAAGTGACCACTTCGCGCACCTGGGAGAATTTCCCATTCAAGCTTGTTTCTTGATCGTAAAGACTCAAGTCCGAAGGATTGTTTTTGCTCCAAAATTGTGCCATAACATTTCCAATGGTAGATATAAGCTCCTTTTTATGCACATTGTACAAATCACAAATTAGTAGCTTATATCTTATCAAATTCATAAATTATATGATTGGATCATAATTAAATGGACGCATAAATAATGGCTAAACTACTTAGTTTTCACTTATTATCAACACCCCACACTTAATTCATTGCTAGTCCTCGAGCAATTACACTATACTTATAAAGAGTCATCAACTCAACCATTTTACCTTAATGCTTTACACTTAGAACAAGAATCATATCTCACACCTAGTAATATAAAATTCTAGTTTCTGGACTAACTTTCAAGTGCTACAAGATATTCACACTTCTTTGAAGTACTCTATACAAAGATCAAGACTTGTTTATCTGTCACGAATCATATGCCCTCACAATTTTATCAACATTATATATATCAATATGTACAAGAGAGTTCCCTAATTATTTACAACAAGAAAGTTTCACTCACACTCACAAAAGAAGTCGCATGCATGCAAGTGGTACCATAAGCTTGCCCTTAATGTAAATCTCTATTAATGCAGGCTTGTTCGTTCAAAAATCAATTAGGACTTTTTCTTCTGGTTGTAATGTGGGTTAAGGGACTGGTAGGATTTATTTTGGGATTAGTGACTAGCACTCCTAAGCACTTTAACACATTACTCAATCATTTTTAGCGCAAATTCTTCAATCTTAATAACAATTGCATCAATCAATCAATTCACTCCTAGCAGTGTTCCATCTTTCTTTTGTGCAATGCTCTAATTCAAACTCCACTGGCATTAACAAAATAATATACACAAATTTATACAGTATTTTTTTTTAAACAATACTTTATATACAAATTTCAGTGCACCTTTCTAACTTTCATGGTTCCATTCACAAACCACCCCACACTTAGTTCCTTTTTACTTCTTTTAGCGCTCATTTTACAATTAAAGTGCTTTAAGAGGTTAAAGGGTTTAAAATATCAATTTCAAACAAAAATGGTATAGGCTTGTAATGTGGGTACCAAATAAAGGTTTCAAGGCTAGAAATGGTTAACTAGGGATAGATTTTATTTGATTTGAGCAATTGAGTTCAAAAAGATCAAGGAAAGCCTAACATCATTTTTTAAAACCGAGTGTCACCTGAAATTTCGCTTTAATTCACATACTAGGCAAGTTCTAGACACAATTACACTACTTGGACTCATCAAAAATCTCTCCACACATGGCATAAGATTCATTAAGATCAACTCATCAAGACACTCTGTTGTGAATATTCATTTCAGTAGTAAATATGCAATAAAATCACTTTCAGTTTAGAATCCAGTAAAACTAGGCATTATACTCTAGGATCTGGTATGTTCAAGTGTATTAACATTATGGATTACCATAAGATAAAATCTTATCTAAAAGCAATAAATACAAAAAATTTAAACTAAAATCTATCTATACCCGGTTCAAATTGAAACCCTTGGAAAAGAACTGTGGCCTAAAGAAAAACCAAGGGGAAATATTCATACTAATCACAAAATTAAGAAAAGAGGACAGAACTCCTCACAAATAAAATGACCCTAAAATTTATATATATATATATATATACAGAACTCCTCACAATATTTTTTTTATATAAAAAAAAACAACTTCAAAATAAAAATTTTAATAACAAAGACAACCAAATTTAATTAATCTACTATCCATCAACTTCAAAACAAGCAAAACTTCAAAACAAACAAAACATCAACACAAAGAAAATTCTAATATCCGAAACTATCCAAATATGCTAAACACAATATGCTAACACCCCCCACTTAAGAATAGGCATGTCCCCATGACTACAAGTTTTAAACACAGAGATAAAAATACTTCCCCGACGATCTATTCTTGATCTGACATTGTGTCGGGGTTGACATTACAAGCTCGCCCCAATGCTCGCAGCCATCCCATAAATTTCTTTTCCGACTTGACTTGTCGGTCTGCTATTTCCTCCACACGGGTGCTTAGCGTGTTTACTGTTTGTCGCAATTCACCTATCTCTTGCTCCCATATGTTGTGGCTCGGCATGCCAGCAGTTCCTGAAGATGATGCTGCTCTTGGCAGTGCAACTGCTGGGGCATTGGGAGGTTGGGCTTGCTCTCCTCTGTCTGTGTCCATTGGTTGATTACCTCCATCATTCTTTTCATCTTCTGAGCTATCTTCTTCAGCTCCACCTCTCTTGGGTTTGATATTCAATGCCTTCCTTACAGTTATATCCACATCAGGATCCTCTGGTACCTGTGCTTGCCTGCAAAGTAAAGTGACTAGTGATGGGAAGAAAAATCCATACTTACGAATTGGGCTTCTAATAAACATTTCTTCATGAATGATCTTTGCCACATCAAAAGCCAAATTCTCTACAAAACACCATATCAGTGCAGCTCTGGGACCGTTAACTTTAGTTGTATTCTTAGAAGGAAGTAGCCTGCTATTTATCACATAAAGCCAGGTTTTTGCTTCTAGAGTTAGAGAAGATGAATGAATTGTTTCACCACTCTCTAACCATTCTATATCAACTCCCGGGACGCAAATCTTTGAAAAGAATCTTTCCCATTTTGCATTGTTCGGACATTTTCCATACTCATAGAAATCTTGATTCTCTAGAACAGCATCAGGTAAATTGTAACTTGCTCTAATTGCCTCAATTGAGGCATTGACATGTCTTCTGCGCACAGTCACAATGTTATTTTGATGTTCAGGTACATTCGTGTAGAATTCGCGAACTACTGTTTCATTTGCAGTCTCAGGCTCATTGATAAAGACTTGAAGCCCCCGTTCAATCAACTTTTGGTACATGTTCGGGCACATTTCTTGAAGATTTTTAGCATCAATGCCCCTTTCTGGAATTGGTTTCTTTGTCCTTTTGTTGTTGAACCTGGTTTGAGCTTCGGGCGAAGTAAACCTTCTTGAATCATAATTGGTTGCAGGATTGGCTCGTGATCGGCTGGAAGATGCTCCTGAAGTTAATCGTCTTTTTGGTGCCATAATTCCTACAAGACAATGACACATTAATCTAAGATGAATAGATAATGTGTTTCAATGCGGTTACTCGGAATTCACACGCAAAATTGAGTACAATTGCTCTATCAAACTTCTTTGAGGACTTTCCTCAAACACATTGTGGGCAAGCCTAATTCATCCTTATTGTTAATGCTTTGGTTAGGGATTTCCCAACCAAAATTCAGCTATAACCAATTCATGTCCTACCCATTCCTTTTATACACAAATTTAACCCCAAAAGTATATCAAACTATGCTAAATTCTATTAACATTGCTCAAATATTCTAAGTTTGAACAAGAACTTCTAATTTATCATAAACAACATAAATACTACAAAAACATTATACAACCTATAATTTCTAACATATATATCAACTATCTTGACAAATTAAAGTCATGAGTAATTATAAAAAAAAACGAAATTAAAAAAATTAAACTTTAGTAACATTTTCACTGTAACGACCCGGCCCGTCGTTATGGAAATTACCACCCCGTTATGTTGCATTTACATATCTTATGCTTTTATATCGGTGTTAGAACCTATCGGATGAGTTAGGAATGAATTGAATTGAAAATGAAGCAAATAGCATATTTGAAGGAAGTTTGAATATGGAAAGTCAACCTAGAGTTGACTATTGAGTTAGAGTGCTCGGAATCAGATTCTGATGATTCGGTCAGCTCCGGGGGATCATTTATGACTTAGGAGAACAATCGGAATTGAATTCGGAGGTCCGGTGTAGTTTTAAGCTTGAATTGGCTAAGGTTGGATTTTGGCGAAATCCGAACGGTAGGTGAGATTTTGATCCGGAGGTCGGAATGGAATTCCGACAATTTCTGTAGCTTCGTTATGTGATTTTGGATATGTCTGCAAATTTTCAGGTCATTCGGACATCGTTTGATCGGGTTTAGGATTGAATGTTAGTTTTGAAAGTTTTGAAGAAACTTAGGCTTGAATCCGTGGATAATTGGTGATTTTGATGTTTAGTATGGTGTTTTTATGGTTGGAACAAGTTCGTATCATGTTTTGGAGTACGTTGGTGGTTTTCGTTGGGGTCCCGGGGGTCTCGGGATGAATCCGGGGGTCCAAACGGACCATTTTTGGAAGAAAAGAGAAAAGCTGGCTGCTGTCATAATGGTTGCTGTCATAAACGCAGCAGACATTTGCTCTCCGCGATCGCGTAGAGCTGGAGGCTAGAGCATCACGATCGCAGGGGAAGCAGTCGCGATCGCGATCGCGTAGAGTTAAAAGGGGGCACATCGCGATCGCAGGTTAATCTACGCGATCGCGTAGAAGAGAAATGGGTCCAGGCAAATATGTACTACGCGATCGCAGGGATGAAGGACGCGATCGCGTGAAGCAGGGGGATTGTGCATCGCGATCGCGTGAAGGATGTCGCGATCGCGTGAGGCCGAGATTTTGAGCATCGCGATCGCGTGAAGAAGATCGCGATCGCGTAGAAGAAATAATTCTGGCAGTGAAATTAAAACCAGAACAGAACCAGTCGCGGGTTCATATACCCAAGACGCCATTTTTGAGTTCTAGAGAGAGAAACTCACGGGAATTGCTGGTAATTCATCGGGGATTCGTTGGAGGTAAGTTTTGTGGCTTAATTACATCATTTTAACATGAAATCCTTGGTTAAATCCCTGTAAATGGAAGATTTAAGGTGGGTTTGAGCCCTAGGCCTAAATTAAAGAAAAACACTAATTTGAGTGGGCAAATGGAGTCCGATTTTGGTAAATTTTATATGCCTAGACTCGTATCGAGATGAGGATTCCGAATATGTGATTTTTGTAATTTTTCGACAAGTGTACCAAAAGTCGGGTTTTGACAACTTGTGGGTTTTGACATAAATTGGGTTATTTCGAATGAATTTCGTGAAATTAGCGTATATTGATGCATTCTCTATGATTTTGAGCAGAGTTGGCATCCGAGGAGATTGATTTGCGAGGCAAGCGCAAGGCGGATTAAAGCTTCTACCGGTTCGAGGTGAGTGGTAGTAGTAAACAATGTACTGAGGGTTTGAAACCCCGTACTAGCACTTCACAGTGCTATATTGAGATGAGACGCGCGTTCCATAACGGGCGTGGTGACATTGTGATTAGGGGTTCGGACTTAGTCCTTCCCGGCTAATAGAACATTGTGTTGTATGACTGTTACGGAGACTAAAACTGTACAATTGGGCTAATAGCCATGTTTGGGGCCTTGTGCCGACCTGTAAAGTATTAGGGAACCTATAGAGCTAGGTGACCCTTATATCGTGATTGGAAACATACACTCAGCCGTAGCTCTAGCCGTATAGCATAATATGAGCCCGTACTAGATGTGTACATTGAGAGAGATTATCTAGGGTGGAATTCCCTGTTCTAGCTAAGTGGGCCTGAAAGGCCAAGTCTATATTGACTGAGACAGGGTCTAGGACCCACTGTGATATATTATATTGGGCCTGAGAGGCCAAGCACATATTGACTGGGATAGGGTCGAGGACCGTTACGAGGTATTATATATATATACCTATACTTGATCGGGCTGCACGCCGCAGCAGTATATATATTGGATCGGACTGCACGCCGCAGTAATATACATGTAATATACATGTAATATACATGTGGGACGGACTGCACGCCGCAGTATTATTGCGCTTGGGCTGTAGGAGCCCCTTCGGAGTCTGAGTCTGCACACATTCCAGTGAGCGCTGGTATATTATGGGATCGGGCTGCACGCCGCAGTAGTATAATTATATATGTATATATATATGTATATATATTGGGTCGGACTGCACGCCGCAGTGATATATGGTGGACCTGGCCGCACGCCATAGCACCATAGCGCTTGGGCCTAGGGAGCCCCTCCGAAGTCTGTATACACCCCCAGTGAGCGCCGTCGACGTTAAATGGAGCGGGCTGCACGCCGCAGCGGTATATGTATTGGAGCGGGCTGCACGCCGCAGCGGTATATGTATTGGAGCGGGCTGCACGCCGCAGCATTATACTTATTAATATCCTTATAAGTACGTAAATACTTAGTTGTTATAGACATATGTATATGTCTCTATATATTGAGATGGCTGTACACTGTAGTGGTACGAGTGAGGATGTGGTCAGTGTGGGACCCAGTTGAGATGGATATGGACTGGAGATCAGAGAACTCATTGTAGTGATGACTTACCCGTGGGGGTTTGCCTTAGAACTGTTTAGTGACAGTACAGGAGTTCTTACTTCCAGTTATTATTTATTATTGCTGCTCACTGAGTTGAAATATACTCACCCCACTCCCCTGCACTTTTTGTGCAGATATGCAGGTTCAGGAGGGCAGTTGAGCTATCGCAACTGTTTTATTATCCCCATTCTGTGGAGACTTCGAGGTAGCTGCCGACGTTCGCAATACTTGACCTCTTTGTTTGTATCATTTAGTTGTCTCCATTCTGCCTAGACTTGATTGTGTAGTAGATCTCATTTGTAGAGGCTCAGACTTGTGACACCACGATTTGGTTGGGACCGTGTTCTTGTATTTCATTTATACACTTCTTAATTTGTTATGAAAACAGGCTAATCATGCCGATTAATCAGTATTAATTATACTTGGCTGGTTTAATTGGATAAGATGGTCGGGCTTGCCTAGCAATGTGTTGGGCGCCATCACGACCGGGGTTTGGGTCGTGACAAGTTGGTATCAGAGCCTAGGTTAACAGGTCTCGCGAGTCATGAGCCGGTTTAGTAGAGTCTCGTGGATCGGTACGGGGACGCCTGTACTTATCCTCGGGAGGCTGCAAACCTTTAGGAAAGTTTCAAATTCTTGGAATTCTCATCGTGCGTGTTTTATTCAGCTTGAGATGTAATTCTTGAAATTTCTCCTGCACACGGATACGCGCACTCGAGTGCTTAGTGATAAACTTGCCTTGACGGTTTATGATTCCCCAATCGAGGGACGAGATATAATCTCTGTGAATTCATGTTGGGCCAGTTTGGAGGACTTGAGGCTGGATCCTTGTCTATGGCTTGAGCACCAAGGTGCTAACTTTCGCGAGCCGGTATTTTGAAATTCATACGATCGGTATTGATCTTAATTGTGGAAATGACAGTTTGATAATGGGTAAGCTGCAAGGTATCCAATCCTTATTGTGATCTGTTACGTAGCCCTAGCTATGGGCGTGGTGAGTATGTTCAATGCCTCTTAGCGGAAAATGTAAAGTGCACTACGTGTGGTAGTATGAGTTCAAACTCAAGGAAACTGAATTGGTCGTGCTATGAATATGGTGGTGAAAGGTATATGACATATGTTATGATTTGAGCAGGTGCAGCGCATGTTCATGTACTAACGCTGATGATATAATTGTGCAGTATTGAGATTTATGCTGTTGATATACATTGTGATGTTTCGTCTGGTTGTCGATGTATTGTTAGGATGGTTTTGGTGATTCTCTGGCAGGTGGATAGGCCAAATTACAAAGGAAACTCTGCCAAAATTTTTGGAAAATTAGGGACTTAGAAAGATTTTTGTCACCTAAAGAGAGTGGGCTTATTGGTGGTGTGTGTATAAATGCAAGAGTTGCAAAAGAGTTAAGATGTGTGATGATTCGAATCTCCGCCGAAGCTTGTAAATGACTTGAGTTTAATCTAACTAGAACATTGTGGCATCATTTGAGTAAGAATGCTATGAGTGGCTGAAAGTGCCTTGGCGTATATGGCTTCGAGCTAAGTTGGGGAGGTTGCTATTGACTAGCTGATTGCACGGTTGTGTGCTATGCGGATCCTGTCTCTATGTACGTCGGGAATTTTTGTAAAGGTTATGGTGCTTCGTAGATATGAGAAATACTAGGGTGTTTTGAACTTATATTGGTAAAGAATGTACGGTATATAGAAAAGAAAGGTAGCTAATTGTATCTGAATGTAATCATGTTCTGCGATGTCAGAGTTCTAGTAAGGCACGAGTGGTTCTGTTCAATAAGGCAGTTGAATTATAACCGGTTGAGGGTGAATGACGCCCGAGAATTGTTTTTACAGTGTTCAAGATTTTGCTTGTATCGGTAAGGTGTCTTAAGATTGTGCACGTGGCTAAAGACCGTGGTTTCGTTAGAATAAATCGAGACTTTTGTTATGTTATGTGGATGATGAGATTCTATGTATCTATATTGAAAGGTAATGATAACAAATTCAAATAGCAGGAAGTTCTTCAAAACAAAGTATTGTAGAATGTGGTATTTCTGGGAAACAATTGAGAGAGTATTCAGTGGCCTATGGGTCTTAGACCGTATGGTCTTATGTGCGAGTCTTGTGTGGTAATACGGGTTGAGTCATTGTGGTGCTACAGTAAAGACTAGTATTAAATTAAAGATGAATCAGAAAGGAAATTGGGTAAATGGATCAACTTGTTAATAAACCGAAACGGTATGATAAGGAATACGATTAATTCCGGTATATGTTTGAAGTAATGAGTCTCGCCGATATTGTGCAATAAAGCTTTTGAGTATTGGCAGTTGTGTAACTCGGTATGAGTATAAGGACTCGGTCCTGGCAATTTAACTTATGCAATGTAATTGGGAGAAAAGGTTTGTGATGTGTTTTATCATGGTTTGAAAATGAGTATATTCCTGTCGGTATGCGAAGCGTGAAATGTGTAATGAGTTTTCTCTATATGGGATCATGAAAGTCCTTGACTAGTTGAGTGCGCCGATGTTTGCGGCGGAGGACAGGGATATAAATTTCCATGTTGTCTGAGTGTGGTATGGTATAGGCGATGTGTTATGGAAAGTTGATAATGGCATATGCATGGTTATGAGATCAGTTCTTAATATATGGGAAGTCATTAAAATCCCCGAGCAGCGTGGGCAGCCGCAGTTAATCCGAGAATCAAGCTTCCCGGTGATTAAGGAAAATGGTACTGCTATTCTAGTGTTTTGGCAGAGTATATGGTCAAAAGGGCAAGGTGGTGTAAACCGATAATATCTAGTGGTATTGTGGTATTCTCCTGTCGGATTGACAGTGATAATTGAGTTGTTGTTGGCATATGGAAATTTCTGAATGGCGTACGTGGTATGAATGGATGCTTGATATGTGTTACGTATTCGTACGGTGGAAAGTGGAATCAGGCATAGCAATTCATGTGTTATATATGTGTTAGAGACTAGAAGTTCTCGTACTCCGCCTATGCAGTGGTGGTATGTCGTGTGTATCAGCACCATTTAGCGGTTATTAGAAATTGGAAGCCCTAGTGGTTATCTCGTTACTTGATATGATGAAATGGAATAATGATATATGATTGCAGACTGGTTGTCATAAGTCAGGTTGTCTAGACTAATGTGATATGGACTATGTCAGGAAAATGTCACAACTGCGTGGCAGAGTGCATCAGATCATGCTCCAGCAGGGTAGATGTACCCTAGGGCCAGCGGACGGCTGGTAGGTATTGCTTTGTCAGTTGGGCCTTCGTGGCGGATGTCGGTGTAGAGGTATCTACCATTGATTCAGTTCCAGTATTGAGGAACTTTGTCGGATGCGTTTCATGTGGCCGAGCTTGAGGCTATATATACATGTTTGTTGCAATGAGCAACTTGAGTCGATGTGCATTCCCTTTTTCTAGATTTATGCGTGGATCGGGTGGCACGCCGCCACATGTATAGTATCTGGATCGGGTGGCACGCCGCCACATGTATGGTATCTTGATCGGGTGGCACGCCGCCACGGGTATGTTATTGGAACGGGTTGCGCGCCGCAACAGTGTGATGTGGAGAATAGTTTCCTATATATTACCTTGTATAGAATACTTCCTAGCTTTCGAGGAATAGTCCGTATTGGGTATCGCTCGGGGAATAGCACATCGGTTGTGTCCTTTCAGGATTTGATAGCATATACTAAATGTATCACCGCGTGTGATTGATTGCTTGATTTCAGACCTAAATATGTGTATGGATGACCGTTTTGAGCATTGGTAGCTTGAGGTGCTTCATGAGTAATAGTGTTTGGATAGAATCACGAATCGTGGCAAGGCCACGTGATGTTATGACCTCTCGAGGAGGATTCAGGTACTCTATTTCTATAATGCGAGACGCGATCTCGGTTCTATGTTATGATGGCACAGAGGAACTGAATTGCAGCTCTATTTGCTGGAGACAATTGTGAATTGAGCTGTCATGATTCGAGTGTGTGCATACGTTTCTATTGGAGCCTATGTTGTGCTCGTCGTGGCTTAGGCCGGTGTTGAGGTGTTTATCACCAGTGCGGTGTGTTATAATCGAAATGACCGTTCGAATCATTAATGAGAGCGAGCATATATGATTTCAGCTCGTTAGAAAGGTAATATCGAGGTTTGGTTCCGAAACTTATTGTGGTATCAGTTTTAAAAGGGAAATAGATTCACAAATGGTTGACCCGAGAGATGGGTTCGGTATATCGCGTGCTTCAGTTGCCGTGGGCAGGATATGAAGGTGTTGGAATAAGACTCTATCTAATGAGAAAGGTTCTTTCTGCTAGTATTTGGTTATTGTGGCCAGTTGTCGTGATTAGAGACTATCGTATCGAGTGATCGGGTGGTTTGACACATCATATTATCTCACCGAGGTGGCGAGTATGGACTATTACAGTTGGATCGTGTGTATCCCGAGTATAGGCATGGGATTAGCATTTGGCATATGATTTCAGAAAGTACAATGTGATTTATGGTTCAGATGGTCTGTGAAATTTTGACTATGTGGTGTTTTCGGACTTATGTGAGATAGGGTGACGTATGATCACCTGGATATATGCTTGGTAAGGTCATTCGGCTATTGGGTGGCTTCTAGTACAACTCTGAGTCCGCTCGAGGACGAGCGTTTGTTTAAGTTGGGGAGAATGTAACGACCCGGCACGTCGTTACGGGAACTACCACCCCGTTATGTTGCATTTACATATCTTATGCTTTTATATCGGTGTTAGAACCTATCGGATGAGTTAGGAATGAATTGAATTGAAAATGAAGCAAATAGCATATTTGAAGGAAGTTTGAATATGGAAAGTCAACCTAGAGTTGACTATTGAGTTAGAGTGCTCGGAATCAGATTCTGATGATTCGGTCAGCTCCGGGGGATCATTTATGACTTAGGAGAACAATCGGAATTGAATTCGGAGGTCCGGTGTAGTTTTAAGCTTGAATTGGCTAAGGTTGGATTTTGGCGAAATCCGAACGGTAGGTGAGATTTTGATCCGGAGGTCGGAATGGAATTCCGACAATTTCTGTAGCTTCGTTATGTGATTTTGGATATGTCTGCAAATTTTCAGGTCATTCGGACATCGTTTGATCGGGTTTAGGATTGAATGTTAGTTTTGAAAGTTTTGAAGAAACTTAGGCTTGAATCCGTGGATAATTGGTGATTTTGATGTTTAGTATGGTGTTTTTATGGTTGGAACAAGTTCGTATCATGTTTTGGAGTACGTTGGTGGTTTTCGTTGGGGTCCCGGGGGTCTCGGGATGAATCCGGGGGTCCAAACGGACCATTTTTGGAAGAAAAGAGAAAAGTTGGCTGCTGTCATAAACGCAGCAGGCATTTGCTCTCCGCGATCGCGGGGAGGGGGATGCGATCGCGTAGAGCTGGAGGCTAGAGCATCGCGATCGCAAGGGAAGCAGTCGCGATCGCGTAGAGTTAAAAGGGGGCACATCGCGATCGCAGGTTAATCTACGCGATCGCATAGAAGAGAAATGGGTCCAAGCAAAAATGTGCTACGCGATTGCAGGGATGAAGGACGCGATCGCGTGAAGCAGGGGGATTGTGCATCGCGATCGCGTGAAGGATGTCGCGATCGCGTGAGGCCGAGATTTTGAGCATCGCGATCGCGTGAAGAAGATCGCGATCGCGTAGAAGAAATAATTATGGCAGTGAAATTAAAATCAGAACAGAACCAGTCGCGGGTTCATATACCCAAGACGCCATTTTTGAGTTCTAGGGAGAGAAACTCACGGGAATTGCTGGTAATTCATCGGGGATTCGTTGGAGGTAAGTTTTGTGGCTTAATTACATCATTTTAACATGAAATCCTTGGTTAAATCCCTGTAAATGGAAGATTTAAGGTGGGTTTGAGCCCTAGGCCTAAATTAAAGAAAAACACTAATTTGAGTGGGCAAATGGAGTCCGATTTTGGTAAATTTTATATGCCTAGACTCGTATCGAGATGAGGATTCCGAATATGTGATTTTTGTAATTTTTCGACAAGTGTACCAAAAGTCGGGTTTTGACAACTTGTGGGTTTTGACATAAATTGGGTTATTTCGAATGAATTTCGTGAAATTAGCGTATATTGATGCATTCTCTATGATTTTGAGCAGATTTGGCACCCGAGGAGATTGATTTGCGAGGCAAGCGCAAGGCGGATTGAAGCTTCTACCGGTTCGAGGTGAGTGGTAGTAGTAAACAATGTACCGAGGGTTTGAAACCCCGTACTAGCACTTCACAGTGCTATATTGAGATGAGACGCGCGTTCCATAACGGGCGTGGTGACATTGTGATTAGGGGTTCGGACTTAGTCCTTCCCGGCTAATAGAACATTGTGTTGTATGACTGTTACGGAGACTATAACTGTACAATTGGGCTAATAGCCATGTTTGGGGCCTTGTGCCGACCTGTAGAGTATTAGGGAACCTATAGAGCTAGGTGACCCTTATATCATGATTGGAAACATACACTCAGCCGTAGCTCTAGCCTGTATAGCATAATATGAGCCCGTACTAGATGTGTACATTGAGAGAGATTATCTAGGGTGGAATTCCCTATTCTAGCTGAGTGGGCCTGAAAGGCCAAGTCTATATTGACCGAGACAGGGTCCAGGACCCACTGTGATATATTATATTGGGCCTGAGAGGCCAAGCACATATTGACTGGGATAGGGTCGAGGACCGTTACGAGGTATTATATATATATACCTATACTGGATCGGGCTGCACGCCGCAGCAGTATATATATTGGATCGGACTGCACGCCGCAGTAATATACATGTAATATACATGTAATATACATGTGGGACGGACTGCACGCCGCAGTATTATTGCGCTTGGGCCTGTAGGAGCCCCTTCGGAGTCTGAGTCTGCACACATTCCAGTGAGCGCTGGTATATTATGGGATCGGGCTGCACGCCGCAGTAGTATAATTATATATGTATATATATATGTATATATATTGGGTCGGACTGCACGCCGCAGTGATATATGGTGGACCTGGCTGCACGCCATAGCACCATAGCGCTTGGGCCTAGGGAGCCCCTCCGAAGTCTGTATACACCCCCAGTGAGCGCCGTCGACGTTAAATGGAGCGGGCTGCACGCCGCAGCGGTATATGTATTGGAGCGGGCTGCACGCCGCAGCGGTATATGTATTGGAGCGGGCTGCACGCCGCAGCATTATACTTATTAATATCCTTATAAGTACGTAAATACTTAGTTGTTATAGACATATGTATATGTCTCTATATATTGAGATGGCTGTACACTGTAGTGGTACGAGTGAGGATGTGGTCAGTGTGGGACCTAGTTGAGATGGATATGGACTAGAGATCAGAGTACTCATTATAGTGATGACTAACCTGTGGGGGTTGCCTTAGAACTGTTTAGTGATGGTACAGGAGTTCTTATTTTCTGTTATTGTTTATTATTGTTACTCACCGAGTTGAAATATACTCACCCCACTCCCCTGCCCTTTTTGTGCAGATATACAGGTTCAGGAGGGCAGTTGAGCTATCGCAACTGTTTTATTATCCCCATTCTGTGGAGACTTCGAGGTAGCTGCCGACGTTCGCAATACTTGACCTCTTTGTTTGTATCATTTAGTTGTCTCCATTCTGCCTAGACTTGATTGTGTAGTAGATCTCATTTGTAGAGGCTCAGACTTGTGACACCACGATTTGGTTGGGACTGTGTTCTTGTATTTCAGTTCTACACTTCTTGATTTGTTATGAAAACAGGCTAATCATGCCGATTAATCGGTATTAATTATACTTGGCTGGTTTAATTGGATAAGATGGTCGGGCTTGCCTAGCAATGTGTTGGGCGCCATCACGACCGGGGTCTAGGGTTCTTACCTTGATGGGATTAGGATGAAATTTGACAAAGGATGAAGAGCTTTTACTAGTTGTTGAAGAGTTTTATTGAAATAAGGAAGAAGAATTATGGTATTTGAGGTTAGGGTTTAGAGAAGAGAGGAGATTTTAGGGTATGTTGAGAGAAAAATTGGAAGAAATATGAATAGTTTCGGTTAAAACAAAAATAAACTAAGTAAATACACACCCCGTCTCAGGTGCGCGAAGTGTTGCGCGAAGTGGTCACTTCGTACACGACTTCTGAGCATTCTGCTTAAGGTTCGCGAAGTGTGCGCGAAGTGATGACTTCGCGCAACTGGGTGGAGGAAATTTTTTTTTTTTTTTTACAAACAAATAATGAAGTCATACCTTAGCATCCCTCTTTGTTGTCCTACAATTATCAACACACAATTAACTAAAAACGAAGAAAATAACACACTAAAAAAATGACAAATATCGCTATTATTGGGTTGCCTCCCAATAAGCGCCTGATTTACCGTCGCAGCACAAACCACAATTCATCAAACATCATTGAGTTCAATCAAGGTCTTGTGACGATTAACGTCACCACCCCAATAATGTTTCACTCTTTGTCCATTCACCAGAAAAGTTTCACTTGAGTTTTGGTCCCTTAATTCTATTGCTCCATAGGAACTCACACTTACCACCACAAAAGGTCCTGACCAACGGGATTTGAGCTTTCCCGGAAAGAGTTTCAACCTAGAATTGAATAACAGAACTTGTTGCCCCGGCTCAAACTCACGATGTTGAATATGCTTATCATGCCATCTCTTGGTCCTTTCTTTATACAACTTGGCATTTTCATAAGCATTCAACCTAAACTCATCGAGTTCGTTAAGTTGTAGCAGCCTTTTTTCACCAGCTAAATCCATATCCACATTTAACTTTTTGATTGCCCAATAAGCTTTGTGTTCAAGTTCAGCAGGCAAATGACATGCCTTTCCATAAACTAACCTGTATGGAGAAGTACCTATTGGAGTCTTGTATGCGGTTCGGTAGGCCCACAAAGCATCTTCTAATTTAACAGACCAATCCTTTCTGTTTGCATTAACTGTTTTCTCCAAAATCTGTTTTATCTCGATTAGATACTTCAACTTGACCACTCGTTTGAGGGTGGTATGCAGTAGCAACTTTGTGTTTTATCCCATATTTTGATAAAACATTTTTAAACAGTTTGTTACAAAAGTGTGTTCCTCCGTCACTTATCAACACCCTTGGAGTTCCAAAGCGTGTGAAAATGTGTTTCTTAACAAAACTTACCACAACTTTTGCATCATTCGTAGGAAGAGCAATGGCTTCAACCCATTTAGACACATAGTCTACTGCAACTAGAATGTATCTATGACCATTAGAACCTGGAAATGGTCCCATGAAGTCAATTCTCCATACATCAAACAATTCAACCACCAAAATATTCTGCAAAGGCATCTCATTTCTCTTTGATTGTACCTGTTCTTTGACACCTGTCACAAGTTTTAACAAACGCATGAGCATCTTTAAATAAGGATGGCCAGTAAAAACCTGATTGGAGAACCTTTTGTGTTGTTCTATCTCCACCATGATGACCTCCATATGAAAAAGAATGACAGTCATGCAAGACGACATTCATTTCTTCTTCAGTTACACACCTTCTTACCAATTGGTCAGCATATTGTTTGTAGAGAAAGGGCTCATCCCACATATATGATTTCACATCATGGAAGAATTTTCTCCTTTTATCCGCTGTGATTTCTGATGGCATCACTCCACTTGCAATATAATTTACAAAGTCGGCATACCATGGAGTTTCATTAGATGTTATGGCCAACAGATGTTCATCAGGGAACGTTTCTTTTATTGAGTCTCCTTCAATCACATGACTTCTGTTTTCCAATCTGGACAAATAATCTGCCACTTGATTCTCAGTACATTTTCTATCACGTATCTCAAGGTCAAATTCCTGCAAACGAAGAACCCATCGGATTAGTCTTGGCTTTGCATCTTTCTTTGCAAATAGATACTTGATAGCCGAGTGGTCGGTATAGACTATGACTTTAGTTCCTACTAGGTAGGATCTAAACTTGTCAAATGCCCATACTACTGCAAGTAATTCTTTCTCTGTGACAATGTAATTCATTTGAGCGGGATTTAGAGTTCTGCTCGCATAATGAATGGAGTAAAACATTTTCTCCTTCCTCTGTCCCAACATAGCACCAATGGCTATGTCACTTGTATCACACATTAGTTCGAAAGGCAATTTCCAATCTGGAGCAACAATGATTGGTGCAGTGACAAATCTTATTTTAAGCTCTTCAAATGCTTTCAGACAAGCATCATCAAACTTGAATGGTGTATCTTTCTCAAGGAGCCTGCAAAGAGGAGATGAAATGTTTGAGAAATCTTTAATGAATCTTCGATAAAATCCTGCATGGCCTAGAAAACTGCGTATGCCCTTAACATATATGGGTGGGGGCAATTTTTCAATTGCTTCCACCTTTGCCTTGTCTACTTGCAATCCGTTCTTGGACACTTTGTGCCCTAGGACAATACCTTCTCTTACCATGAAATGGCATTTTTCCCGGTTCAGGACCAAGTTGGTCTCTTCACATCTGGCTAGCACTTTATCGAGGTTTGTTAAATATTTATCAAAAGAGCATCCAAAAACAGAGAAATCATCCATAAATACTTCTACAAACCTCTCGACCATATCAGTGAAAATGGCCATCATACACCTTTGAAATGTCGCGGGTGCATTGCAAAGACCAAAGGGCATTCTTTTGAACGCATACGTGCCATAAGGACACGTAAAAGTGGTCTTCTCTTGGTCCTCTAGGGCTATAGTAATTTGATTATACCCAGAGTAACCATCCAGGAAGCAGTAATACTCCTGGCCGACCAATCGATCAAGCATTTGATCCATGAAAGGGAGAGGAAAGTGGTCCTTCCTGGTGGCATTATTCAGTTTTCTGTAATCAATACAAATTCTCCACCCTGTGACAGTTCTTGTTGGTATTAAATCGTTATTATCATTAACTATCACAGTTATACCTCCCTTCTTAGGAACACACTGAAATGGACTGACCCACTTACTGTCAGAGATAGGAAATACAATACATGCATCAAGCCATTTGATCACCTCTTTCCTTACCACTTCTTTCATGTTAGGATTGAGGCGACGTTGGTGTTCTATACTTGGTTTGTATCCTTCCTCCATTAGGATTTTATGCATGCAAAACGCAGGACTAATACCTTTTATGTCTGACATTGTCCACCCAATGGCTCTCTTGTGCTCTCTCAATACTCTCGGCAATTTTTCCTCCTGCAATTCAGATAAATCAGAAGAAATGATAACAAGCAATGTATCAGAACTACCCAAATAAGCATAATGCAAGTGAGATGGTAGTGGTTTAAGCTCCAATTTCGGGGCTTCCTCAATTGATGACTTTGGAGGAGGTCCATGTGGCATGTTCAACGGTTCAAAAGGATATGTTCCTTGCAAGTATGCACAAGATGTATCAAGGATGTACATCATCTCTTCAACCTCTTCATCAATTGCCAAATTATCAAATATTGTAAGTGCTTTCTCTAACGAATCATTGAGATACACACTTGAATCACGATTTTGTTCATCATTCTCAATCACTAATATCATAGAAAGTTCTTCATATTGACAAGGAAGTTGAATTGCTTTGTATACGTTAAATACCGCTTCCTCATCATCAACCCTTAGAATCATCTTCCCTTCTTTCACTTTAATGATCGCATCACCAGTAGCCAGCAGAGGTCGCCCTAGAATAATTGGCACTAATTTATCTGCTTCATAATCAAGAATAATGAAATCCGCAGGAAAGAATTTTCCAATCTGCAGCAATACATCTTCTATCACCCCTTCAGGGTGTGCTATGGACCTGTCTGCTAACTGCAACATCACAGTGGTTGGCCTAGGAGCTCCAAGACCCAATTGTTTGAACAATGACAAGGGCATTAAATTTATGCTTGCCCCCAAGTCACAAAGAGCCCGGCCTACATCGATATCCCCAATACACACAGGAATTGTAAAACTAACGGGATCTTTAAGCTTTTGTGGAAGCTTGTTTTGTACCCTGGCAGTGCACTTTTCAGTAAGTGCGGCTGTTTCATATTCAGTCAATCTCCTTTTATGAGCCACTATATCTTTGATGCACTTAGCATATTTAGGGATTTCTCGAAGTACATCAACAAGTGGAATGTTTAATTGAACTTGGCTCGACATGGACAGAAATTTACTGAACATTCGATCATCGTTCTTCTTTTGTAAACTTTGAGGAAAAGGTGGGGGTGGTCTTGGAACTTCCACGGGTTCAAGACTTCCGATAGTCTTCTTTGGATCATTTATCAATTTAGGGATCAACTCTCCCTCGAGCACAAATTTCTCTTTCTTTTTCTTTGAGATTTCCTCAAGTTCTTTCCCGCTTCTAAGTGTTATAGCACTTACCTGTGGGTTCTTTTATATGTCACTGGGAAGAGCTCCTGTAGGTCTAGTGTTTTGGTTCATTGCAATCTGCCCCATCTGCCTTTCTAGATTCCTAACATCAGTTATGAGCTGCTGATTGTCGATCAACAACTTTTTCAGCAAATCATTTGTGCTTTATTCCACCTGCTGAGCTGGTCTTTGAGGTTGATTAAAACCCCCTTGCGGTCTGTACTGATTTGGATTTTGCTGATCCCCCCCCCCCCCAATGAGAAGTTAGGATGATTCCTCCAATTTGGATTGTAGGAATTTCCATATTGTGCGTGCTGATTTGCTAGGCCTCTGTTTTGTTGTCCCACATAATAAATTGATTCTGGATTCATTGGGCACATATCACTTGTATGGCTATCACCACACATTTCACAGCAAATAGCCATTTGTTGTATCTGTTGCTTGGGTTGAGGTTGTTGCATTGTCATCCTTGTCATCTGGTTGGATAACCTTGCAATTTCAGCTCTCATTGCCGATACATCATCTAGCTCAAGCACCCCTGCTGATTTTTGTTTCATTGCCTTTCTGGAATCTCCATCACCTTGCCAGTTATTATCATTTGAAGTGAATGTATTTAACAAGAGTTGGATTTCCGTGTAAGATTTTGTCATGCAACTTCCTCCACAAGCGGAATCAAGATTCATTTTTGAAGTTTCATCTAACCCATCAACAAATGTATGACCTAACACCTCATCTGTTTGACAATGATAATGGCAGTCCCTAAGTAGTTTATTGTATCTTTCCCAAGCTTGACGAAGTGTTTCGCCGGAGCGTTGTTCAAACCCAAGAATTTGACTCCTCAGCATCTTTGTCTTTTTAGTAGGAAAGAACTTGATTAAGAACTTCCTTGCTAGATCATCCCATGTGTGGATTGAATTTGATGGTTCCTTGTTTAACCACTCTTTAGCTTCCCCAAGCAGAGAAAAGGGAAAAAGTGTCAGCCGTACATAATCCTTGAAAACATTTGGATAATTGTAAGTATCCGTAATTTCCAAAAAATTCTGAATATGTCTTTGTGGATCTTCATGAGGTAGACCCACAAATTGCCCTGTAGACTGAATCAGCTGCACCATATATTGTTTCAACTCAAAGTGCCCAGTAATATCAGGCTTCATAATAGCCTGAGTCATATTAGCCAGACTGGGTCTTGCGGCTTCAATTACCGCTCGTTCCTCATTTACTGCCATCACTGTTGGATGTGGTTGAATTTGAATGTTCAACTCTCCTTCTGTTTTATATTGAGCTTCCCACTCTCTCCTTGTTTTATGAATTGTTCTTTCAATTTCAGGATCAAATGGGAAGAGATTGTTTGTGCTTCTGCTCCTTCGCATTCAAGAGAAGAACCTGTATAACACAAACAAATAGATGAAAATTTCTTTTTATATTTTATATTAACAACTACAAAATAGTAAAACAGTCAAGGAGCTAATTTCATATTCCCCGGCAACGGCGCCAAAAACTTGTTGCGACCAAAACACTCACGCAAGTGTACGTGATCGACAAGTAGTATAGTAGTAAGTAATGTATCGTTCCCACGAGGAATTGTGATTAACTTATTGATTGATTTAGACTAAATTAATTATCAATTCAAGCTAGACTATCACAAAATATATATAAAACTTCTTAATAATAAAACAATAATTCAAGGCAAAATTACTACACCAATTACAATTTATGTTTATAACAGTTTGGATAAATATATTCCAGGGCCATGGACTTGCTAGTAATCATGCTATTTTTCTACTTAGAATCGATTTATTAAATTATCCGGATTATTGATTATAAGGTTAATAATATTCATAAGAATCTTTCGAGTTCTTATGAATCTATCCAAGTTAAATCAATATCTATATTTCTATGATATTAATATTAACAAGAATGCATTTCAAACTCTTATTATTTAACCAAACAAGGCAATTAAGTATATATCTATCTTAATTGCAAATCCTTCACTCGATGCCCGAGATTCAAATCTTGTTCTATTTGATTTTATGTGCAACCAAGAATTTCCTTTGTCAAGTTTAATTCAAAGTTCATAAATAATATTTCACTGTTAGCTACGCAGTAAAATAATTAAGATCAAAATCAAATAAACAACCCATATCAATAAATTCAATAAAATCAATCCAAGCTTCAAATAACAAAATCACTAACATCCATGACCCTAGAATACTAGAGAGTTTAACTACTCATGTTCATACTACAATCAATAATATTGATGTCTAAAATACTACAAAGAAAAATACAAGATGAAGGTTTAGATGAACTCTTTAATTTGTTGCTCTTCAAAGCTTGATCTTCAACTCCTTCCTTTTGCTTCAAGAACACTCTCAATGAGTTTTTCTCTCAAAATCTTCTCTCTAAGATGAATAGTACAATTCCACTCTACTCCAATAATGCTAAAAATCTGATCTTCTCCATGATATAAGATTGCATTAATTAACTTTGAGTGGAATTGTGTGTCTCTTCATTTTCAACCTTAGAAAAATTATTTTAACCGGACTACTCTGCGCGAAGTGCGTGCGCGAAGTGGTGCGCGAAGTGGGCACTTCGCGCATCTGTAGCCCAATAACTTCTTCATCTGCGCGAAATGGTGCGCGAAGTGACCACTTCGCGCACCTGGGAGAATTTCTCATTCAAGCTTGTTTCTTGATCGTAAAGACTCAAGTCCGAAGGATTGTTTTTGCTCCAAAATTGTGCACAAAAATTTTACGGGGCCTTACAACATTGTACAAATCACAAATTAATAGCTTATATCTTATCAAATTCATAAATTATGTGCTTGGATCATAATATATGGACGCATAAATAATGGCTAAACTACTTAGTTTTCACCTATTATCAGGCAGTGGAGCAAATATAGGCTTGTCAAATATCATTTCAGAGTCCATTCGAAGTTGTTTCTCTTTTTGAGTAAGGTGAAGAAATGAAGACTTATATCTAATGACATGGATATGAATCGGCCCAAGGCTACTATCCACCCGGTCAGTCATTACACGACCTTCACATTGTTTAGCACTATGATTTCTTCGATGGCTTTGATTTTGTTGGGGTTGAACTCAATCCCCCTATTTGACACCATAAATCCTAAGAATTTGCCCGACCCTACTCCGAAGGAACATTTCTCGGGATTGATTTTCATGTTGTAGCTTATGAGGATGTCAAATATCTCCTGTAAATGAGTCAAATGGTCCTCTGTGTGCAGGGACTTAACTAGCATACCGTCAATGTAAACTTCCATGACCTGTCTATTTGATATTCAAACTTCTTATTAACTAGGAGTTGGTACATGACTCCCATATTTTTTAGCTTGAAGGGCATCATATTGTAGCAGTACGTGCCGTACTTTGTTATGAACAAAGTCTTTTCTTTGTCCTTAGGGTTGATCTGAATTTGATTATACCTCGACTAGGCATCGAGAAAGGTGAAAGTCTCATGGGCGGTCATGGAAGCGATCAATTGGTCGATATTGTACAATGGGAATTAATCCTTTGTGCACATTCTATTTAAGTCTTTATAATCTATGCCCATTCTTGACTTATTCCCCTTTTTGGGAACTAACACCACGTTGGCCAGCCATTCAGGATATTTTACCTCCCTAATAGACCCTATTTTGAGGATTTTTGTTACCTCATCCTTGATGAGCGCAGGTTTTATCTCGGACTGACGTCTCCTCTTTTGCTTTACTGGTTTGAATGTAGGGTCGACATTTAGTTGATGGGTGGTTGTTTTGGTAGGATCCTATCCTGTCTAAATGAGAATAGGCAAAGCAATAGACATTATTATTAAGAAATTGAATGAGTTTCTTCCTGAGTTCGGGGGATAATCCCGTTTCCAACTATACCTTCTGATTGGGTGATGCTCGATCAAAATAGCTTGGTCCATTTCTTCAATTGTTGACTTTGTTGCATCCGATTCTTCGAGGGAAACGAGAGTTCGGGGAGCAAGGAAATCTTCATCATTATCCTCGAGGGTTTTTTTTCCTTGACGACTCTTTTGAGGGGAAGGTATAGGATTTAGTACCTCCTCGTGGACTGAACACTTCCTTTGCCACATGATGTTTTCCATATACCGTATTTTATTTAAAAGTTCATCATCTAATGCAGAGTTGATGATAATGGCCTCGTTTTTTGTATCCATGGCCTACCAAACAACTTATTATACCTCATGTCACCTTCAATGACATGGAATTTGGCGTTCTGAACTGCATTGGACATGTTCACTAGGAGAATGATCTCCCTCTTTGTTGCTTTGACGGCCATATTGAAGCCGTTGAGGACTCGGGAGGTAGGTATGATCTGATCGAGCAGTTTGAGCCATCCTACCACCTTTGACCTGATTACGTTGGCCGGGCTGTATGGATCCATGAGTACACATTTAACTTGAATGTCATTCAAGAGAATTAAAATTACCAGCACATCATTATGTGGATGTGACAAGGTCTCAAATCCTCTTTGCTAAATGCGATGACGTCCTTAGACATGCGACCCTGGATTTTCCCTTCTGTTGCAATGGAAACTTTTATCCATTCAATCACAAGTCCTTGAGGAACGTCGGTTTACCCAATGACCATATGAATGATGTGCTGAGGTTTTCCCATTCTGTTTCTCCTATCTGACTCTCTTTTTTTCCAGGTTAGATTTTATTGAGTTTGCTGTTGATTTCCTCGGTGTATACTCCTACTAATGTGGGAGCTAATATCAACGTGTTGGGTTTTATGTGAGGCTACATCCATGATAATTGGTTCTGATGTATCCCCAGGGATTTGTGGTGGCATATCGATACATGGAACAACTACACCATTCTCTCCATGGTCCTGAGGACCATTATTTTCATGTGCATTAGCTAACATAGACATTTTCACTTGAAATAAAAGATTCTTGGATAAGACAAAGTGTGAAGGATATCTTGCATTATTCAGTTGTGAGGCCCAAACCCGGATTCCGAGGTGCCAAGTTAGGAGCATGTGTTAGAAATTCATTAATATTCTCCACGGCGATCTTGCGAGTCGCAACACGGACCTTCTTGGATTGAATAATGAATTTAAAAGATCAAAAATAAGTTTTCAAAAAGAAGTGCAAGAAATGCGGTCCAGAATGCGGCCGCAAAGTAAGTATGCAGACCGCATATCTGGCGTAGAATGAGGCAGAGTGTTGCTTAAAAATTGAAATCAGTTATGCGGTTGAAATGTGGTCACGTAATCGAAATGCGGACCGCATAGTCGTCGCATTTCCTGCTTTGAATTTTGTAAGTGCCAATTTTGCGGTGCACTTTGCAATCACAGAACATGAATGCAGACCACATTATTACCGCTGACTGGGTCAGAGTGTTTAGTTTCTGGCGAGCATTTTGCGGTCCATTATGCGGACCGCATGTTCACTCTGCGATCACAAATGCGATTGCATATTTGACTCGGGGCTCCAATTTTCTAAATTTTAACCTGACTTCCTTATCGATATATTCGACATTATAGCTCATTTTGAGCATTCTTCTGAGCATTTCTAGAAAGACAAAGAGGGTTCTTAGAGGTAGATGTGTCCCCTATCAAATTCTCCTTAGGATATTGCTATATCCTTGAAACTAATCAAGTGGAGGCTCCTAAATATTCACCCTAAAAGGTAAGACTACATCACCATAGCTCATATTTGTATATTTAGCTATATGGGGTCATTAGGGAAGTAATTCATGGGTGTGAAAATGAATCTCCTACATGCATGCCACCATCGACAGTTGGAAAGTAGTAAATTAAAGGGGAGGCAATTGGGAGTACATATTTAATAAATAATTCATCACAAAAAGGGGGCCTAAGGTCATAATGCACATTCAGTGTTTGATAATATGCTCGAACCAAACTAGAAATTCAGTTTCATCTCTAATTCTCTATTTAATTTGTAATCCTTGCTCAGTAGATCGAAGTGCTAAGAGCTCCGAAAATTTCTAAAAGAGTAAGGAAAAGCTTTATTGAGCTATGTATGACTAAAACCCCTTTTTATTCGAAATTGAGCTCCGTTGTCATTATGAAAGTATGGTAAGAGTTAAATTGGCTGGAGTATTGATTATCATTACGAATTAATTGAAATCCATATAACTATACATATTCATGAAGGAGGTGCCTCAATGTGAATAATGTACCAATCTTGATGATTAGAGACTGATAAAAAGTATAATTATGTGTTGAATTACTTGGGCTGTAAGCCAACATTGAAACAAAGAATTGTTCATGCTAGCTATGTGCTCATTTACTTGTGATTGAAATTTGAATTATCCTTGATATAAGAGTCTTTGTTCACAACTTGTAAAGTGAATATAAAAAAGGAAAATGATGTGATGATGGTGGCCATGAGTGCCCCAGGTACCAAGGGAACCTCCTGCTTGTCCATGATAGCCACCGATTCGTGCTGCCCCGAGGTCGAGCTAAGGAACCAGGGTTGAACCTTGAGCTGTGCCTTGGGCCTTCCAGATATGGCTACAGAATGTCAACATGCTCACTAAATTAGAATCTTCGATTTCAACCATATATACAATTCTAATAATTCTCGTTAGAATCGTTTAGTTACAAGAAGTTTTGTCAAAAACTTGTAGGAATTGCATGAAGAAATCATGTTGTTAGTATGAAAAGCTCATGTCTTATTGTTAGAAGTGAATCATATTGAAGTGTTTTGTAGGAAATGTAAGAATTTACGTTAGTAATATGCCAAATCTCTCATCTGATTGTAATGTAATTCCGTAGGGCGTGACATCATCGTGATGTAACATAATACTGCATGGCACAATATCAACATAATACTATAGGACATAACATCATTCCCCCCTTTGGAACAGGTGTGACAAATGTTAATTGATGTACTTATCATTCACATAACCCATAGCTCTTACGAATACTTTAGAGCTCCTTTTGCCATCCAGGCAACTGTTCTGTGAATAAGTCCAAAGGCAAGGCATTTCTCCCGGTAGGCCTCTTTTTTACACCCTGACTTATGGTTGGAATTATTCCAGTCTCGTAACTGTTGTTACCTTCTATCTTATAGCCTGTAGGACTCTAACCTTGTAAGTGCGCTTATGCATCTCTTCTTTCCCTTTTCCTTTAATTTTATCCATTATTGAAGTTCTTCGCTCGGTACTATGTCGAACTTACGAATATTGCTATATCTTATTTCATAAACTCGATTATCCATCCTTATGACTATACTGCATCTAGGTAGGTCATACTATATCATAACTCTTACCCCGATTTTTCGTTACTGAGGTCTGCTACCAAATTCAAGGTTACTTTCATTGTTACCCAATATGTATAAATCTATGTCCTTTAATGCTTCCACGTTACTATTCATATTAAGAATGACAGTCTAAATTCATCTCATATTTTATAACTTTTATCCATCCATTGTCAATTCACCATAACGTTGATCCATAATCTACCACTAATAACTTGAGCTCATATGTATCACCACCACAAGGGCCCACATCTCATCGGGGTCATATGAAGTAATTAGACTGATCCACCTAGCGGAGACACTATACTACCATAACCATATTTCAAAGCATCCCCATTTGATTCATTTTATGAGGGGTATTCTAATCCTGTACAATTCATGAAATCATTAATCAATCGAAGGCCCAAACGTCATCCTTTATTTATCAAAATTACACATTTATTGTACTACCATGGCAACGTTCTATCATCTCTACATGCTACAAGTCTTAGACTTCTTTGAGTTCATTCAGGCTACACTGAGATTTAGAGAACCGATCAGCTCTCTTATTTTCATGGGCTTAATCACGATTATCTATTCTCGTTACCTTGTCACTCACCCTTTTTATCCTTACTCCTCTTTTCCAAACACCTCATTGCTTTATCATACTTTAGCTTGCAATCTATAGATATCTATTTATATCATTCGCAACCTCCGTTCAACTTACTTGCACCATAGATTTTCTTGTGTAATTTTGAAACATCAAGCGAGATATCACATAATCTCTAACTCTTCTTTAGTCTCTTGACTATATCTCTCAGTACATAGAACCACAAAATTTTATGTTTTTGAGGTTCTAATAATTCTCGTTGGAAACATTTGGTTGCAAGAAGTTTTGTCGAAAACTTGTAGGAATTGATTGAAGAAATCATGTAGCTAATATGCAAAGCTCACGTCTGATTGTTAGAAATGAATCATATTGAAGTTTTGTAGGAATTGTAAGAATTCACATTAGTAATATGCCAAATCTCTCGTCTGATTCTGATATAAGGTGCAACATCATCATAATATAATATTACGAGGCATAATATCGACGTAATACTATAAGGTATAACATCATTCATCCCATTAAATTCGTAGTCACTTTGTTACTTTCCCTCGTAGTGACATGTGGAGATGTTGCCCCCTCACCAATAATCCAAATATATAGCTTTAATAAGATACTATGACATATATATCACTTCCTCCTCCTTACGCGTGAAATCCTCTCCCATCCGCTCTTCCCTTAATTGATGACATGTGTGCACTTTAGTGCCACTTAGCTAATTTTATGCCATGTGGCAGCCCCTTAATAATCCTTATCCATTTAATTTAATAACACTTTTGTAATGTATGAGTCATAGAAAGTTATACTAATATAACTACACGTATATCGTACCTTTACCAAGTATCTTTGTGGGCCCTCACTTTTGGGGATGGCTTAGCCAATGTTTTTTCTAAATATGCCACACAGTCTTAATGAACCAACAATCACCATTTGCCTTGATCAAGACTCATACTTTCTGCCACGTTAAGAAGCCCATTAGGATTATCCGTAGCCAAAATAATTACATGATAATCTCCCACCAAAATCCATAATTAACCAACTATCTACATAGTTAATTATAGCACATAATTTACTTAAATACAAATATACTTCATGTATCATACAATCTTGATCATGTTGTATAGCTCTAGTCCATAAATATAGGGTATTATAAGTTGGACCTTATTTCACCTCAAAATGTAAAAGTTTGACCAACCTCATTTCTTCAACTAGTTTAGTCTTTCACTTTCACGAATTTACTTATCACTTTCTTGAAATAGCATAATACTTATAATCTCTAAATATTTTTGCCATTGAAATTATGTAAATTATCTTATCACAAATTCGATGTAGAAAAGCACATGATCTAACACTATGATAAATCTGAGCATTTTATTTTTGAGTTCTTTTATTACTTGCTTTGCATTGCTATGAACTGTTGGTGGTTATTAGCTGCTGGACCCGACCTTTGTTCTTGTTACACCTCATATTTTTGTACATGAAAGTATGTCATAAATCAATTGATATAAGCTCAGAAATGAGATCTTCAGTGGAAGTATATAAAGTGATTTAATATTTTTACATCCCGTACTTCCGACGTCACTATCATTATATGATTATCTAATATAATCTAAAAATGAACAAAATCCTTCAACAAGGATAAGAAATGTTTACTAAAGTCTTAAGTAAGTTAAGATACATATGAGGCTTGTTAATCATGATTTAAACGAGTTTAAAGTCATTATATGACTATATATTATGTTTGGATATTGAATATAATTTTGGAATAATTCAAATTTATGTTGCGAAAAAGCTGACTAAGGATTTAGCTTGTAATGAAGCGTTTTGAGCAATACATTGCATATCTTATATAAGGTTTTCTGGGACATATTATATACCAAAATAAGGTCTTGGAACCTAATTTCCAATGGTCCAAACCATTCATTCATACGATATCGGGATAGAGAAATATGGATTTTTAAATTAGAGTCATCAAGTTACGTTGCTGCACTTCGAAAAAATAAGTAGGTTTATAGGCCATATTGCGACACAATTTTCTACCAATAAATTAAGAGTTACATAGAGATATTTATATGTAATTATATCCCTGTGTGCCTATTTTTCATGCTGCAAACCATTTATCAATACGATATCGAAGTAGGGAGATATAAGTGTCTGAAGTGGCACTACTCAAGTTGCCAAGCATGCAGCTTACCCACCTGCGTGGAGAATTGAGGTGGTGGGCTTATAAGTTATCTTTATTCATTATATCTCGTCAATATCCAGAGATCAATTACTAAAAAACACTCTCTGACTCTCCAAGAACTTTTCAAAGGTTCCAAGAACTAAACTCAAGAGAAATCATCACAAATCCTCATCAAAGGTGTTAAAGACTACAACAGAAAATATCTATGATGTTGTGGTGTGATTAAGGGATTGTGAGCTATGTTGAGATACGGTTCCAAGTTTTAGCTACTGTCAAAGGTATGTATAATATCTTCTTGATTATGTCTAAGGTGTTTATTGGTTGTGTTGTTTGAGTGAAAAACCATCAGATGCACTTGAAGGAATATGAGATATGGCTGTCTTTTTAGTTGGTGTTTTATGGCTACATATGTGGTTTTTGGTGGCATGAAATTGTGAGAAATAATTTGATAATGTTGTGGATGTTGTTTCTAATGTTTTATAGGTGTTAATTAAGTTTGTTGAAAAGAAAAAGATAAAAAACAAGTGATTGACGATAAATATTATGCTAGACATACGTGGCTATTTTGGAAGGTAATTTGTGGATGTTTTAAATTAGAAATAATATGGTACATATAAGTATCATGTTCTGAAGGTTGTAAGCTAATTTATGGAATAAGAGTTGGATTCAATTCCTATCTTGTTATGAGACGAGCCTCCTCTCAATATTATTGCTAAGATAATGTAAGGCCCCGTAAAATTTTTGTGCATAAAACCTAGTAGCTATAGTTTCATGGTCCGAATAATGTGTTAGGAATGCGTAGAATTCTTCGCGGCTCGCAAGCTCGCCGCGGTTCGGACCCTTGGTAGTGATTTAAGTTTCAAAAATGTAGAGAGTCAATTTTTCTGGAAAAGTGTCGATTCTGCGGTCAGGAATGCGACCGCAGATCTGCTATGCGGACCGCATTCTTGCCGCAGAGCTTAACAGTAGGTTTCCCAAAATCATGTTGAAAATGCGGTCGATATGCGATCGCATAATGAATCTGCGGTGCACTTTGCGACCGCAGATCAAGAATGTGGACCGCATTTTGGTCGCATTCCTTAACAGAACTTGTGTAAATTTTGAGGCAATTCCGCGGTCACTTTGCGGACCGCATGTTGATTCTGCGATCGCAGATGCGACCGCAGAATTGACCCGGCCCAGAAATTTTATAAAATTTGACCCGATCTCTTCTTTAATATAACGCCTTTCCCCTTCATTTTATCATATCATCTTACCAAAATTAGAGAGAGAGAGAGAGGGGTTTTAGAGAGAGAAGTTCTTCATCTTCAAAGATTGTTCCAACCATTAAGTCCAAAGGATTCTAGGGCCAAGATTCAACTTCCCCAATCTTTACAAGGTAAAAAACCCTAGCTATTTTCTCTAATTTTCAGTTTTAAGATGGGTAAGGAGAGAGTTTCATATAATAGCTTTTGAAAATGAGATTTCACACTCATGCATGACTATTGAACTTGTTTTCTTAGTAAAGAGGAAGTGAATAGGCGTAAGAGTCTGCAAAACAAGGTCGGAAAAGATAGGATAGCTTGGGTAAGCATAAAGTAGGAAGTTAACAGAAGAAAACTCATCACCAGGTATGTATGGCTAATTTTGATTCTCGTGAAATCGCCTATATGTGTGAAGTTTGTTTGGTTCGTGTTAAATTGACAAATTATGTGAAATTCTTGATGTTGTTGTTGGATATTCAAAGTTTGTTGTTGAGCTATGAGTGATGTAAAATGAGAGTTTAATTTGGTAAAAGAATTGTGAATAATGGCTATAATGGTGACGACCCAAAGAGTCATCACTTGTTTTATTAATCATTCCGAGCTTTTGAGGTCTTGAAAACCTCATTTATAGTTGCCTCGATTTACGTGCACAGTCCGGGCACAAAGCTGGAAAATTTTTATATTGAAATATGTGAAATATGTGAAAAAGTTGAAGAATTTTGATATTAATATTGATATGGTTGACTTTGGTCAATATTTTTGGTAAACGGACCCGGATCCGTGATTTGACGGTCTCAGAAAATCCGTAGTAAAATATGGAACTTGGGCGTATGCCCGGAATTGAAATCCGAGGTCTAGAACCCCGGTAAAAGAATTTTTCTGTTAAATTGTTTTCTGAAAATGTTTAAGGAAAATAAAACTGAATTTTGATTAAAAAGTACTGGTATCGGGCTCGTATTTTGGTTCCGACGCCCGGTACAGGTCATATATATTGGTTAAGCGCTTCCTGTAAAGTTTGGTTGAAAACGGACGTCGTTTGACGCATTTCGGCCTTAAATTGGAAATTTTGGAAATTATGAAATTTGAAAGAATTCTTGAGTTTTAAGGCTCAATCCATTGATTTTGATGTTATTTTAGCGATTTGATCGCGCGATCAAGTTCGTATGATGTTTTTGAGTTAGTGTGCATATTTGGTTTGGAGCCCCGAGGGCTCGGGATTGTTTCGGAGGTGGTTCGGGGTGTTTTTGGATTTGAAAACACAGCAGAAATTCTGCAACTTCTGCACAGGGATTTTGTTCTACGCGATCGCGGCCTCATCCACGCGATCGCACAGCATTGGCCAGTCCTTCTACGCGATCGCAGCATCCCTCACGCGATCGCGTAGCTTCCAGTTCCTCCCCCACGCGATCGCAGTCATGTTCACGCGATCGCATAGGGCAAATAGGCTGCCCGGTGAGTTTCCTCTACGCGATCGCAGCAATCCTCACGCGATCGCGTAGCTTCCAATCTTTTCTCCACGCGATCGTAACCTTTTGCACGCGATCGCATAAGAGGCCAGTCTTTCCTCTACGCGATCGCAGCCCAATTCACGCGATCGCGTAGGGTAAATTTCCGCCCAGTGATTTAATACCCCAAAACAGAACACTTACGGGATTTTTATCCCATTTTCACAAAATCCTTTCTTCTCCACAGCTCTTAGGCGATTTTGAGGCATTTCTTCATCAAAGTTCATTGGGTAAGTATTGTTAACTCGTCTTCTTCATTTTTCATCAACATCAATCAAATCCTTAGGCTTAAACATGTATAAATTGGTTGAAAATTTGAGAAATGGGTATAGTTAGGGCTTTCAAAGAATTTGCGATTTAGACCTCGTTTTGGAGTCGAACTTAAGAACAAATTGTATATTTGAACTCATGGAAAATTGGGTGAACTTATTTTGGTTCGAAACTTGAGTTTCGACTATGTGGGCCCGGGGTCGGTTTTTACTATTCCGGGCAGAATGTTGTAAAAACCATATTTAGCAATATGAACTAGTTTGTTAAGTAGAATTGATGATACTAAATCAATTGTGTATAGATACGATTGGATTGGAGTCAAATTCAAAAGGAAAAGGCATTGCTACGGATTGAATCGTTCGTAAACTTTCGAGATAAGTGTTTGTTCTATCCTAGCTTGAGGGAATAGGATTATGTGTTATGTGTTATGTGATCGAGTGCGGTGTATGGGCTGTGGTGACGAGCATCCATACACTGGCGTCTAGTATGACCGTGAGTCATTGGAAAAGGATTATTTTGAGATATATTACAGATGAATTGTTATTGTTCTCCCTTGTTGGGATTTGTTGTGAAGATAATTATTGATTGCCCTTGATGGGACGGTTTATGAATTACTTGTTTCTTTCTTTGCCCTTAACTGTGATTGTTATTTGGGTGAGGAAGAGTGATAATGCACGAAGGGTGATGTCGTGCCATATTTATTTATTTATGCACGAAGGTTAATGCCGTGCCATGTTTATTTATTGATTATGCACGAAGGATCATGTCGTGCCTGTTATTGAACCATGTACGAAGGATCATGCCGTACTATGGATGTGAGGATGAGAGTAAAAGCACGAAGGGTGATGCCGTGTACTTTATTTTTTTATTTGGTGAGGATGAGAGTAAAAGCACGAAGGGTGATGCCGTGCAACTACTTGCTATTTCTTGAATTGATATTACTTGTGTTTACATTATACTTTGTTTTTCCTTGTGAATTTATTAACTGTGGTTAATTGTTGAATTCTTTAAGATATTCCTTATTGTGTTAATACTTGGTTATTTCTTGTTATTTTGTGGTATACATATATATATTGAATTGCACAGGTTTATGTGGGTGTCTGGTCCTAGGCTTGTCACTACTTCGCCGGGATAGGCCAGGCACTTACCAAGCACATGGGGTCGGTTGTGCTGATGCTACACTTCTGTGTGTTTTTGCACAGGTCCAGGTTACGATCAGGAGCAACAACAGCAGTAAATTGATTGCGTGGGAGTTGATCATATTTGAGACCGAAGTAGCTTGCAGACGTCCGCAGGCCCGGCGTCTCTCTCTTTATTATGTTATTAGATGTAGTCTCTTTGTTCCAAGACAAACAGAATTGTGTTATATTTCTTTCAAACTTATATGTGTAGTATTCAGTAGTAGTTCATGAGTTGGTGACTCCACGTCTTGGGTAGAGGATTTCAGTATGATTTTCATCTTGTAATCGGTTATTTCTATTTCGATAAAGTATTCCGCATTCATTTAATTAAAGTTGTGGTTTGTTGATAAATAAATTATGAAATTGTGTTAAAAACAGGTTAGTTTGAATTTGGTAAAAGAATTGTGAATAATGGCTATGATGGCATGTATGGTACCTTGTGGAAAAGAAACGAAACACTTGAGGTGTGGTAAGTTATTGAACATAACAGTATGAATATTCTTGATTTTGGAACTGTTGTAACTTGGTTGTGATATTGGCTTGAGAAGTAATTGAGAACATGAACCAATGTGTAAATTGCTTATTTGAGCTTGTGGTAATTGTGTGTAGTGACTTATCTACTGTTTGTGATTGTTGTGTTTGAAAACTGTACGGTGGGATCGGGTTGCGCGCCGCAACATAAAGAAATAAGGTGTGGGTTGGGGTGATAAGGGTGGCCGAGGTAATAAGGGTGGACGAGGTAATAAGGATGGAAAGCGATCGAAATCGCAAATGAAATTGAAACAAAATTATTGATATGAAATTGTGAAAGGAGACAGTAGGAGAGTTTGCAACCTGGGGGGCACTGATTGCCCCTATGTTTGACTACTTGCAATTTATGTGGTTGATTGGTTGTTGTTCTATTTGTTGACCTTAAACGTGCTTATGTTGAGGCTTATCTGAAATGAGTAAAAGGTGGGAAACATGGATAGTTAGCTTAATTGATTTCTTGGTGTAATCTATTGTCTGTCTTGTTATCATGATCCTTGTTTAACGGCTTGAGTTTACTTGGGACAAAGTTTGTCCATACATACCAGTACAATTCAAGTGTACTGACGTCCCTTTTTCCGGGGACGCTACATTCGTGTTATGATTGTAGGTGGTTCAGTAGCAGGCACTTCAGCGCATCGGCAGTAGTATTCTTCACCTTCCACTGCCCGTTTTGGTGAGCCCCTTTCTTCCTTGGGGCCCTGTGTGGTTCATGCCACTTTTGTTCAGATTTCATTTTGGTTTTTGTAAGGTATAGCCGGAGCCTTGTTACCGGCAAGTATTGTATTTCCCCCTTTTGTATCCTAGAGGCTCTGTAGACATGTAAACTGTGGGACTCCAGTCTTATGTATATATTATGTTATGTCGGGCGTTGTAAAAAATGCAAACTTGTTGATGAATCACTCGTACGGTTTTATTTGTTTATTGTGAAATCATTCATGGTTAGTAAGATATTTGGTTAATGAGAAACAATCAACACAGGGGTAACACGTGGGAATGAAAGGCACCCAGGTCCGCTTGATTGGGGCTACCCGGTCAGGCGCCGGTCATGTCCCTCGATTTGGGGCGTGACAAACTTGGTATCAGAGCCTAAGGTTTTAAAGTATCCTAGGATGTCTCGGAGCCGTGTCTAGTAGTGCCCTTCTTATCGGTGTGTTGTCGACCACATCAGATAAGTTGGGGGCTACACGGGCATTTAGGAATTTACCTATTTCTTTGTTAATCTATATCGTGCGGTAAAGTGCAATGTGGAAATATTTGTGTCTAATTCGCGCCTTGTTCCCAAATTTTCAGAATATTGCGCCTAAGAAGAAGGCTAGACTCGGCCTTGGGGCCAATGCTGGCCCGAGTGCGGCTGCTAATCATGTACCCGATGCTGTGGGCGAGAATAACCCACCAATCCCGAACTTACCCGGCCCATCTGTTCAAAACCCAAGTGTCCCTATTCCAGCTGCGGTAGAGGATGCCACCATCCCTCCTGCTAGTGTTCCTGATTCGGATACAGTTCCAGTTTCTGGTTCTGGTATCTCTAATGAGGATCTTAGGGGAGCCATTCATATGTTAACACAGTTAGTGGCTGCCCAGGTCCAGAGATCCCATGATGCCCCTGCATCCTCCAGCGGACAGGGAGATTCCTCCGGCTCCAGAGTCTACCAGTTCTTGCAGTTGGCCCCTCCAGAATTCTCAGGTACCGATCCGGAGGCTGATCCACATGATTTCCTTGATGAGATATACAAGACCCTCAGGAGTGATGAAGGCTACAGATATAGAAGGGGTAGAGTTGGCCTCTTACAGGCTGAAGGGAGCGGCACGTTCATGGTTCGAAATGTGGGAGGATTCCCGTGAGGAAGGGAGCCCTCCGGCCAGATGGGATGAGTTCGTAGATGCATTTATGGACCACTTCTTGCCTGCCGAGGTGATGGCGGCCCGCGCCACGGAGTTCGAGGTCCTCAAGCAGGGCAGTATGAGTGTTTGGGAGTATCACATGGAGTTCGTAAGGTTGTCCAAGTACGCTCCTAATTTAGTGTCGACCATGGATGCCCGGGTTCGACGGTTTGTTCAGGGCCTTAGCCCTTTGGTAGTGAATGAGGCCGCCACAGCAGCTTTGCACTCAGACATGAACTATGGGAGGATTGTGGGGTTTGCTCAGGCCACAGAGGCCAGGAAATTGAAGATTCGTGCAGATAGAGAAAGTAGCAGCAGGGCCCGGTCAATGGGTCGTTCAGGGAGATCACTTCCAGGGAGAGGGTCATCAGGGCCATCCCAGTCATATGCTCGGTCCTCCGCGAGTGCACCGCCATCTGTGCACAGTCATCAGCAGGGCAGTCATTCGAGACCCGGTTCAGATAGCAGGAGGTCTCGTCAGTCTGGTCATCCTGGGGTGAGGTCCCAGCAGCAGGGGAGACCTACATGCCCCAAGTGTGGGAGATTTCATACAGAGACCTTGCTACCTTGACATCCCGACATGCTTTAGGTGCGGGGTGAGAGGTCAGATTCAGCGGGACTACCGTGCACCCAGTTAGGGTATGGGTAGGGCATCTGCTAAGTCATGTGGTTCTTCGGCTGCTACATCTTATACGCGTCCTCCAGCAACAGCAGGGCATGGTGCATCTAGGGGTGGAGCTCATGCTAGGGATGGACCTAGCCGATTCTATGCATTGAGTGGCCGCCAGAGTGTTGAGGCTTCTCCAGATGTTGTTACATGTATCTTGTTTGTTCAGACTATTGATTGATATGCCCTTATTGATCCGGGGTCCTCCTTGTCTTATGTTACTCCATTCATTGCTTCAAGTTTTGGGATAGAACCCAAACAACTTCATGAGCCGTTCTGTGTGTCGACTCCGGTTGGTGATTCTATTACAGCCTCACGAGTCTATAGAAATTGTGTTGTCACGGTGAGTGGTCGTGTTACCACAACTGATCTTATCGAGCTTGGGATGGTTGATTTTGATGTAATTATGGGGATGGATTGGCTCTATTCATGCTTTGCCAAGCTTGACTGTCGGACGAGAGTTATGAGGCTCGAGTTCCCTAACGAGTCAGTTATTGAATGAAGAGGAAATGGTGTAGTGCCAAGGGGTAAGTTTATTTCCTACCTTAAGGCTTCGAAGATGATTAAGAAGGGGTGTATCTATCACTTGGTTCGGGTAACGGACACCACCTCAGAGGTGCCTACCCTCGAGTCTGTGCCAATTGTGAATGAATTTCCTCAAGTGTTTCCGGATGAGCTTCCAGGCATTCCGTCGGATAGGGAGATTGATTTTGGGATCGATGTATTGCCAGATACTCAGCCAATATCCATTCCACCATACAGAATGGCGCCAGCAGAGTTAAGGGAGTTAAAGGAGCAACTGAGGGATTTATTAGAGAAAGGGTTCATACGACCGAGTGTGTCGCCGTGGGGTGCTCTGGTTCTTTTTGTCAAAAAGAAGGATGGGTCACTTCGAATGTGTATTGATTATCGGCAGCTCAACAAAGTCACCATCAAGAATAAATATCCTTTGCCTCGAGTGGATGATCCGTTTGACCAATTGCAGGGAGCGAAGTTCTTCTCAAAGATTGATTTACGGTCTGGGTACCACCAGTTGAAAATCAGGGAGCAGGATATTCCTAAGACCGCCTTCAGAACTCGTTATGGTCACTTCGAGTTTTTGGTCATGTCTTTTGGGCTAACCAATGCCCCAGCAACTTTCATGGACCTTATGAATCGGGTATTCAAGCCATTCCTAGATTCCTTTGTGATTGTATTCATTGACGACATCCTCATCTACTCTCGGAGCAGGGAAAATCATGCCGTTCACCTCAAAGCAGCATTGCAGACCCTTCTTCAGCATCAATTATATGCCAAGTTCTCAAAATGTGAGTTTTGGTTGGAGTCCGTAGCCTTTCTAGGGCATGTTATTTCCAGTGAGGGAATTCAGGTGGATCCTCAGAAGATTGCAGCGGTGAAAGATTGGCCTAGACCCACGACCCCGACAGAGATTCGTAGCTTCTTGGGTTTAGCAGGGTACTATCGGAGGTTTGTAGAGGGATTCTCAACCCTCGCTTCCCCATTGACAAAACTGACGCAGAAGGCAGTTAAGTTCCAGTGGTCCGATGCATGTGAGAAAAGTTTCCAAGAATTGAAGTCAAGATTGACCTCGGCACCAGTATTGGCCTTGCCAGAAGGCACGGAGGGATTTGTAGTTTATTGTGATGCCTCCAGAGTCGGTTTGGGATGTGTATTGATGCAGCGCGGAAAGGTCATAGCTTACGCTTCCAGGCAACTCAAGAACCATGAGAAGAATTATCCGACGCATGATTTGGAACTTGCAGCTGTTGTGTTTGCCTTGAAAATATGGCGACACTATCTTTATGGGGTTCATGTAGATGTGTTTTCGGACCACAAGAGCCTCCAATATTTGTTCAAGCAGAAAGAGCTGAATCTGAGACAGCGGCGGTGGTTAGAACTACTTAAGGACTATGATATGAACATATTGTACCATCCAGTGAAGGCAAATATGGTAGCCGATGCTCTTAGTCGAAAATCAATTGGTAGTTTGGCTCATTTGGGTGTGGATCAGAGACCCCTGACTCGGGAGGTTTACCAATTAGCCAGTTTGGGGGTTCGTATCTCGGAGTCAGACGAGGGGGATGTTTTGGTGCATAATGGAGCAGTATCATCACTGGTCATGAAAATCAATGAAAAACAGTTCATGGATCCAGCATTGGTTCGGGTGAAGGAAGCAGTTATGAATAACAAGACCTCAACATTTGTACTCGGCAGCGAGGATGGTGTATTGCGGTGTCAAGGTAGACTATGTGTTCCGGACGTGAACGAGCTTCGGGAGAGGGTAATGGCAGAGGCTCATATTTCCAGGTATTCGGTACACCCAGGTTCCACAAAAATGTATCATGATCTTAAGGAGATTTATTGGTGGAACGGTATGAAAAGGGATGTGGCAAGCTTTGTAGCTAGATGCCCGAACTGCCAGCAAGTGAAGGCCGAGCATCAACGGCCTGGTGGATTAACTCACCTTATAGAAATACCAAGGTGGAAATGGGAGATGATCAATATGGATTTCGTGGTGGGGTTACCTCGCACTCAGCGTAAGTTTGACTCAATATGGGTGATAGTAGATCGACTCACCAAATCAGCTCACTTCCTGCCTGTCAAGTCCACTGATACTGCGGAGCAATATGCAAGATTGTACATCAAAGAGATAGTAAGGCTTCATGGCACTCCACTTTCTATTATCTCGGATCGCGGGGCTCAGTTCACAGCTAACTTTTGGAAGACGTTTCAGCAAGGTTTGGGAACTCAGGTGAATCTCAGCACAACTTTCCATCCGCAGACCGACGGCCAGGCCGAGCGGACTATTCAGACGCTTGAAGATATGTTACGGGCTTGTGTCTTAGATTTTAAAGGTAATTGGGATGAACACTTGCCACTGATAGAATTTGCTTACAATAATAGCTATCATGCTAGCATTCATATGGCCCCATTTGAGGCATTGTACGGGAGAAGATGTAGGTCGCCAATCGGGTGGTTTGAGGTAGGTGAAGCGGAATTGCTAGGGCCAGATATGGTGTACGAAGCTATGGAAAAAGTTAAGGTTATTCAGGAGAGAATGAAAACAGCACAGAGTCGCCAAAAATCCTATGCAGACGTTCGTCGAAGGGATTTGGAGTTTCAAGTCGATGATTGGGTGTTCTTGAGGGTATCTCCTATGAAGGGAGTCATGCGATTCGGAAAGAAAGGGAAATTGAGTCCTAGGTATGTCGGGCCATATCGGATCGTTCAAAGGATTGGTCAAGTTGCTTATAGGCTAGAGTTGCCTCCCGAGATGTCATCAGTGCACCCGGTATTCCACGTGTCCATGTTGAAGAAAGTGATTGGAGATCCATCCACCATCATGCCAGTCGAAGCTATAGAGGTCAATGAAGATTTGTCATATGAAGAAGTTCCAGTTTCCATTCTTGATAGGCAAGTCCGTAAGTTGAGAAATAAGGAAGTTGCCTCTGTTAAAGTATTGTGGCGAAGTCAACAAGTTGAGGAGGCCACATGGGAAGCGAAAAAAGAGATGAAGGAAAAGTACCCCCATTTGTTTGATCAAGCCTAGAAGAAATTAGGTGACCCTTCTACTCCTAGTAACTGTCATCTTGTCCAAGTTGTTTCTCTCTTAGTATTAGTGAAGTCTCCTTCATTTTGTAATGAGTTAAATGTGTTGTTACCTTGGGTCACTTGAACCTTTCTTGATAAATGAGAGCCTTATGAAGATTTACGCGTTAAATAAACAACTAATAGTAAGTGTAGATTGGTAATGGTTGTTGAGTGTACATGGTGTGTTAAAATGGTTAAATAAGGTAAGAACTCATTGAAGTGAGTAGTTTATGTGCAATTGTAACAATGTGATAGAATATGTGCATTCGTTGAGGTAAGGAAGTGTATACAAGTTGTGGAAAATGTTGTATTTGTGTATTGTTCTTTGGTAATGTGATTCGAGGGCCCTCTGACAGGTGGATATGTCCATAATACAAAGGAAACTCTGGCGAACTTTTTCTAAAATATAAGAGTTAGTCAAAATTTTGATAGTTGCATATCATGTCTTTCAAAACCAACTCATTTTCAAAACCCTCATTCGAGGACGAATGATCTTAAGGGGGGAGGATGTAAGGCCCCGTAAAATTTTTGTGCATAAAACCTAGTAGCTATAGTGTCATGGTCCGAATAATGTGTTAGGAATGCGTAGAATTCTTCGGTTTTTCCAGAAAAGTGTCGATTCTGCGGTCAGGAATGCGATCGCAGATCTGTTATGCGGACCGCATTCTTACCGCAGAGCTTAATAGTAGGTTTGCAAAAATTGGTGTTGAGAATGCGGTCGATATGCGATCGCATAATGAATCTGCGGTGCACTTTGCGACCGCAGATCAAGAATGCGGACCGCATTTTGGTCGCATTCCTTAACAGAACTTGTGTAAATTTTGAGGCAATTCCGCGGTCACTATGCGGACCGCATGTTGATTCTGCGATCGCAAATGCGACCGTAGAATTGACCCGGCCCAGGAATTTTATAAAATTCGACCCGACCTCTTCTTTAATATAACGCCTTTCTATTTCATTTTATCATATCATCTTACCAAAATTAGAGAGAGAAGAGAGGAGTTTTAGAGAGAGAAGTTCTTCATCTTCAAAGATTGTTCCAACCATTAAGTCCAAAGGATTCTAGGGCCAAGATTCAACTTCCCCAATCTTTACAAGGTAAAAAACCCTAGCTATTTTCTCTAATTTTCAGTTTTAAGATGGGTAAGGAGAGGGTTTCATATAATAGCTTTTGAAAATGAGATTTCACACTCATGCATGACTATTGAACTTGTTTTCTTAGTAAAGAGGAAGTGAATAGGCATAAGAGTCAGCAAAACAAGGTCGGCAAAGATAGGATAGCTTGGGTAAGCATAAAGTAGGAAGTTAACGGAAGAAAATTCGATACCAGGTATGTATGGCTAATTTTGATTCTTGTGAAATCGCCTATATGTGTGAAGTTTGTTTGGTTCGTGTTAAATTGACAAATTGTGTGAAATTCTTGATGTTGTTATTGAATATTCAAAGTTGTTGTTGAACTATGAGTGATGTAATATGAGATTTGAGCCGAAAGACAAATGAGAGTTGAATTTGGTAAAAGAATTGTGAATAATGGCTATGATGGCATGTATAGTACCTTGTGGAAAAGAAACGAAACACTTGAGGTGTGGTAAGTTATTGAACATAACAGTATGAATATTCTTGATTTTGGAACTGTTGTAACTTGGTTGTGATATTGGCTTGAGAAGTAATTGAGAACATGAACCAATGTGTAAATTGCTTATTTGAGCTTGTGGTAATTGTGTGTAGTGACTTATCTGCTGTTTGTGATTGTTGTGTTTGAAAAATATACGGTGGGATCGGGTTGCGCGCCGCAACATGAAGAAATAAGGTGTGGGTTGGGGTGATAAGGGTGGCCGAGGTAATAAGGGTGGACGAGGTAATAAGGATGGAAAGCGATCGAAATCGCTAATGAAATTGAAACAAAATTATTGATATGAAATTGTGAAAGGAGACAGCAGGAGAGTTTGCAACCTGGGGCTGGGGGGCACTGATTGCCCCTATGTTTGACTACTTGCAATTTATGTGGTTGATTGGTTGTTGTTCTATTTGTTGACCTTAAACGTGCTTGTGTTGAGGCTTATCTGAAATGAGTAAAAGGTGGGAAACATGGATAGTTAGCTTAATTGATTTCTTGATGTAATCTATTGTCTGTCTTGTTATCATGATCCTTGTTTAACGACTTGAGTTTACTTGGGACAAAGTTTGTCCATACATACCAGTACAATTCAAGTGTACTGACGTCCCTTTGCCGGGGACGCTACATTCGTGTTATGATTGTAGGTGGTTCTATAGCAGGCACTTCAGCGCATCGGCAGTAGTATTCTTCACCTTCCACTGCCCGTTTTGGTGAGCCCCTTTCTTCCTTGGGGCCCTGTGTGGTTCATGCCACTTTTGTTCAGATTTCATTTTGGTTTTTGTAAGGTATAGCCGGAGCCTTGTTACCGGCAAGTATTGTATTTCCCCCTTTTGTATCCTAGAGGCTCTGTAGACATGTAAACTGTGGGACTCCAGTCTTATGTAGATATTATGTTATGTCGGGCGTTGTAAAAACTGCAAACTTGTTAATGAATCACTCGTATGGTTTTATTTGTTTATTGTGAAATCATTCATGGTTAGTAAGATATTTGGTTAATGAGAAACAATCAACACGGGGGTAACACGTGGGGACGAAAGGCACCCTGGTCCGCTTGACTGGGGCTACCCGGTCAGGCGCCGGTCATGTCCCTCGACTTGGGGCGTGACAGATAATCGGAGAAACTCATATTGGATTATATTGTTATTGTTGATGCTATTATTGGTTATAGTTGTTGTTACCGGGATATTAAACCCTTAGTTGTCTTTTCGAGGTATTAAAAATAGGGGATTTGCTACCCGAGTTTCCTTAAGACGTATGACTAGCCAAATACGATGGTACGACATTATATGTTAACAATAATATCATTTCACTTGTTATAAATCTAAGACGTTGTGTCAAGCTCGGTTGAGTAATGTGGAAGATATCTTATAGGTATGTTAAGGCAATCAATTCTTTCCTTTTGGCATGATCCATAAGATACAATGCAGCGAACAAGCACGTAAGGTTCGCAAATGATTCTATTCTTAGAAGTACTACGGTTGCCTGTGCTCTTGATTTCTCATACAATATATCGTATCATCTGTTCGTGGGTCTCATGACATTTTGAGAGATCTTATTGACTTAATTCATTATGCACTGCATTTATTTATACATTATATTTACCTATGACCAGATGGCGTATAATATATATATATATATAAGGGGTATGAGAAAAGGTTATGGCATTATATATGCACTACTACCTGATCAGTTGGTATACAATGATGATTTTTTTCATAGAGGCCGAGATGATATGATGGGATGCCCTCAGAGGCTTGATGAAGTTATGTGCGCACATACTTATGCATGATATGACGTTCACATGCATGTGCATGACATTATAAATATTTTACGATTCACAAAGCTACTCAGACATAAAAGTTGAGTACTTACTCCATATTTCTTCCATGTCATTTATACCGTTTTTCATTCCTTACAGGTTGAGTACTTACTCCATATTTCATGTCTTTTATATACTACTTTTCATTCTATACATAATCGGTACATTATTTGTACTAACGTCCTTTTTGTCGGGGTGCTGTGTTTCATGCCCGCAGATCCTGAAAGACAGGTTCATAGTCCTCATAGTAGGCTTAGTTTAGCGAAAGGAATTGATACATTCCACTTGCTCCAAAGTTCCCTATACGATCAGTATGATTTGGACATGTATTGACTGATATGGTAGGGCTCTGTCCCGACCTTTATGATATTTATGTACTCTTAAAGGCTTGTAGACAGATATTACGTATATAGATACTTTTATGGCCTTTTCAGTCTATGTTTTGAATTTACAAATGATCTTGTTAGCCTTATAGGTGCGTAAATCAAATGTATAAGTTTCTATATCATTTTGGGTCATCATATGTCTAGTATTCTCTTATCTTTTATTCTGATTATCTCTTGATGAACCTTTTGGCCCATTTACAAATTATAGTATGATAAGAAAGATATGTTACGTTGGTACTCGGTTGAGTAAAGTACAGATTTCCCGTCGTGGACCTTCGGTTTGGGTCATGACAAAAGTGGTATTAGAGTTGTTCTGTCCTACGGAGTCTAGAAGCGGTGTTTGGCAGAGTCTTATTTACGGGTCTATTGTGCACCACCCTTATAAGCATGGTGCTACAGGGCATTTAAGTTTGTCACACTTTTTTTACTCTAGATCTTGTGGTAGAGCTAAGTTGCAATAATTCAAACTACTAAATTCTATTTATTCTGTTTACCTTGAAAATGACAATGATAATTAAATTTGATTTTGTGGTTCCAAAATATGTGATTTATTTTAATACTAGTTGTTAGGAAATAGATGCTAATTTTAAATAAAGAAAATAAGAAATGCAAGCCAAATATACCACAAAATCGAGCTTCGAGCTGGCTGGAACATAGGCTTGGAGGCTGATTTAGGGCAGTTGGCAGTGAGTCGCTGATGAAGAAACAATGATAATGAAAGCCTCAAAGATGGCCTTTTGCGGTTAATAGTGAGCAATAAATTAAAAATGAATTAACGGTGAATGAATAAGCATTGAATGTGTAGAACAATTGTTTAAGCAGAAGTAGAGAATGTTGTATTATTACCAATGTGTGGTTATAAAATGACAAGGTCCTCTTTATATGTGACGACCCAACACAGTATATATCTAATAATTATGAAGTAATGCTTTTGGTATATAATGGCTCAGTACAATTTGTACTGTTCTTTTAGACGCGGTTAGCTCCAACCACGTGTCCGTGGGGGTTTTCCTGCCTTTCCACGACGATCATCGATTTGTGTCGCTTCAAGATCGACCATCGATATGCTCCCTCAAGGGACTCGCTTTGGGGTCACACTTTAAATTCCACTTTGAACTCTTCGAGGTCGGGCGTGGAGTGCCATAGTAGTCCCAACGCCGAACTCTCTGATTTTGGCCGTACTTAGATAGTCACCGTATTTCATAGAATGTAATGATAAGAAATGATCTTGAGTTCTTGCCTCCTCGCTACCCCTTTGTGACATCAACCATGTGATATAATTGAATGATGCGGTAGGATAATTGTACATAGGTCTTATCAATAGAGTTATCGAAAAGCGTATGAACCGATATTGGTCGCCCGTTCAACTTCTCCAATCCACATAGATGAATTATAAATACGACAATTCCCTATCTTTTAAACCTTTGAAATATCTATAGATCTTCAAATCTTCGTTAACAATTTCCTTCCTTCACCCCTCTTGTGTGTGTATTTCTGTGTCAACTTTCTTTGAAACTTTGTTATAACCATGGCCAAAACTTCAAAGACTGTACCTCAAAAAGGGGAAGCCCCTTCTTCGTCATGCTGTCTAAGAGCAAAAAGCTAGTGCCTCTTAGTGTTGATGAGTGTGTTCTTGGGTTCTTTGATACATCCTCCGATTTCAAAATTGATAAACCTTTTGTATTAGGCTGATGCGAGCCTATGTCTCGGTATATTAGTCTAATAACCGACATACTGAAGGTGAAAATAGATTGCCGCTGGGGAGAGGCGGTGCATGTAGAGATCCCTTCATCAGATAAAGAGATAACTGCACACAAACCTGGTTTCCTTAGCGTATATACATCCTTTACCTTATGTCCTGTAGATTCTTCTTCCCTAATGATAGACCCGGTAATCGTTGAGTTTTGTCGACAATATCGAGTGACACTTTGTAAAATCTACCATTCTTTTTGGAGAATCGTCTATTTGATTAGACATTTCTCTAACATGATCGAGGAAATAACATTTACCCTCGATCATCTGATTAGATTGTATAGCCCATGTTTCTATCGAGGGGGCATAGTCAACTTATGACATCGATCTTCCAAGACATTATTTTCCAATACAAAAAAAGATAAAGATTGGACATGGATGAGCCGCTTCATCGTAGTCAGAACTTTTGACCTCTTCTCCATCGAGAAGCTGCCATTCCTTGAGGAATAGAATACGAGATGAAAGGGCTGCCGCACCGAGCATGTTTCATCATCTGAATGTCTTCTTTTCTTATTCCGAACTAATTCTTCTCTTGTTTGAATTGATTTTTCTCTTATTGTGTAGCCGCTGTGCGGTTCCCCGTAGCGGTCAAGGACCTCCTGAGCTGGGTAAAACTTCTAGACTCCACCTCCTCATATGATAATCATATTTGGAGCAATTTCGCCAAGACTCGATGGGAGGAAAAAATCCATGAAATGTCCTCACCGCTATCACTTCTAAATTATTTGTAAATAGATTTCTTGGTGGTATGTTTGACATTTTATACTTGTGCACGCCTCGGGGAAGCTGTATTGATAATATCGCCTCCTTCTAGCAAAGAGGGGACTCAAAAATCTACCAAGGATAGAAAGAGGAAGAAAGAGATGCCGGTTGAGTCCCCGAGACCAATGAGAGCTAAGGCTTGAATTCCTAGGACCGATGCAATAATATTAACATTAGTGGCTACTGAGAGTCTTTGTACTGAATAAGTAGACGATGATGGTTGCTCGCTGATACATAGGGCAAGATGAAGCGTTGATGTTTCGAAGTTTGCTAGGCAGAAGGATATCGAGTTAGAGGTAGCCGATGTGGCCACACCTCGTATTGAGGAACCCCTCGATGATGGTTTTGGTGTAGTGCCTGAGCTAACCATTAAACATAATACAACTCGTGCTGGTGAGTACTTGGTTGGCGGATTTGGAGGATCCCACTCTAGAGCCCTTCGAGAGAAGGAGGAAGCCTCGATAGAGGTTGATGTCATAGGCGATTTCCATTTTCAATCAGACCCGTTGTTTTCCCTAGGGCGAATATGGGACGCACAGAATAGGCGGACTACCGATGTGGGGTCATCTCGGGGAAGGCCGATGCATTTAAAGTTTTTTTGCTAGTGTCGAAGAGATACAGATCTCGATTCTCCAGTCATTCTCGAGGATACTGCAAAACTTCAAAAATTGGTATTTTTTTACATATCCTTTGCCTTGAGTTTTAATCCTTGTTTTCTAACTTCTTACCTTCACGTTATATGACATAATGTTATATGACCAGGCCTTCTTCATATTACGAGCTGAACTGACTCATTGTGAGGGGGAGTTCAAGATGCTCGCCTCGATGTTTAATGACTAAAATCTCAATACACCTGAAGGGGGGGGGGGGTGAGAGAAACTGAAGAACCTTCGACTGAGTTCGGAGAAAGTGCTCCAAGATCAGGAAAAATCTTTCGAGAAGGTACGCCATTATCACGATTTTGCCTTTTGTTTTTTCATAACCCGGTGTCTATTATATTGACTTGGTATTTGCAGATTGAATAAAAGGATGCCATAGTGCAAAAACTTTGGGAAGAGATCGTTGCCAATGATATGGAGATCTTTGAGCTGAGGTGATGTAAGGATAGCATGGCCCTGGAAAGGGATGCTCTTAGAGGACAGCTGGCCTCGACTTAGAGTCTTCTTCAAGGTACTGAAGAGGAGTCCCGTAAATTTAAGGCACTTCATGCTAAGTCAGTCGCAACGTTATCCTCAGCAAAGTTTAAGCTGATGAACTCATATTGGGAAGATGCTACTATATCGAATGCTCGAGCCAGGGAGACATCTGAAAAGACCGAAATCAAACTAGCCTTTGCCTTTACACATGCTTCATTATAAGCTCAAAGGAAGGCCTTTGAAGAAGTGCACACCAAGGGTTTTGCCCTCTCCACCGAGATTGGAGAAGAGAAGGCCTTGGAAGAGGAGTCTGCAACTCTGACTGCTTCGGACGAGGGGAGTAGTGAAGATGGAGAATATGCCACATTCACTCTTTTTATTTCTTCTTCTTTTTTATGTGGACTCCTTGTGGGATTTTTTTAAATGCACTTCTGTTAATATATTTTTGGAATGCAAAGGATTTTGTTTTTTAATGCCTTCAAAGTTTTGTCTTTAGGTGTTCATGCCGATGTCAGGCCTCGACATTCAATTTAACTTTTTTGAACTTGGTCTTTGAATGACAGAGACTCTTGTGGCCAGGTTGTTATTCTTTCGATCGCACACCTTCCCTAGTTGGGCTGGTAAGGTATCGATTTGAATCTTCGATCCCTAGAACACCATGTGATGGTGTCATTCCTGTGATATAATCGTGAATTGACCGAAGTATCCCTATCAGTATATTTTCCAAAAAGGTCATAAGTGCTTTGTCAGAGCTGATTGGGTGTCAAAGTTAACGAATAGTCGCCATTCTACTTATATATATATATATACTTGCTTTTATTTCATTAAGGGCTTTGCCTCTTTGTGCTACTACATTTTTCCTGATTTTCCATCTTCCTTTTCTTGTTCCGAAGGAATCATGGCTGCCATGCCCAAATTTACTCACCAGAAAGAGGGAAGTCCTACTTCTGCTTCGCGCTTGGTTGGTGGTATACTGCCAGTGTTTGGCAAGACAACTTCAAACTGTTTTATCTCGATGAGATATTTTACAAGAGAGAAGCCTCCCGACGTGCTGGGCTATCGAGAATATGCCTCGGGTTCATTTTCTCAATAGATGAGAGACACCTTAAAGCTGTGAGGAGAGACTGTGGATAGGGAGAAAAAGTGAGGCTGTAGGTACTCTCTTAGAAAGAGGACATTACGGCCCATGTAGAGTGGTTTCTGAGTGTTTACACATAACGTTTTACGTTAGGTCCCATCGACCGACTTTTTCTTGAATTCTGTCGAAGATATCGAGTTACGTTAGCTCAAATCCATCCATCTTTCTAGCAGATCGTGTTTAAGATGAGATTTTTTTGCTGAAAAGGTCGAGCTCAATATCACCTTAGCCACTTCATCAAACTGTATCGACCTTTGTATTATGAAAGTCTTATTACACTACAACATCGATCGACCAAGCCTTTTATTACTCGATCGAGGGTGGATGAGTCAGGTTATTCGAGTGACGATTGTCAATATTATTCTAGCGGAGTTCCTACCATTTCCCGAGAAATGGAATTTCAAGCGAGTGATATACTAAACTTCGGTATTTTTGTTCTCAATAGAGCCAGTTTCCGTAAGGATGTTTTCTTTCTTTTTCCACAGCGATCCGATGGATGCCAAAAGGGGTCTGCGATCTTGCAGTCTAGGGTCGCAAACTGGCGGCCTCTATGGCTTATGATGAGTGCAAGGGGCGAGATTTGTCGAAAGGAAAATTGGAGTCTAAGCACCATGGTATGTGCTGTGTAGTCTTTCTCTAGGGAGCACTTTTCTTTACGTACACTAATTTCTTTGTTGCAGGAATCAATATGTTTTTTGAGGTGAGCCACTCCCTTTATGAGATGGAGAAGGGACTTTTGACTTTTGAGACAAGTTAGGATAATAAAAGAATGAGATCCTCGAAGGACCAGGAATCTCATAGAAGGGAAGGGGATGCTCGGGGGTGCGAGGAGGACGCTACCGCTGACGAAGATCGCATATTTATTGGTAGTTCTATGGACATCAATCCACCTGGAGAGGATGATTCTATATTGATGGCTCGAACAAGGAGGTCTCCAGAGACTGTGAGCACGTGATTTTTGCCTCGCTCAAATATTCCAATAGAATTCTTAAAACTAGGATTTTTCTTTTAATTTTTTAATTTTGGGAATTAATTACATGATTTTGTGTTTTGTTTACATTTTTGTGTGCATTTTTAGTTGTCATAAAAAATAAAAAAATTACAAAATAGCATACTTGCATTTAGGACACAATTCTAGATTTGTAGGTCAATTAACATCATTGAAAATAAGAGAAAATAATTAAAAATTGCCATTTTTATTGTTTTACGTTTAATTTTGATTTATCATTATGTTTTCTTTTAAACTATGATTTGTTTAATTTTTAAAAATTAATTAGTTTAATTTTAGAATTAAATCAGGTTTTGTCTATTTTTAATTTTGTAATTAATAAAATCTAAAAAATTAAATAAAGAAATAAAGAAAAGAAAACAAAAACAAACAAAAAGAAAATGAAATGAAGAAAAGAAGAAGCAGGCCATGGGCCATCTGGCTTGCCCAATTGATAAATGTGCCCAACAGGAACCATCCAGCCTAAAATGTATCCGGTCCAAACCCTATGCTTCTGGAACGCTTGAAACGACGTCATGTCGAGTTAACAATTAACCATTCAATCCTGGTCGTTCATCTTACCCCATCCAAGGGTCTCAATCTATTCTTCTATTTAATTAAAAGTGTCTGGGGAGACATCTTTAACCTAAGATTGTGTCGCCCTCTTAATCCTCATCTCTCACCGCCGCCGCCACCACCAGAAATCGCAATGCGGCGGTTCTTGGTCTCCAAATCCTTCTAAAATCGCACTACAAATTCCTCTCAACCCCATTTGCTTATGCTTTCACTTCATTGACTTCAAATCCCCCTTAAAACTGTTCAAATCCCAATTTCGAAAGGGAAAAACCCTAGCACTGCCCATTTTATTCAGTGGCGTCACCGTCGCCAAATGACCTCAAATTAACACCATTGAATCCTTTTGCCCTTCTCATGCCAAAACTCAAATCCATCCCTTTCGAATCCTCATCGAGTCGCTCGAATATCAAATCTAGGGTTCGATTCTTTGTAGTCAAGGCCAAATCGACTCACACGAAGGCCTTTCCTAGCATCCATGAATATCAGGGCACATCATTGGCCCATGCCCAAATAGAGATGTTCAAGTCAAATGGTGAGTTTTCTTTCTTTTATTTTTATTTCTTCTTATGTTGATTTTTTTTTGTTTCTTTTCAATCTTTCTTCTTTTCTTTTCTATTTTGAGTGGTCAAGTACCAGCCTTTCTCCTTTGTTCTTTTAGTCTAACATGTCCGAATTGATAGATGTGGTTTTTTTTTTGATAAAGTCTGGCAGGAATATTGACCTAATTAGACTACAAGAATGATTAAAGTCAGTAAGTTTCTTTTTGGATTTTCTATTTTATTTTCATGGTCAATTCTATTCATGTGATTGTTTGATTTTTTAGTTTAATTTATGTTTCGATTTGGTTTAGAGTTAATCCTGTTTGTGTGATTTATGATTGCATTTTAGTTTTATTTCGATGTGTGTTTTTGTGTCAATTTAGTGTCATTTCTACTAGTATAGGTTTTAATTGTTCTTTTAAACCTTAGGCAACCCTGTTAATTATTGTTTGATTTCTAAATTTTAGTGTTTAGTTTATTCTATAATGTTTCTTTATATTACTTTAATTTCGAACTTTTTAGCCTAGATGCCATAGGTCGTTAGTGTCAACCAGAATTAGTTATTAATTTTAATTGATCAATTTGATTTTTAGTATCCTTGTTAGTTTTAGTTGTGTGGATATAGCTGAATTAGAATTGTTTAATTCAACTATAGTTGAATTTTAGCAAGGGCTAGGTTAGTAATTTCAGAACTAATGAAAGGGTAATTGGGGTAAGTCAAAGAAGGGAATCGGGCAACTAACTAATTTGGAAACCCTTAGAACATTCTAGATTGGGTTTCAATTAGAATTTTAGGAATTAAAATGTAGTAACTTAGACAACAAGACAAAAACTTAGGGTCTAATTAATAAAAACTGAAAATAAAAGGGGGGGGGGGAGGGGGGAAGGGGATAAATGAAAATCTGGAAGCTTCCCCTCAATTTTTCCTATAAAAGGTAGTCCCCACCACCTTATTTCACAAGCTTACATCTAAAAATTCCCCCCAAAAAGTGTTCTACAATTTTGAAATCTGAAAACATTTGAATTTCAAATTCAACGCAAAGGTTTGAAATCTGAGAGTTTTTAAAAATTTAGTTTAGATCCTAGTTCTCCAAAAAGCCCAAAAATAATACAAAATTCAAAAAATAATTCTATTCTATTGTAGTTTCTTTGTTTTTTCAAGTTCCAGCTGCTGATTCAAGTTTTCAAGCTTAGATAATGATAGAAATGGTTCGAAATATCCTGGTGTTTGATTGTTGAAATTACAGAGGTTTACTGGGTTTAGTTTCGAGTCAATTTGGGTTCAAATAAGTGTGTTTTGATTATTTTGTTGCTGTTACTCTCCTGTCATTCCTTCCTGGGTATTGAGGCTTGGTTAGGGTTTAAAATTGGCACTGTTTTCTACTGGTGTGAGCTGCTGATTGTTGTTTGTCCCTGCTAACTGTTTCTCCTTTTTATTTTGCTTCAAACATCTAGGTACTTGTCTAGCTTCAAGTACTATGTGAAGAATCAAATCAAGTTGTACAAATGCCTTTAAAGTTCAATAATGAACAAGCTGTTTTACAAATGTGTTGCTGCGTTTCTTTTTAATTCCTGATGTTTCGTATAGTAATAGCTTTGGACAATATTCTAATTGTATCAATATGACCTTAGATTGGTTGTAATTGGACTGTATGTACTATTTTCAAATGTGTATGACTTTGAAGTTAGCTTAGTTTAATTTAGTTATCATATTAATTTTGAGGGTCAAGTCTGGACTTAGATATATATTAGGAAACAAAAGTATAAACATCAGTGTATATGCCTTTATATCGTTCAGTAACTCCTGTAATTTAATATAGCTAGTTAATTAGTTTGTGTATTATGCCTGTGTCGAAAATGAACTCCAGAATAATCAGGCTATCACTTAATTGTTAGCATTACATTGTATTCTATGCTAATTGACGACTTAGGATTTGCTTAAACTATTTCAACATTCCAGATTTAGAATGATAGACATTAATAAGTAGATAAACAGGAACTGTGCAGTTTGTTTACACTCTAAAAATCAGCAGATTTTTGATTGAGTTAGTTGTACACTTACCTTACAAACTTGTTAATAGGACTAGAGCCAGAATTGGTATCAAATTTGGACTCATTATGAGCCCAAGCAATATAACTCTTTAGGTTAAATGGGAACTGGGCCTAGTGATGCAACGGTAGGCCCAAGGTATCTTTGGTCTACTAAATCAGTTAGCCTTCCAAGGTTAATAACCTTTTGAGGCTTGAACCTGAACATCCACCTCTATTCACCCTTGAATTGCGCCTGGTCTAGGGCCTGGAATTTATATAGCCTTGCAAATAGTGTTACAACTTCAATTAAAACTATGGGTCAGCTCTTGAGGCCCAACACGCTGGATCTTATCGTAGCTGTTTAGACTAAAATTTTTAGAAAATTGAATCATAGTTTTGGGCCTATTTAAGTAGCATACTTGAATTAAGAGATTTTCCTCTTGTTCAAGTGTGGACATGAACTTGAGACTCAATTTCCTTGTATACTCTTAATAATAGCAATTAATGATATTAATTAATTATGGCCCTTTTAGAGACAATCCATACTAGATAATAATAGTCCCTTTTACGATGACATTTAAAGAATAAAATGAGGTGCGGCACACCAAATAAAATTCATAAATTGCGTGGCCCTCTTTAAATGTTTATATTAAAATACGTAGAATTGGGACGTGCCATTTAGCGAATTTTCATGGCCTCCTACAAAGTTAATAATACTTTAGCCGCTTTAGGCATGCTTTTAATAATTTTACCTTCCTAAATACGGGTGTGCATTTCATGCAACCCAAATCCAAATCCCAAAGATGAATAAAATGTGTCATGGATCCGGTTGCATTTTATATGACGTGATCCGAAAATATATTTAAACGACGCTCAATTTCCTAAATTTAATTAAAAAGGGTAAATAATTAAAATTAAACTATAGGATAACATGTATAAAAATCAAATTTTAGCCAAATATAATAGTTTAAGCAATTGTGCTAGAACCACGGAATCCGGGGGTGCCTAACACCTTCCTTCGGGTCATTAGAATTCCTTATTCAGAATTTCTTGTTCGCATACTCCATTCTGGAGGTCAAAATTTTCCTCGATATGGGATCGGTAACTTGGAACACCAAAAGCCAAACTTATCCCAAGTGGTGACTCTAAATAAATAAATAATCCCATTTCGAATAATATCACTTTAATTAGATCCCTTATACATTATCCTTCGGTGTAGGTGTATAAAAAAGGAGGTGTGACAGAAACAGTTGAACCTACTGGGCTCGAGGCCCCTAATCTCGAGGGAAAGATACCACAAGAGAGGAGGGGCGAAGGTCCTTCATTACCTGATTTGGCAGCTGGTCCTCGGACAACGGGAAGTATTCCTAGGGAAATAGACTGTCGTATCCGCACCCAGACATGGCGCCTCGGGTTGCTCTACCGGGACCAATGAGACCGAGTAGGTAGATGCAAAGTCGTTCTACGAAGAAGCTCGGTGACTCTTCTATATGGTGCAATTCGAGTTTATTATTGCTTTTCCAACTTCACACTTTTTTTATTTTTGAGCGAACCTTCTTTCATACTGTTCAACATTGTTCACAATACCACCGCTTTGTTGAGCGGAGTCCGATATCTGTCCGATCGGCTAGGTTGCCTCATTTGAGAGATATACTTCAATCACAATCTTCTTTTCCCTTTTTTAGAATTCATTCACAATTCCACCGCTATCTTGAGTAGAGTTTGATCTTGGACCGATCGGTTAGGACGCCTTACCAAGGCATTGTTCCATTCTCATTTGCCATTCTATTTCACATATATCATTTCATAGGCACTTGGGGCCACAACTTATCATATCATTGTTGGCACTAGGCCACATTTTACATCATTCCCAATTTCAATACTAGATTTTCCATTTAGGACCGTAGGTTCACACAAGAGCATATATAAATTGTAAGCATAGATGACACAACATATAAAACTTCAATCTCAATTTAAGATCCAAGCATTTCAATACATGATTCATATTACTTGCACCTTTTAAAGTTATCAGGAATAGCACATTGATCACCATAGAATACATCTTTCACAAATATAAGGTAGCAGCCCCAAATTCATGTGGAACAATAATAAATTTAATAATTAAACTTTAATCTTACCGTATTCACACAAATACTGACGAAACTCAATTTCTAAAAGATGGGGTTTTAGCCATACATAACTTAATAAAGCTATCCGTAGTCCTTAGAAAATTTCGGAACTCTTAGTACTTTGATCTATTGTATAAGAATTACAAACTAAATCGGGAATTACGGACTATACTAGGATTCTAGTCGTTTGAGCATAATATTAAGTACTAAGGGTGTACAGTGATTATAGGCCCCTTTTTGTGAGAGATTTTTCGATCATTTTATACCCCAATTGCTATCTACTTAGTACACAACCTCCCAATACTGTATGATCATATATGCGTGCACGAAATCCATTTTTATTGCCATTCACCCACTTGCTAATCACTTATTATAATAGAGATTTCGAAATTATAGATCGGGGTACAAGTTCTTTCCTTTTGAGATGAAGTTTTAGGTCCCTCACATGATTATCTTCAATTATATAACAAGGATTCATGGATTAATTTTGATCGGGAGAACTTTCTCTCTTAGACCCATCTCTCTTACTCTAGAAGAATCAGGAAATATGCTCAAAATGAGCTATTACACTAGATATAACGAAAGGGGGTCGAGTTTAAAATTTAGAAAACTGGAGCCTCGAGTTATATCTCCGATCGTATTTGCGATCGAAAAGTTGATATGTGGTCCGTAAAATGGACCGCAAATTGCTCCCCAAAAAACTGGACACACTGACAAAGTTTGCGACAGAAATACGGTCTGCATTCATGTTATGTAGTCGCAAAATGCACTGCAGAACTGCTCTTCAAAAAATCCCAAGGAAATTACGCAACGACTATGCAGTCCACATTTCGATTATGCAATCGCATAATTGACAGCATAGTTGACTGTAAATTAGGTCAACACACTAACTCACTCTGCGGTAGATATGTGTTCCACATACCTGATATGTGACCGCTTTACCGACCGCAAAATTGTAATTTTTGGAAAACACAATTTCTTGACTTCTTAATGCATAGCTTAGTCCAAAAGGGTCCGAACCATCGGTCACAAGCTTGTCGTGAAGAACTTTACATTTCTCTAACACATATTTTTAATTTGTCACTACGAGCTTTCATGTTCATAGTAGAAATCTTTCACGTGCCTCACAGTTGTGGCCAAAAGGAATGGTTTGGCTAAGGCCTCCACCCTTGAGATACAAATTCGTAATGAAAAAGCAACTTGGTCTAGACAACAAGGATTACTAAGCTTGAAATAGATCTTTTAAAGATGAAAGCTGAGGTTGTGAATGCTCGAGCTGATGCCGAAGAGGTTCGAGCAAAGTCCAATAAAAAGGTGGTTATAAATTTGAGAGATGCTGTTGAAGCTCATACGAAGTTGATGGTGCTTTTAATTGGGGGAATATTAGTAATGAATATGTCAGATGCAGATCATGGCAAGGGTTTCGATCTCTCGAAGGAGATAGGATAGGCCGAGGTAGATGAGTTCGACCTCAAGTTCCTCGTTTCTGACGCAGAAAACAATAAGGAGGAGACCGATGAGGGAACTGGTCCCGAGGAAGCTAATTGAGATATAGTCCCTGAGGGGAAAGGCTAAGTTCCCGAGGGTAGACTCGGTTTCCCTTTTTTGTTCTTTGAATCGAGCTCCCTATGGGAGTATTGCAAATATATCTTTGTACCATTATTCATAATAAAAATGGAACCCTTTGGTTTTCCCTTTATATAAATTCTAACTTGATTGTGTCTTTGTTTATGTTTTCAGTTTTTATTCCTATTGACAATTAGTCCAATTTTTTGGACGTTTAGATAAGAACCTTTAGGTTATGTTCGACGAACTATTGATAATAGTTGTCCATTTAGGGCTTGGTCCTTGAATCAAGTTTTGACTCAGGCTCGTTATCCTTAGGTTTTTAGCATATTATCCCTTAGGGTCTTACGCATTGCCCCATGGGCTCTTTTGGATGGCCCTTTGGTTCTTATGCGTTGGCCCTTAGGCACTTTCAGATGGCCCTTAGGCTCCTTTTAGATTTATTGGATGCGATCATTAATATGGCTATATTTTTCAAATTTTGGCTGAAGACTTTTGAAGTTTTTATTATGCCTTGGCATGTTATGTGTTCGTCCGACTCTTCGAAGGCTCAAATGGGAACCTCGATTATGAGTTGATATGTGATGATAGCTAATGGAGTTTCATTTGAAGGCTAAGTTCTTGAATCCTTTATATTGAAGGCTGATTGTTTTTGAAGACTTTTTATTGTTTGGAGCTGATATTATCGAAGCTCATGTGCTTATGCCGAGGGTAGCCTGATTAACCGGTTCTTTTTGAAGTATTTTCAAAGTATTTTGAGGCCTTTAGTTTTATGGCAGCGGTCAGACATCTCCGAATGGTGTTAATTTTGCCGTAGCCTTTAAGTTCATCCGTAGTCTTTATTCTTGGACGTAGCCTTTAGTCCTCGTTTATGGTGACCTTGGTGTCTATATTGAGGGTATGCCTTTTTAAGGGTATTACAAGTTTGAATCCATGGCTTGGCCTTAATGTCAGGGTTATTCCTTTTTAAGGTCTTATAAGTTTGACCATTCCTTGTTGAGGTCTTACAGATTTGATGTTGCTTCATTGAGACCTTACGATCTCGAAGTTCTCCGATCGACGTCTTATGGGTTCGAGTGTTCGATGGATTGATGAGCTTACTATTGATGACAGTCCCCGATTTGTAAGGCCCCAAATTTTTTTTCAATTTAAAATTTCGTCATGCCAAGGTAGGCTAAATTATTTTATCTCGTGTGCAAAAAAGGATTTATGATACTATGGATATCAACAGGATATGTTAATAAGTGTATAAGTCTTATTATACGTGATTTGGGGTCTAAGGAGAGGCCTAAGTCTAAGCTAAGTTGGAAAATTGCATATTAGACGGAATCTGTAAATGAGTGCGCATACGACCTCACTTTAAACGATCATATCTCCAGTTATACTAAGAGTTGTGTGAGTATCAACCTATCAAATTAAAGCGCTTTGATTCTAGTTTCCAACGCAATAAACCGTTCATCATTTGGAGGTGTACACAGAAAGCTATGACCATTTTATTGGGAATGTGTCACTCGCACAAAACTTCACGCGAACTTTGAAACTTCGCACATTTTGCTGAGTATTCTGCCTCCGACATGCGAACAACATGCCAAGTATGCAAACTTCGCACGTCTGGAAGGTTTTAATACCCCTAAAGACCGGAAATAAGAGATTTTGAGATATCTCTCAAGGGTAGGGTTCTCTCTACACCCCAACTTGACCAAGGCATCAAATTGCACACGTAAGGTTAGTTTGTAAGTGTGTTTTCATGGTGATTACACTTCTAAATTGCTAGTTACAACATGATTTTGGTTGGATTTCATAGGATTTCTTCAAAATCTCAAGAACACCCCAAAGTTGTCTTCCAAAAATTGGTATACAAGAGGTAATCCTACACCTTAGACTTACATATATGAAGTTATTGTAGGATTATGAGTATGAATCATGTATTACAAATTATTGTAGGTGATTGGAGGTTATAAATTCCCAATTTAAATACATGACCATGGTATGAATTTAAAGATGATTATTCGATGGAATTTTATTGGTTGGGTGTGAATGGTTGATCACACATGTGATGTTAGGAGTATAATTTTTTGAAGAAAAATAATGGGATGAATTGTTGGTTAATAATGATAATTGGATGAACCAATACTATAGATATGTGGTGTAAAGATCTATGCATACAAGATATTTGATAATTGGCCTAAATGGCATAAGTATGAGATTTAGTACTAATATTGGTCTCATTGAATGTTGTAATGCAGATTGAAGTTGCTTAAGTATATTCGATCATTGTAGTATCATTAAGGGGCAAAATTGAGGTATGTATGGCTAACTTAGATCTTTGTAAAATCACCTTGTTTGGTGTAGGAATATTTGGCGTGTGATATCTACGTGGATTGTTGTGAAATTCTTATGGTTGGTTTGTTGGGTGTTTGATTGGTTTTATTAAGTGTTTGTGGTTTAATGGTGCAAGTAATTGACAATGAATTAAATGCATGATTGTGAAAGTGTTATATGGTAAGAGTTGTGAAACAAATGATGGAAGGAAAATCATAAATGATGCAATTGGAACAACTATGGTAATGACATATTTTGCTTCTTGTGGGTACTTATTGCAATGACTTGAATTTCTTATAACTGTTGTATATAATAGAATTGGTACTGTTGGTTATGGAAACACTTGTTACATTGTTGTGGCTGTGTCTTGGGAAGTATTGTCGTAACATGAAATACTTGTGAATTGTGGAATTCGACGGAAATAGTATTGATGGTTATGGGAACACTTGTGAATCATTGTTGCTACTCCTTAGAAAGGTTGTTGTGATCTTTGTTAAATGTTTATTGTCATTGTTGTGATTTTTGTGAAATGTTCATTATTGTTGTTGTGATTGTTGTGAAATGAAATTGTCTGGTGGGATTAGGTTGCGCGCCGCAGCACAAAATGATAAATTATGGGTTGGGGTGATAAGGATGGCCGAGGTAATAAGGTTGGCCGAGGTAATAAGGCTAGAAAGCAATAGAAATCGCGGTTGAAATCAAAATGTGTACCAATTGTGAAATCATTAATGAGGAATTGTGAAAGGAGACAACCGGAGAGTTTGTAACCTGTGAGGCACTGATTGTCCATTTTTTTGGCTTGATTGTACCTTCTATGCGTGTTTGATTGTTGCTTCTATTGTTGTTTTCTACTTGTGTATGGTTAGAGGTCATTTGAAACAAAGTTAGATGTTGAAAACTTGTTTGGCTTGATTGTTCCTTTGCTTGTGCATTTGATTGTTGTTTATATTACTGTTATCTGCTTGTGTATGTCTTGAGTTTACATTGGATAAAGTTTGTTCATACATACCAGTAAAATTCAAATGTACTGATGTCCCTTTTTACGGGGGCGCTACAATCGTGTTATGATTGTAGATGGACCCATAGTAGGTACTCCAGACCACTAACCGTAGCTCCACATCACTTCCCATCAGCTGATTCAGGGAGTCCCTTCCCATTCGGGGCCCTACGTGGCTCACACCACTTTCTATTTTGGGATCTTGTTTTGTTGTTGTATAAGGTATAGCCGGAGCCTTGTTGCCGGCATTTCCATATTATTATTCAATTGTATTTAGAGGCTTTGTAGACAGGCTGTGGGTAGTGTCGGGCATTGGAATTTAAAAGAGAAATATTGATATTTGGCAATGATGCATAAAAATTTGGAATACCTTTATTATGGTGAATGAAGTTGCTAATGGTAATTGTTAGTGTTATGTTTATAAAATTTGGTTAATGGAGTCCATATCCTATAAATGGCTATTTCACTTGGTTATTAGGTAAAGAGAATGAGGGGTAATACGTGGGATAGAAAAGGCACCCAGGTCCTCTTGACTGGGGATACCCGATCGGGCGCCGGTCATGTTCCTCGAATTTGGGGTTTGACAAACTTGGTATCAGAGCCTAAGGTTTTAATGTGTCCTAGGATGTCTCGGAGCTGTGTCTAGTAGAGTCCTTCTTATCGGTGTGTTGCGACCATATCTATAAGTTGGAGGCTATATGGACATTTAAAACGTTCACCCTTCTTTGATAATCCAGATCGTCTGATATATCTCAAGATAGGGAGTTGATTTCCTCTCTAAGTCTTGTCCTCAAGATTGGAAAATTTTATACCATAATCCGCAAATTTGAAGCTTGTAAGGAGGGATTGATCCCACCATTGAGTCCGAGTGGATTACCCAAGAACCTTTTGAGGAATATGTTGAGCCGTGAAGGGATTGGTAGAACTTGTTGTTAAGAGGAGTACCCTTGTTCCTACTAATGTCACTGCACCACCAGATCATGTAGCATATCATCAGTATGCACGACTAAAACCCCGTCTCTTAGAAATTAAGCTTCCATGGTGCCCACGTAAATGTTGTACGTTCAAATTATAATTGATGCAGTACTCATTTTGTTATGTTAAGCGAATTATTGTTGTGAAAAGATACATGAGAAGTACTTTTTCATGTTTTTAATATATTATTCTTGGTAAATGAGGATATGTAAAAAATGTGAACTATGTGCTAAAATGCCTAGACTTCAAGTCAAGTTTAAATTGATATTTTGATGCCAAATTTTGTGAGAAAACTTGTTATGGTTGATTCCTCCAAAATGTTCTTATGTGTACCAAAGGTATTTGATTAATTGCGTCTAGTTGTTGGTAACATATAAAGATATTTGGAAGTGAAGTAAGTGACTATGTAAATATGGTAAGGTTAAATGTAGGTGTCACGACTCAGATTTTCCCCCAACATCAGGATCGTGATGGCGCCTACTCGTGGTAGCTAGGCAAGCCAACATATTTAACATTATCTTGTTTTTACCAGTATTTGATACTCAATTTTATCAACAAGAAACATAACCTTAATTAAATAAATGCGGAAGACTCATCAAAATAGAAATAAGTAGTACTAAGGTAAAACAATACTGAAATCCTCTACCCAAGACGTGGAGTCACCAACTCATGAACTACTACTGAATACTACACATAAAGGTCTGAAGGAAAAATAACATAAATCTCTTTATCTCAGAACAATGAGACTACAACAACTAATATAAATAAGTGGAAGAGACGTCGGACCTGCGGACGCCTGCAAGCTACCTTGGTCTAGAAATGCTCAACTCCCACGCGAGGCTCTACTGCTGCTACTCCTGATCAAAACCTGGACCTGTGCAAAAACACACAGAAGTGCAATATCAGCACAATCCGACCCCATGTGCTGGTAAGTGCCTAGCCTATCCCGGCGAAGTAGTGACAAGCCTAGGACCAGACAACCACATAAACCTGTGCAATTATATATACATATGTATACCACAAGATAACAAGAGATATCAATTAAACAAATCCAACAAGAAATATCATAAGAGGGAAGCTCACAGTTAACAACAATTATTAAATCAACAAAGGAAACCAAAGTATAATGGAAACAGTTAATGACAAACAGGGAATAGCAAATAGTGACACAACATCACCTTTCGTGCTTTTACTCTCATCCTCACCAAATAAGCAAATAAAGTGCACGGTATCACCCTTCGTGCTTTTAGTCTCATCCTCACAAAATAAGCAAATAAAGTGCACAGCGTCACCCTTCGTGCTTTTACTCTCATCCTCACAAAATAAGTAAATAAAGTGCACGGCATCACCATTCGTGCTTTTACTCTCATCCTCACATCCATGGAATGACGTGATCCTTCGTGCATGGTTCAATAACAAGGCACGGCATTACCCTTCATGCATAATCAATATCACAAGGCACGACATGATCCTTCATGCATAATCAACAACAAGGCATGACATTAACCTTCGTGCATAATCAATAATAAGGCACGACATTAACCTTCATGAAATAACAGTAAAACAAGGCACGACATCACCCTTCGTGCATTATCACTCTTCCTCAACCAAATAACAATCACAGAAAGGGCAGAGAATGAAAACAATAATCATGAACCATCCCGACAAGGGACACAAAAATCATCACCACAAGGTCCCGGCAAGGAAAAACAATATCTCACTTCACAATAAGTCCCGGCAAGGGAAAACAATGTACAATTCCACAACCCGACAAGGGTTCAACAATTCATCTTTAAAATATCTCACAACAAATATCAACAATGACTCACGGTCATGCTAGACGCCAGTGTATGGATGCTCGTCACCATAGCCCATACACCACACTCGATCACATAGCACATAGCACATAATTCTATTCCCTCAAGCTAGGATAGAACAAACACTTACCTCTAACCTTGAAGTCCAAATTATCCTTCAATTATAGCTTTTTCCCTGAATTTACGTTTTCAACTAGCTCGAATCTAATCACAATTGGTTCCATTACATTAATAAATATTAAATAACTTGGTTTGAATGCTTAAAAATGGTTTTCTCAAAGTTTACCCCAAAATTTCCCAAAATGTCCCTGGCCCACATTGTCGGAACTCGGGGTTCGGACCAAAATCCGGTTACCCATTCCCCCACGAGTTCGAATATATGATTTGTTTCAAAATCGGACCTCAATTCGAGGTCCAATTACCCAATTCATGAAAACCCTAGGTTCTACCCAAAAACAAGAATTTCTACCATGAAAACCTTTGATTTCTATTGAAAAACATGTCTAATGTTGTTAGGAATTGAAAGAATTAAGTAAAAAGTGACTTACAGTTGCTTTGGAGTGAAATTGCTCTTGAGGGTTCGTGTGTAGTGTGTGGGTTTTTGAAAGAATGAAGAATGAGTTGAGAAATTCGTTTAAGTATAAAATTGCACAGCTGCGAGTATCGTAATTGCGAACATTTGTTCACAATTGTGAACACTACAGGTCCGGGGTCTGAGGCTCTCGCAATTGTGAGACAGAGTTCGCATTTGCGAACTGGGCTGACACACTGGGTCATCGCATTTGCGACAAAGTGTTCGCATTTGGGAACCCAGGCGAATAAGTGAAGGCCTCGCATTTGCGAGGTTTGGTTTGCACTTGCGAACCCAAGCGTTCCTGGACATCCTTCGCAATTGCGATCAAGGCTTCGCATTTGCGATCACAGCCTTGGTCTGCCCCCTTCGCAATTGCGACACTTTTCTTCGCATTTGCGAAGACACAAGCTGGGTGAAAAACCAGCTGTGTAAAATTTCAGAATTTGCACGAACGGCTTATCAAAACTTTACCCGAGCCCCCCGAGCTCCAAACCAAACATGCACACAACCTCAAAAATATATTACAAACTTGATCGTGCGATCACATCGCCAATATAACATCGATTTCATCAAATCAAGCCTCATGTTCATGATTATCTTTCTTTTAGTTTTCAAAACTTTCAAATTTGGAACTCAAGGTCCAAAACATATCAAACGACATCCAAATGTCACCAAACTTTGCAGAAAGCACATATATAATATTTAAGACTTGTACCGGGCGTCGGAACCAATATACGAGTCCGATACCAAGGTCATTTAATTATTTTTCCTTTAATCATTACATCAAAAACAATTTCACAGAAAAATCCATAACTTAGGCTCTAGGCCTCAGAATTCGAACCCGGACACATGTCTGAGTCCCATATTTTCCTATGGACCTTCCGGGACCGTCCGACCTCGGGTCCGGGTCCGTTTACCAAAAATGTTGACCGAAGTCAACCATATCAATATTAATATCATTTTTCTTCAAATTTCTCATAGAATTCATACATTCTATCACAAAATCTTTCCGGCTACATGGCCAGATCATGCACGTAAATCAAGGCAACATAGAATAAGGTTTTCAAGGCCTCGGAAATGCAGAACAAGTGGGGAAAACAGGTGATGACCCTTTGGGTCGTCACATCCTCCACCTCTAAAACAACCGTTCGTCCTCAAACAGACAAGAGAAGGAAGTACCTCAGTTGGGGAACAAATGTGGGTAGCGGCTCCGCATATCAGACTTGGACACCTAGGTCGATGTCTCAGGAGGCTGACCTCTCCACTGAACACGCACGGAAGGATAACTCTTCGACCTCAACTGTCGAACCAGCCAGCCTAGAATGGTCACCGGCTCTTCCTTGTAGGATGAATCATTGTCCAATTGGATAGTACTGAAGTCTAACACATGTGTGGGATCGCCGTGGTATCTCCGAAGCATAGATACATGAAAAACTGGATGCACGACTGATAAGCTAGGCGGCAGAGCTAGTCTATAAGCCACCCCTCCCACTCGGTCTAGAATCTCAAATGGACCAATATACCTAGGGATGAGCTTGCCCTTCTTCCCGAACCTCATCACGCCCTTCATAGGCGACACTCGGGGCAATACTTGCTCACCAACCATGAAATCTACATCTCAAACCTTACGATCCGCATAAGCCTTCTGTCTGGACTGAGCTAAACGCAATCTCTCCTAGATAGTCTTGACCTTATCCAAGGCCTCCTAAACTAAGTCTGTACCCAACAACCGAGCCTCTTCCGGCTCAAACCATCCAACTGGAGATCGACATCGCCTACCATACAACGCCTCATACGGGGCCATCTGAATGCTAGACTGGTAGCTATTATTGTAGGTGAACTCTGCTAATGGCAGAAACTGGTCCCACGAGCCTCCAAAATCAATGACACAGGCTCGAAGCATGTCCTCGAGAATCTGGATAGTCCTCTTGGACTGGCCGTCCGTTTGAGGATGAAAAGCTGTACTCAACTGAACCTGGGTGCCTAACTCCTGCTGGACCGCTCTCCAGAACCGCGAAGTAAACTGCATACCTCGATCTTAGATAATAGATACCGACACCCCATGAAGGCGAACTATCTCCCTAATGTAAATCTCTGCTAACCTCTCCGATGAGTAGGAGACAGATACTGGAATGAAGTGTGCTGACTTGGTCAGCCTATCAACAATGACCCAAATAACATCAAATTTCCTCCGAGTCAAGAGAAGTCCAGTAATGAAGTCCATAGTGATTCACTCCCATTTCCACTCAGGAATTTCGATTCTCTGGAATATACCACCAGGCCTCTGGTGCTCATATTTCACCTGCTGACAATTTAGACATCGATCGACATACGCAACGATATCTTTCTTCATCCTGCGCCACCAATAGTGCTACCGTAAATCCTGGTACATCTTCGCGGCGCCCGGGTGAATATAATACCGCAAACTGTGGGCCTTCGCTAAGATCAACTCTCGAATCCCCTCAATATTGGGCACACAAACTCGACCCTACAATCTCAATACTCCGTCATCCTCTAGAGTTACCGTCGTGGCACCTCCCCGCTGTACAGTATCTCTCAAGTCACGCAAATGAGGGTCATCAAACTGCCTCTCACGGATCCACTCTAATAGAGATGAATGAGCGACCGTGCAGGCTAACACCCTGCTAGGCTCAGAAATGTCTAGTCTTACGAACTGATTGGCTAAGGCCTGGACATCTAGAGCAAATGGTCTCTGACTGACCGGAATGAATGCGAGACTACCCATGCTGGCAGACTTTCTACTCAATGTATCGGCCACCACATTGGCCTTACCTGGGTGATATAGGATAGTAACATCATAGTCCTTCAGCAACTCTATCCATCTCCACTATCGTAAATTCAACTCCTTTTGCTTTATCAAGTACTGTAGGCTTTTTTGATCAATGTACACCTCACATGTCACACCATATAGATAATGCCTCCGGATCTTTAAGGCATGAACCACCGCTGCCAACTCAAGATCATGAACTAGATAATTATTCTCATGTATCTTTAACTGTCTCGAAGCATAAGCAATAACCTTACCATCCTGCATTAGTACCGCTCCAAGCCCTATACGCGATGCGTCACAGTAAACTATATCAGGCCCTACACCCGTAGGTAGTATCAGCATTGGTGCTGTAGTCAAGGTTGTCTTAAGCTTCTGAAAGCTCGCCTCACACTCATCTAACCACTGGAACTGGGCACCCTTCTGGGTCAACCTGGTCATCGGGGCTGCAATAGAAGAAAACCCCTCTACAAATCGACGGTAGTAACCTGCTAACCCCAAGAAACTCCAAATCTCAATCACTAAAGCTGGTCGAGGCCAATTCTGGACTGCCTCAATCTTCTTTGGGTCCACCTGAATACCTTCCACCGATACAATATGACCTAGAAATGCCACCAAACTCAACCAAAACTCACATTTTGAAAATTTGGCATATAGCTGATTGTCCTTCAGAGTCTGAAGAAGCACTCTGAGGTGCTGCTTGTGCTCTTCCTGGCTGCGGGAGTATACTAGGATGTCATCTATAAAGACTATCATGAATAGATCTAAGTAAGGCCTGAACACCCGATTCATCAACTCCATGAATGTTGCTGGGGTATTGGTCAACCCGAAGGACATGACCAAGAACTCATAATGCCCATATCTAGTGTGAAAGGCTGTCTTAGGAATGTCAGCCGCCCTGATCTTCAGCTGATGGTAGCCTGACCTCAAGTCTATTTTTGAGAACACCCTCGCTCCCTGGAGCTGGTCAAACAGATCATCAATCCTCGGCAGTGGATACTTGTTCTTTATCATCACTTTGTTCAATTGCCAGTAATCAATACACATCCGCATCGAGCCATCCTTCTTCTTCACATACAACACAGGTGCTCCCTAGGGGAAAATACTGGGCCTCGTAAAGCCCTTTTGTAGAAGTTCTTGCAACTGAACTTTTAACTCTTTTAACTCTGGCGGGGCCATACAATAGGGTGGAATAGAGATGGGCTGAGTGCCCGGTGCCTGATCACTGCAGAAATCAATATCCCTGTCGGGTGGCATGCCCGGCAGGTCTGAATGGAAAACCTCAGGAAACTCCCGTACAATAGGGATTGATTCAATAGAAGGAACTTCTGTGCTGGAATCACGAACATAAGCCAGATAAGCTAGACACCCCTACTCGACTATGCGTCGAGCCTTAACATAGGAAATAACAGTGCGAACGGAGTGGCTTGAGGTACCTTTCCACTCTAGTCGGGGTGATTTTGGCAAAGCCAAGGTCACAGTCTTGGCATGACAATCTAGGATAGCATGGTGTGGGGACAACCAATCCATCCCCAAATTGACATCAAAATCCACCATGTCCAAAAGCAACAGATCAACACGGGTCTCAAGACCTCCAAAGATAACTACGCACGAACGATGCTCCCGGTCGACTACAATGGAGTCACCCACTGGTGTAGACACATACGCTGGAATATCTAGAGTATAGCTAGGCATGGCTAAATACGGTGCAAAGTAGGAAGACATATATGAATATATAGACCCAGGTTCAAATAACATTGAAGCACCTCTGCCACAAACAAGAATGGTACCTGTAATCACGCCATCCGATGCCTCTGCCTATGGCCTGGCTGGTAAAGCATAGAATCGGGGATCAGCACCTCCCCTCCGAGCTACATCCCTAGGACGATCATCAACTGGCTAACCTCTGCCTCTGGCTTGACGGTCTCCACCTCTACAGTCTCGACCTCCACCTCTATGATCTCTACCCCCGCCTCTGGCTGGATGGGCAGGCTGAGGGTCAGTTGGGGCCTGAATCATGGGACGAGGGCCCCACTGCTGAGTGTTGCCCGCCGCTCGAGGGTAGAACCTGACAAGATGACCTGGGTCACCACAACCTTAGCAACACTTAGGCTGATAGGGCCGCTGCTAAAAAGCAATAGATACGGTCACATCAATATAATTTACCCAACTAAGAGTCGGGGTCGAATCCCACAGAGAACAATATGTAGGCAATTAGGTATATAAGAAAATTATTGCTAATTATGCAACGCCAAACACTAAGAATGATGATTGAAAAAGTATTTAAACTTAAATGTGAAAATATAAACTAAACTAGAAAACAAGTAAAATGATCAATGGCTACACGTATGATTTGCTTCGGGAATTACACTGAAGTGGTCATGAATTTGCTAGTAATAATGATTCTTTTCATACTCATAATTGATTTATTGAACTATTCGGATTGTTGATTATAAGGTTAATAATATTCATAAGAATCTTTCGAGTTCTTATGAATCTATCCAAGTTAAATCAATACCTATATGTCTATGGTATTAATATTAACAAGAATGCATTTACCACTCTTATGATTCAACCAAACAAGGCAACTAAGTATATGTCTATCTTAATTGCAAATTCTCCACCCGATGCCCGGGATTCAAATCTTGTTTTATTTGATTTTATATGCAACCAAGAATTTCCTCTGTCAAGTTTAATTCAAGGTTCGTAAATAATATTTCACTGTTGGCCTAGCAGTAAAATAATTAAGATCAAAATAAAATAAATAACCCACAACAATAACTTCAATAAAATCAATCTAAGCTTCAAATAACAAGATCATCTAACAAATACATAAGCACAGCAAGTTATTTAATCCACACTTTAAACATGAATATTCTCATAAACAAAATTCAAGTGTTGGAAATAAATACTACACACTTAAATATTCAATACAAAGCAAGGAAATGAAGAAATAAACATAAATGGATAAGGAATTCTTAACCAAAAGCTTCAATCTTCAAGACCCAAGTGTGTGTGCAAAACCGTAGCTTCCAAATATGTTCTCTCTACTGAAAATAAGCCAAAGATGATAAAAGATGAAGAAGATCCCGAGAGATCTGTTTTGGGCGAGTATATAATTGATTTGGGGTGGAAAATGTAAAATTACAGAACTACCCAGTCTTCACGCCAGATTTGTTCATCGCGTCCGTGTGCTTACCTTCGCGTCCGCGACGAATAGGAGATTTTGGTCAACGCGTTCGCGTGCTTACCTTCGCGTTCGCGAAGGTTGCTGAAGTTGAACATCGCGTTCGTGTGTAACTCTGTCGCGTTCGCGAAGGTCCTTTGTTCATCGCGTCCGCGTGCTTACCTTCGCGTTCGCACCAGTGGACATCGCGTTCACGTAGCCTGGACTGATGAACCATCGCGTTCGCGATACCTCTATCGTGTTCGCGAAGAGTATTTCACCTGGGCAGATTATTTGTCCATTTTAGCTCATTTTTGTCTTGTTTTCACTTGGTTTCTTCACCATTACTTCTAAATCACATTCAATCCTGTAGAATAGAAGTAAATAACATTAAATACAGGATTTTATCACTTCAAACATAGTAAATGTCGTCATTTAAAGGAAAGATAAGTTGGTATTTTACCAACTTATCACACCCCCAAACTTAAACTATTGCATGTCCCCAAGCAACGGAAACTATAAAATCTCCTCACAAGTGACTAAATCAACCTCATATCCTCAACACACCAAGCCAATTAAAAAGAAAATCTACTTTAATTACAAAAACATGACTTCGATTGGTACCAACAATTACTCCAAAGCATATGAACTATTGAGCACTTCACATTAACTTCATTATACTTCAAGTGCTCAAACACTAATGCAAATCAAAGTAACAACCAAGTCATTCTTGACACGTGATTTTTGACCCTACCCGAGATGTTTTTTTATATTATATTTTTAGCTAAAATATTTAGTTTAGGCCTAATATAGCTATCTTAGCTAATTTTGACTCTTTTACTTTATTTTTACCTTAAAATGAAAAATAACAAAAATATAGTTTTATTAATGTTTCGTAGCCATTTTTAAACTTGAAAAATACAAAAATAGTACTTTATCTTTTTATCTTTTTATAAAAACGAAAATAATAAAAATAGTTTCATTAACATTTTGTAGTTACTTTAATTTTGAAAAGAATATAAAAAATAATTTTGTTTTAATTATTAGTCTTATAGTTATTTTGCTTACGTAAGATTAATTAATAACACCATGTTCTCATTCTCGGTTCCGGACAAAGAATAATATTCGGGTTCAAATTACCCGATTTTATAATTTTCGGATCTAGCCCATAATAATCTGTGCCCACCACACGTGGGAGACACGGACGGAGCACGAGATGAGACCCATAACTCTTGAAACCCACGTGGAGACCCATCCCTCTTGGTCTCTCACGTGGGAATTGGAATAAATTCCAACGGACAAACAAAAGGGGGGGACACGACACAGTCAGCAAAAAGATAAAAATGAGAAGGACACGGTATAGTGGGGGAGGTGCTTACTGATTTTAAAAGAAAAAGGAGGGGTAAGGTTTTAGGGGAATTGATTTTTAAAAAGAGGGAGGGAGTCACGTGAAAGGGGGCTGGGATACAAACGAATAGAGACTGTACATCTTCTTCTTAAAGAAGAAGAAAACGGCAGCAAGGAGCTTGACAAAAACGGGGGTAAAAAACAAAAAAAAAGGGGCAGCAATTAAGGAGAGCTCCAGCTCCCCATTCGGTCTTGATCTTCCAGAGAAGACAAGGTTCTCTACAGGAAAAAATGAAGTAAGAAAAAAACCATCCATGATACTCTCCCTCTTCGCTCCTTTTTCTCATCTCAGCCGCAGCTGCCAAACAACCACCACTTCACTGCCAGCTCTCTATCGTCGTCCAGCAGCAGCCGAACGACCACCAGTTCCGCTCTAACGAGCAGCGGCTGCTGCATCTTCTTAAATCGTCGTTGCTCCTTCACCCATCAGCTTCCAAATGACCTCTATCGTCTTCACCATATTCGCCGGAACTCCCAGAGCCACGCCGGCCAGCTTCCAAGCGAACCAGTCCGCGTCCAAACGTCCAGCAACAGCCTGTGCAACTCCAAACAATCTTGTTCTTCATATGAGACCAAACCTTCAGCAGCCTCAAACCTTGTCTGGAGAACGACACCATCAGCCTCCTTTACCATAAAAAAAAATAGCTTCCTTACTCTATTTCGTCGCAAACAGTCCGGTGACAGCCACGATCGAGCAACATCGACGAACCACCATTGATCGAACCAGTTTCGATTGGAGTCATTGACGAAGTCCTCCGTGCCCGGTCTTGCTTATTCGAGTTCTCTCGTTGAGCTTACATCGTTGTATTCATGTTCATGTATATAAAAGTTCCAGACTTTGCAAACAGTTGCTGCCTCGTACTGGCTTCTAATTTTGTTCATATTTAGAAAGATAAAGGTCTTTGCTGCATTACAGTAAAAAAAAATGAAATGAGACGAGCTTATACTATGGAGGCAAGCGGAGGTCATTGAAATCGCCGATGCCCGGAGTGATTTCGAGTGCGAGTTTCGAGTGCGAGTCGGAGTCGAGGTTCGTCCCTATTATTATTCCGTTTTTGTTCAAGCCTACATCTTTAAAAGAAAATCATATATGAATTTTGCATTTTATATACACTTACATATATTTCAGAAGTTTTGGGTTCTATTTATTTGTTGTTGGGATTGTGTTGTCTTATAAAATATTCATGCTATTGGTTTACGTATTTACTGGATTCTCTTTTTTTTTAATTACATTCTATTGCTTTTCAATGAAGTGGAGGCATTTATCTTCATATAGTAAATATGTTGTTGTTCGTATTAATTTAGACAAAGATGAAAAATTTGAATTCCATTGTATTAACTTGTCACTGGAGCAGTGCTACTAATGTAGGAACCAAAAGTATTAATAGTTATTTTAGATAAAGCAAGAACAATAATTGAAAATATAGTACTCTAGGTTTGACCTTTAAATAATAATGAGATGAGCCTTGCCAAACAAAATTACACAATTGCGGGGCCCTCGAATAATTGTTATAAAAACTTAGATTTGGAAGGACCGTTTAGCAAATTTCACGGTCTTTCCCAAAGTTAATAAGACGAAGATACTTTAGGCACAACTTTAATAAATTACTTTCCTAAATATGGGTGCGCATTTATGTGACCCTAATCTTACTCTCGGCGAAACTAAAATGCATTAAAGTCACATGCGTACCGGTTGCGGTGTGACTCGAAATGCGTTTTCGTGACGTTGCAATCCTTATAAAATAATAATAATCAAAAGCGTTTGAAAATTAAAATTTGCACATTAAGTTAAGGCATATTATAAAATCAGATAAAGAAGCCAAGTACGATAATTGAGCGACCGTGCTAGAACCACGGAACTCGGGAATGCCTAACACCTTCTCCCGGGTTAACAGAATTCCTTATCGGGATTTCTGTTTCGCGGATCGTTAAACAGAGTCATTCTTTTCCTCGATTCGGGATTCAACCGGTGACTTGGGACACCATAAATCTCCCAAGTGGTGACTCTGAATTAATTAAATAAATCCCGTTTCGATTGTCCTTTAATTGGAAAAACTCCTCGCGCCCACGCGGGCCAGCGCCGAAAGGAGGTGTGACAGCTCTGGCGACTCTGCTGGGGATTACTAACCCAGAACTTCGGTTCAGGGTTTAAGAATTCGAGCTCAGTTAAATTGTTGTTTTTGTCTATATCTGATTTTATTATATGTTTGATTAATGTGCTATATGTTTACCGCTTTGATATTATCTGAACTGTATATACAAACTGCGCCGAGTCCTTTCTTTCTCTCACCCCCGGGGATGTGCTCACTGGTTGAGACTCCCTATTCTGTTAGTGTCATACCCCGAAATAATAAAGAGGCTCGGAAAGTTTCTAAGCCGGTTGGCCTTTTGGTTCCCGGAAAGGAGCTCCTTCCTCAGCCCGAGTTGTCCGCTTGGGTACACAGTCTAGATCACATACCGAGGTTCTGAGCTTAGAATAACATGACTTCATGCCGGATCCCTAGTAGGAAACGCTTATTTGCATCACGTTGCATTTGACTTAGGGGACTCAACACAGGGGTTGGGTCCGTCTAGGACAGGTGACCCGGTAATCAAAGACCGAGCATATTATATGTTGCATTTATTTATCATGTATTATTATGATGATTGGTTAAATTCCGAAAAAACAAAAAAAAAGAAATAGAATTTTGGAATAGAAAAATATCAAAAATATTGACGAAATGTTGTCGAAAATTTGAAAATTTGAAAAATAGGAAGAGCAATTTTGTTGAAATAATTGGTCATAAAATAATCCGACCGAACTACGCAGGTTTGATTCTCGCCATTAGGTGGGATACGTAGGCAACCTTCATCGGGTCCAACCACCCCTTCAAAAAATTAAAAAAAAAATGTCGAAGTTTTAGTTTTCAATAAAATCAAAGTAACACTGTTTTTGAAAATAGCCAAATGTTCCGAAAGGACACCGGGAGGCTGTTTTTGCAAAAATGGCCACTTTGAAGTCTTTCTTTTTCTTTTTTGAATAATAGCCTTGAAATATTCCATGTGGAAATGTTGAAAGGCCGTAGCCTCAAAATAAAGTTTGGGTTACCACCCCTTTTAAAACAAAAATCAAAAAATGTATGTTTAATTTTGTCAATAAAATCAAAGTGATGCCGTTTTTGAAAATAGCCGAATGTTCCGAAAGAACGCCGGAAGGCTGTTTTTGCAAAAATAGCCGCTTTGAGTCATTTTAGATAATTTACGAGCATAGCCTTGAAATATTCCTTGTGGAAATGTTGCAAGGCTATAGCCACAAAATCAAGTTCGGGTTCACACCCCTTTTGCAAAAATAACCAAAAACAAAATGTGTCAAATTTTTGATTTTATTATAAATAAATCGGGTGATGCTATTCTTGTTTAAAATAAGCCGAATGTTCCCCAAAAGGACGCCAGAAGGCTATTTTTGCAAGAATAGCCACTTTGAGTCTTTGTAAATAATTTTTGGGCACAGCCTTGAAATATTCCATCGTGGAAATATTGAAAGGCAATATCCGCAAAATTAAGTTTGAGTCATCACTCAACTTTGCAAAAAAAAATAAAAAATATGGTTTTGCTGAAGTGGCCACATTTGGCGTTTAAACTTTCTCAGTCTTGTATTGGCATGTGTCGGTGCTGAACGATGCCCCATGGGCCCTAAGATGAAAAATTTTGAATTTGTAGTCTCTTAAATAAAATTTTGCAAAAATAGCCGCTTTGTCAAGTATGTCATTACATGGCTAATTTTGTAGAAATAGTCATAACTGGCGCTAAAAAATATTCTTGTTCTTGTAGAAATCTCTGGCACAAGGTGTGAAAGTTTTTCATCAGAGTTTGTAGTTGGAGTCGGCTTTTACAATCTTTCTTCAAAAAAAAAAAAGAAAAAAAAATCAAAAAAAAATCAAATAAACATCTCTTTATTTCTTGCATTAATTTGCAAGAACTACGCTCGGTCTGATTCATGCGGGGTCATGATACGTAGGCAATCTCCAAAAGATTCGACCACAACTGTATATGTATATATATAATATAAAATAAAAAATAAAAAAAATAAAAAAATTTGATAAGGATTGTCTGAGTCCATTCTAACATGTTTTGTCTTGAAATTTAAGTAAGTATAAGGTGGTTGGTTTGTGACAAGCGGACAACGCAAGATCCCCGAAAGATGGTACAGGAGGAAATAACCCAAAGATTGAAAAGCTTAGAACAACGGTTGAAAAACACGCACGGGTTGGCAGGTCAAAAGAGTGTTGCTTTCAAAGATCTATGCTTGTTTCCCGATGTCCACTTGCCACCCGGTTTCAAGATTCCCAAATTTGAAAAGTACGATGGACATGGACACCCAATAGCCCACTTGAAAAGGTATTGCAATCAACTAAGGAGTCTGGGAAGAAATGAAGAATTGTTAATAGCTTACTTTGGGGAAAGCCTTACAGGAGTAGCCTCTGAATGGTTTTGGGATCAAGATGCATCTCGCTGGCACGTCTGGAACGACATGGCACAAGCCTTTGTCAAACAATTCCAATACAACATTGACATTGCCCCAGACCGCATTTTCCTTTCAAATCTGAAGAAGAAATCAAGTGAAAGTTTCAGGGAATATGCCCTTAAATGGAGAGAGCAAACGGCTCGTGCTGAGCCACCCATGGATGACCATGAGTTAATCACTGTCTTCCTTCAGGCTCAAGAGCCGGATTATTTTCAGAACATGATGTCTGTGGTTGGTCAATCCTTCTTGGATGTAGTCAAAATAGGAGAAATGGTAGAGAACGGTCTTAAGACAGGCAGAATTATAAGTCAAGCGGCTCTCAAGGCTGCAGCTCAGGCTGTCCAATTTGAATCTAGTGACACAAATGAGAGGGATGAAGAAGTCATGATGATATCAGGGTCAAGAAAAGGTTCCAGAAGAGTAGCTCGACGATATGCGATGTCTCGACAAGTTTTCCATAATTCCCTGAGCATTACTATCCACCTCCGAACCCACCATACCCAGCTGATCCACCCCAGTATGTTATTCAGCCATCAAATCATCCAAGAAAGCTAGCACGAGCATCACAAAATCTCTATCAGCCTCTGCAAAATTTCCAAATACCTTATAACCCACTTCCAAACCAAGGGCATAGAAGGGAACCGAAGTTGAAGGATAATTTCACACCAATAGGAGTTTCCTATGAAAGCTTATTTGAGAAGTTAAAGCAACAGGACATGATTGCACCCATCCCTCCAAATCATGTGGACCCACGTGCAAGGAGCTTTGACCCATCTAAAAGGTGTGAATACCATTCCCATGCCCAGGGGCACAACATGGAAAGTTGTCGGGATTTGAAAAGGGAAATAGAAAGGATGATCCAAGAAAGATTGATTGTGATTCATAACAGTGACACCCAGAATATCGCGCTGAATCCGTTACCTGCACCTGATGATACACACTTTCTGGCGGTGATGCCTGGTGACACGGAATATGAGAATCCACTCGGGAATTTGCCGACTGAAATGAGAGAAGGCCATAGTGGTTCTGATAATCAAATTCGTGGCTAAATGTCGGGCTTATCAATTGGAGAGTCATTTGTGGTGGCTTATTTTGTTGTCATTTCTATTTGTCCGAGTTATTTTAGAATGGTAGTCCGAATGTTGTTTTGTGGCTCAAACCTTTTATCCTTGTATTTTTCTTTTGATCATAGTGTCTCATCTAAAGGGGTCTAGGTTCGTTCTAAGTATTGTACCCCAGTTTTGTTTTTTGGTTGTTCGAGTTGTTGTTTTATCGGTTAATGCAATGACCTATTTTATATTATTTCTAGACATTTTCTGTTATTTAGTCCTCTCCTTCCTATAGTTCTTTTTCTGCTAGCTCTAGTGACATGACGTGCGCGCATAGTTCTGGTCTGATCTTAAAAGTTAATCACAAAACCATTGGGAGGTGATCGAGATATTTAAATGAAGTAAGAACGGTTTGAGATTATTCGAAACCCGAGTCATGAGAAACTGGGGCAAGTAAAAGAAAACCGTTAAAGGCAAGCTGCCAAAATTGACATGGGGTCGTTCATAATAATGAAAATGAGAGTGTTGCCCAACAGTGCTTTAAAGATATGACGAATATTAATTGTGTTGTTTACACTTGGCATGTTTTGAAGATTGGAATGACGAAGGCATTTTGTTCTGCTATCCAAACACTTTATCCATCGTCAACCCTTTGAGCCTTATTTAAAATTTTTTCATACCCCTCCTTCGGAATTAGTTGCAAAGACTAGAAACACAAGTTTGAAAGGTAAGCGAAGAAAGGGATAAAGAAAAAAGTAAAGAAAAAGAAAACAACAAAAAGAGATAAAGAAAAGAAAAAGAAAAATGTATGAAAAAAAGAAACTTGAAAAAGAGGAATTGGGAACTACGTTTGACCTGATTCCTTAAAGAGGATACGTAGGCGCTTCACAGCTCGGTCATAGTGTAAATAAAAATAAAAATCCCCAAGCAAAAAACTGGGGCAACAAAAAGTCGTGTTTATAAAGGAAAATGTAGATTCCGAAGGTTGTAATTTTGAACCACGTTGTTCTGTTTTGAGCCTTTAATACCATCTCATGTTAGCCCTATCCAAACCCACATTACGGTCCAAAGAAAGATCTTTTGACCAATCTTCGAAAGAGGCCAAGTCAGGCAAATGAGAGAAGTCTTATCAGAACATAACACTCTGATTCCCATCAGAAAAGACTCTGATCTGCAGCAGAATAAATATGAGAGAATCTTAGCGGTAACACTCCCAATCCCCAGCTGAAGAGAAGCACGAATGAGAGAGTCTTAGCGGTGAAAACCTTCACAGGCACCGTAAGGCGATGAAAGCTGAGAGAAAAACCGAAATGAGAGAGGCTTGATAGTCAAAACCCCTCGGGCACTACAAGTCGAACGAATATTGGAAGTCAGATGGGAAAGCCCCATGCGAAGATTACAAAAGGCGGTTTAACGACGGAAGATAGGCTATATGTGCATGTCATGTCCATTAGAGTTGGTATCCACGTTTGATAGGTTTACTTTATAATTTTTCTTTTTAGAGAGTCATCTTCCTTTTTGTCTTTTATTTTGTTTCCTTTTATCTTTATCCTTTTTATCGAAAATTCCCCAATAGAGTCCGTTTGCAAGAAATGACTGCAAAATTTTCCATCAGCTTTCCAATTACGCAAGACGGGATTTTGATTGGTACACCCAAGTGGTATAAGTCAGGAAGGATCAAGCGCAAGGCCAGTGTCCGGAGGGATATTCCCCAGCAATAGGAAAATGACAAAGGGAGGGATTGGTGTCAATAAGGATATCTCAAGGAAGGTTAATGACCTCAAGGAAGGTTAATGAGACTCAAAGGTTGGGAAATGACCAGTCCTTAGATATGCCGCAAAAGAAGGAGAGATATCCCCAATAGAAAGGTATTTTCAGTGACAAGGGTGAACAAAGAAAATGCTTCACCAGTAAAACATGCAAGGTCTTCACGAAGGGTCACTATCATAGGAATTCGGGTGGTCAGTGGAAAACCACGTGGAAAGGTTCGCAAATAAAGAGTCGACAAGGAAGGCGGGGAAGCAAGAAAGGAGAAAGCTATCCCCAGCATGAATATCATCAAATAATAACATCCCCACAGGGTCTGACAATGAAACGCAGAGCAGGGAAAGAAGAGGAGAACCATCCCCAGCAGGAGCACCACAACCAGCCACCACATTTTAAAACTAACCAATTTTTCTTTGATTTGAAACAGGAAAAAGAGGGGTTGTTGGCAGAAAAGCATGCCACGAAGAAGATTCTCAAACTGGGGCAGAAAATTTTCTCCCGTTGCGAAAATTTTCTCGAAACCAAATACCCGGTTGGGGAAAGAAGCCAGATAACGCAAGGAAATGATCTTTGAACCCAATTATCCCCAACAATTTTGAAAGAAAGAAAACTACAAGCTGTGATAGAGGAAATTATACCCCCAGCAGACAGGACAAAACGAGGAAGCTTGCGTTCAGAAAGGCAAGAAGCCGGTATCATCCCCAGCAGTTCTCGGAAAAATGAAACACTGATTTCGAGATTTCCCCGGCAGCATTATATCCTACAAGTTTTTCAATGGATCAAAGCGCAAGTCTCGAAGGAGGTTTGGAAAGAGGAAAAAGGAAAAGGGGTCCCTCGACAGGACAATCCTCAGCTAATGACATTTCAATCCCCCGCGATCCCGGAAGAGAATAAAAGGTTTTGAAGGAAGTAGAAAAGGAGGAAATAGAGAAGATTTTCCCAGCAACATCATCCCCAGCAGGTAAGTAAACAATTCCAAAGATATTCCCAGCAGTCAAGGAAAAAATAACACGACCTAGGAGGAAAGCAATTCCGAAACAAGGTAATTCAGAAGAAAGGATGGGATGGAGTTAGTGAGTTGATGTTGAAGTCAGGGAGCCCGCCCGAAGAATGGAGTGGCGATTTAGTTTTGAAGTTATAGTTGAAGTCAGGGAGCCCGCTTGGAGAATGGAGTGGCGATTTAGTCTTGAGTTGATGTGGAAGTCAGGGAGCCCGCCTGAAGAATGGAGTGGCGATTTAGTTTTGAGTTGTGGTTGAAGTCAGGGAGCCCGCCTGAAGAATGGAGTGGCGATTTATTTTGAAGTGCAGTTGAAGTCAGGGAGCCCGCCTGAAGAATGGAGTGGCGATTTAGTTTTGAAGTTATAGTTGAAGTCAGGGAGCCCGCCTGGAAAATGGAGTGGCGATTTAGTCTTGAGTTGTAGTTGAAGTCAGGGAGCCCGCCTGAAGAATGGAGTGGCGATTTAGTTTTGAAGTTATAGTTGAAGTCAGGGAGCCCGCCTGAAGAATGGAGTGGCGATTTATTTTTGAAGTAGTAGTTGAAGTCAGGTAGTCCGCCTGAAGAATGGAGTGTCGATTTAGTTTTGAGTTGTAGTTGAAGTCAGGGAGCCCGCCTGAAGAATGGAGTGGCGATTTAGTTTTTGAAGTTATAATTAAAGATAATTTAATAGGAAGTGAAAAACAACAATTAGAGGTTTTAGATGAAAGCAACAAAAAGAAGGAAGCAACAATTGGAAGAATTCAAGTAAGGCATCAATTTATACCTAGTCTGAGGAATTATCTCCTAGCGTCAAAATCTTAGTCTGAGGAATTATCTCCTAGCGTCAAAATCTCAGTCTGATGAATCTTTCTCCTGAGATCACAGCAATTTAGACCTAGTCCGAGGAATTATCTCCTAGCGTCGAAATCTTAGTCCGATGAATCTTTCTCCTAAGATATCAAAATCTCAGTCTGATGAATTATCTCCTAGCGTCAAAGTCTTAGTCTGATGAATCTTTCTCCTAAGATATCAAAATCTTAGTGAGATGAATTTTTTTTTCTCTCCTGAGATCACAACAATTTAGACCTAGTCTGAGGAATTATCTCCTAGCGTCAAAGTCTTAGTCTGATGAATCTTTCACCTAAGACATCAAAATCTTAGTCAGATGAATTTTTTTTCTCTCCTGAGATGGTAATCAATCGATCTATACATTTCAAGTTTTGGTAATCAGGTGCCCACTTGAAGAATGGAGTGGCAATTTATTTTCGAAGTTTGTTGTTGAAGTCAGGTGCCGGCCTGAAGAATGGAATGGCGACTTATGATTAGAGTTTGTCGTTAAAGTCAGAAGCCCGCCAGAAAAGAAGAACGGCGTCTCAGTTTCCAAAATTTGATAAGGATAGTGAACAATCGAAAAGTGACAGAGTGTAACGGAAATCCCCAGCATGAATCAGAAGGAAGGAGACAAGGATCAGAAAAGATAGATTCAAACTTCGAAGGAGAATAGCTCGAAGATCACAAGTCAGGGAATTCACTTTGGAGTGCAATGCAAGTTAGCAACAAAAGAAGCTTGCGATCAGAATGCGAGTCAACAGTCCGAGATGATCAACAGAAGTTAGTCACAATGAAAAAAAGGACAAGAAGCCAATCCAAAATGCAGAAGCTGATGAAAGTTGTCCAAGACATGGTCAATGACACAAGAACTGTAAGTCTGGTCCTGATCTAGAAGGCCGAAGAAGATTGAATGTCACGACCCCAAATCCGGTCGTGATGGCGCCCAGCACATTGCTAAGCCAGCCTGACCAATCAACATCAACAACGGAGCTAGAAGCTCTCTTTAACCCATTTAAGCAAATTAATTCACGAAATAACAGCAATACATGTAACGAAAACGGGGAACCAAGTCCCATAATACATCAACTCCCATAGACCAAGGGTCAAGAGTCATGAGCCTCTACCGAACATGAGTGTATAAAGGTTTACAAGATACCAAGTGCGGAAAGAAATGTCAATACAAAATCAAAAGACAATAGGAAGGAATATCGGGTCCTGCGGACTCTGCAGCTACCTCGTATATCCCACGGATGTCGCCTCGCACAGCTACTGGATCACTGCTGAGAGGTACCCGGATCCGCACACAAGGTGCGGGGAGTAAAATGAGTATCGCCGGACTCGGTGGTAATAAACAAGGGTAAGACAGCGTAGATAAGAAATCCGCGATAAAGCACTATGTAAAGCTACAATCGGCTACCCCGTCATAGAATCAATCTTCACCGTACTCTGTACCAACAAATACCAATAAATAGCATAACAACTAGCGGATGTAGCTAAATGCAATGCAATGCATGATATGACCGCTACGACGCGTAGCCCGACTCCAATTTTGGGTACCCGTGCTCACTGTGGGGGTTCGGACTCCGGAGGGGCTCCTACAGCCCAAGCACATCTCATAGAGATATTCCTGCGGCGTGCAGTCCGATCCAACATATATCTCGCTGCGGCGTGCAGCCCGATCCACTACTAGTTAGCTAATATGCAGATACAGCCTCGCAGGCTCAAAAGTAGTTTTTGAAAACTCTTTTTATCATTTTTCAGTTGGAAAACAGTAATATCAAGTTCCAGAGATTGGAATTAGCACAATAACAGAAATAGCTGCGGACCAGTAGTAAACTAGCATGTCTATATGATAAGACAATGATAACGATCCTCGCGGGATCCAATAACCGGCTCACGGCCCACAAGTATACTCAACCGCCCAAGAAGGGGGTTCAACGGCTCGAGAATAGCCAATAATATAATATCAGCAAGTCGGACTAAGCCATAGTCCCCAATCACAATTGACCCCGCACTCACATGAGAGTACGTGTCTCGCTGCTATACCACGTCACAAAGTGGTATACCGGGGTTTCGAACCCGCTGGTCATCACCCACATCTATTACTCACCTCCATACGGCGCGACGACTATTCCGCAATGCCCTTGCCACGAGAATCAAGCTCCGCACGCGTAGAATCTGATCAAATAGAGTAGAAATACAACAAATTAGGCCAATGGGACTACACCCAATCAATACAACTCAATTTACATCAAAATTCCCAAAGTTGTCAAAACCCGACTTTCGGTACGCTTATCGAAAAATCACGAAAGTCACATATTCGGAACCCTCATCTCAATACGAGTCTAAGCATATCAATTTTACCAAATTCGGACTCCATTTGCCCATTCAAACCTTGATTTTCTAAAGTTCAAGCCTAGGGCTAAATCCTCCATAAATTACCCCAAATTCCTCCATTTTCATGATATAATTGCATAATGTTATCAATACTAATCATAGTTTAAGTCCATAGTTGATTACCCGATGATTTCCCTTGAATTTCTCTTCAAAATCGCCCAAATCGCCTCTAAAGCCGAGACCCAAATGTGTGAAATGTTCTGAAATTTTTCTAACTTCTGATACACTTACTTACAGCGATTTTCGCTTCTGCGGAATATTTTCCGCTCCTATGCACCCGTATCCGCGACCAAAGGGTCGCTTCGGCGGTTCCAGGCCTAGCCGGCCATTTCCGCTTCTGCGAGCAAAGGGCCGCTTAAGCGGTCATGCTTCTGCGGACACATCCGCCTCTGCGCATCATCGACCGCTTCTGCGGTCTCGCCCAAACGGTAAAATTTTCTCCCCTTCGCTTCTGCGATCACTGGCTCGCACCAGCGATGCCGCTTCAGCGGAATGACTTCCGCTTCTGCGTAACCAGCCGCTCCTGCGCACCTCATCCGCTTCTGCGGACTCGCTCCTGCGTCCGAAATTCCGCAGGAGCGGAAACAACAGAAGCAGGATCCCAACCTGCAATTTTTCCACAACTTTCTCCCGTTTAACCATCCGAAAACACCCCGAGGCCCCCGGGACCTCATCCAAACATACCAACACATCTTAATACCTTATTCAAACTTGCTCCAATCCTCAAAACACGTCTAACAACATCAAAACCCATAATTCGCATCGAATTCAAGCCTAAATTCCTTAAAACATTCCGAATTACACATTAAATCAAAAACCCGACCAAACGACGTCCGAATGACCTGAAATTTTGCAGGGCACATCCAAAATCACCTAACGGAGCTACTGCAACTGTCGGAATTCCATTCCGACCCCGGATCAAAATCTCACCTACCGTTCGGATTTCGCCAAAATTCAACCTTAGCCAATTCAAGCCTATTTCTACATCGGGCCTCCAAATTCAATTCCGATCGCTCCCCTAAGTCACAAATCACCTCCCGGAACTAACCGAATCATCAGAATCCGATTCCGAGCCCTCTAACCAAATAGTCAACTCCGGGTTGACTTTCCTTATTCAAGTTTCCTTCACCAAGGCTATATGCCTCATTTTCAATCCAATTCACTCCTAACTCACCCGATAGACTTTAACACTGATATAAAAGCATAAAACATAAAATTTCAACATAACGGGGTGGTAATTCCCGTGACGACGGGCCGGGTCGTCACATTCTCCCCTCTTAAGCAAATGCTCGTCCTCGAGCGGGTCAAGAAACATACCTGAAGTCTCAAACAAGTGAGGATATCTGCTCCGCATCTCCCGCTCGATATCCCAAGTAGCCTCCTCCACGGGTCGACCTCTCCACTGAACCTTAACTGATGCAATCTCCTTAGACCTCAATTTTCTCACCTGACGTCCCAAAATGGCAATAGGCTCCACATCATAGGATAGATCACCATCAAGCCGAATGGTGCTGAAATCTAATACATGAGACGGATCTCCAATGTACTTCCGGAGCATAGACACATGGAATACTGGATGAACGCCGGATAAGCTGGGCGGCAAGGCCAACTCATATGCCACCTCTCCAACTCTCCTAAGTATCTCAAAAGGACCAATGTACCTGGGACTCAACTTTCCTTTCTTCCCAAACCTCATGACACCCTTCATAGGTGAAATCTTCAACAATACTCTGTCACCAACCATGAAAGACAACTCTCGAACTCTACGGTCCGCATAACTCTTCCGACGAGACTGTGCTGTACGAAGCCTCTCCTGGATCAACTTTGCTCTATCCAGAGCATCCTGGACTAACTCGGTCCCTATCAATCTAACCTCACGAGGCTCAAACCATCCCACGGGGGATCTACACCGCCTGCCATACAATGCCTCATACGGGGCCATCTGAATACTCGACTGATAACTATTATTGTAGGCAAACTCAGCAAGTGGTAGGAACTCATCCCACGAACCACCAAAATCAATCACACAGGCTCGCAACATATCCTCCAAGATCTGAATAGTACGCTCAGACTGTCCGTCTGTCTGGGGGTGAAATGCCGTACTCAACTCAACCCGCGTACCCATCTCTCGCTGAAATGCTCTCCAAAACTGAGAAGTGAACTGAGTACCCCTGTCGGATATGATAGACACTGGGACTCCATGCAACCGAACAATCTCTCGAATAAAGATCGCTGCCAACCGCTCCGATGAGTAGGTAGTACTAACTGGAATGAAGTGAGCTGACTTGGTCAGTCTATCCACAATCACCCATACGGAATCAAACTTCCTCGCCGTCCGAGGGAGTCCAGTAACAAAGTCCATAGTGATCCTCTCCCATTTCCACTCAGGAATAACAATGCGCTGAAATACGCCACCGGGCCTCTGATGCTCGTACTTAACCTGCTGACAGTTGAGGCACCGTGCTACATGTCCGACAATGTCCATTTTCATCTTTCTCCACCAATAGTGTTGTTTCAAATCTTGATACATCTTAGCGGCTCCTGGATGGATAGAATACCGCGAGCTATGGGCCTCCTCCAGAATCAACTCACGAAGGCCATCAACATTGGGCACACATATCCGGCCCCTGCATCCTCAATACGCCGTCACTATCAATGGTGACATCTCTAGCATCATCATGCTGAACTCTGTCCCTAAGGACAGCCAAATGTGGATCATCATACTGGTGCTCACGAATACGATCATATAGAGATGACCGAGATACAACACAAGCCAATACCCTGCCGGGCTCCGAAATATCTAACCTCACTAGCCGATTGGCTAGCACCTGAACATCATAAGCAAATGGTCTCTCCTCAGCCGGAATATATGCCAAGCTCCCCATACTGACCGCCTTCCGGCTCAAAGCATCGGCCACCATATTGGCCTTACCCGGATGATATAATATAGTAATGTCATAATCCTTAAGCAACTCAAGCCATCTCCACTGTCTCAAATTAAGGTCTTTCTGTTTGAACAAGTGCTGGAGACTACGATGGTCGGTATACACCTCACAAGACACACCGTACAAATAGTGCCTCCAAATCTTCAAGGCATGAACAATGGCGGCTAGCTCCAAGTCATGAACAGGATAGTTCTTCTCATGCGGCTTCAACTGCCGAGAAGCATAAGCAATTACCTTTCCTTCCTCTGCATCAACACACAACCTACCCCCACTCTCGAGGCATCACAATAAACGGTATATGAACCCGAAGCTGATGGCAATACTAACACTGGAGCTGTGGTCAAAGCTGTCTTGAGCTTCTGAAAGCTCTCCTCGCACTCATCCGACCACACGAATGGTGCACCCTTCTGGGTCAATTTAGTCAATGAAGAAGCAATGGATGAAAATCCCCGAACAAACCGGCGATAATACCCCGCCAAGCCAAGAAAACTCCTGATCTCTGTAGCTGAGGACGGTCTAGGCCAACTCTGCACCGCCTCTATCTTTTTCTGATCAACCTGAATACCATCACGAGACACCACATGTCCCATAAATGCTACGGACTCGAGCCAAAACTCGCACTTGGAGAATTTAGCATATAGCTTCTCCTCTCTCAATCTCTGCAACACAATACTCAAATGCTGAGCATGCTCCTCCTGACTACGGGAGTAGACTAGAATGTCATCAATGAACACAATCACAAATAAATTCAAATAAGGCCTGAACACACTGTTCATCAGATGCATAAATGCTGCTGGGGCGTTGGTCAGCCCAAACGACATCACAAGAAACTCATAATGACCATATCGGGTCCCGAATGCAGTCTTCATAATATCCGAGTCCCTGATCTTCAGCTGATGATAGCCTGAACGAAGATCGATCTTAGAAAACACCCTCGCACCCTGTAACTGATCAAACAAATCATCTATGCGCGGTAGAGGGTACTTGTTCTTCACCGTCACTTTGTTCAATTGCCTATAATCAATACACATTCGCATGGAACCATCTTTCTTTTTAACAAATAATACCGGTGCACCCCACGGAGACACACTAGGGCGGATGAAACCCTTATCCAGAAGCTCTTGAAGCTGCTCTTTTAGTTCTTTCAACTCAGCTGGTGCCATCCGATAAGGAGGAATGGATATGGGCTGAGTGCCCGGCACCAAGTCAATGCCAAAATCAATATCCCTGTCCGGCGGCATGCCCGGCTGGTCTGAGGGGAATACATCTGGGAAGTCCCTCACAACAGGTACATAATTAATGCTAGGAGACTCGGCTCCCACATCTCTCACAAAAGCTAAGTACGATAAACACCCTTTTTCAACCATCTTCCGAGCTTTTAGGAACGAAATAACACGGCTAGGGACGAAATCGGTCGAACCCCGCCACTCAATCTGAGAAATACCAGGAATGGCCAACGTAACTGTCTTAGCATGACAGTCCAATATAGCATGATACGGAGACAACCAGTCCATACCCAATATAACATCAAAGTCCACCATGCCCAACAATAACAAATCTGCCTGGGTCTCCAGACCCCCAATAGATATAACACAGGATCTATAGACATGATCCACAACAATCGTATCACCCACGGGGGTGGATACATGAACAGGTAAATCAAGACTACCACGAGTCACACCCAAGTGATGTGCAAAATAAGAGGACACGTAAGAATATGTGGGCCCTGGATCAAATAGAACAGAGGCATCTCTGTGACAGACAGAAATGATACCTGTAATCACAGCATCGGAGGCAACTGCATCACGCCTGTCGGGAAGTGCATAGAACCGTGCCTGGCCTCCACCAGATCTCTCCTCGCCCCTGGGGCGACCACGAGAAGACTGACCTCCACCTCTACTAGACTGAGATGGTGCTGAAGAGGAGGGCTGATCCCTCTGCTGAGTCCTGGCCCTACGTAGTCGAGGGCAATGTCTCCTCATGTGGCCAAACTCACCACACTCATAACATGCACCGGGTGCTGGAGAAGTAGGTGCTGCACTCTGGGCTGGGAGGGCACCAAGCGATGACTGACCCTGCTGAAACCCCTGTCGACCACGACCATAAGAACCTCCGCTCTGCTCTGGGCGGCCTGAATGAGAAGGTCTAGATGAGCGACCTCTGCTCTGCTGGGAATGCCCTCTAGATGGAGCACCACTGAAACTGCCCGAACCACGAGGCCTCTTGGCCTCCCGCTCCTCTCTCTCTCGGCGACGATCCGCCTCGATGGAGCGTGCCATATCAGCAACCTGCTCAAACGATGATGACAGAACTCGCTCGCTGGTCATAAGAATACAGATAGAGTAGTTGAGGCCATCAATGAACCTCCTGATCCTCTCCCTATCAGTGGGGATCATCCATGTGGCATGCCTAGCCAACCGAGTGAATCTAAGCTCATACTGGGTCACAGACATGTCGCCCTGAATCAACCACTCGAACTGGCGACGTAGCTCCTCGCGACGAGACTGAGGTACATATTTCTCTAGAAAGAGAGTAGAGAACTGCTGCCATGTGAGAGGTGCTGCTCTTGCGGGCCTACGCCTCTCAAACTCCTCCCACCAATCAAATGCGGGACCAGTGAACTGAAATGTAGTAAATGAAACTCCGCTGGACTCAAGAATACCAGCCGTACGCAGCATCTTCTGACACTTATCCAAGAAACCCTGGGCATCCTCGCCCTCAACGCCACTGAAATGGGGTGGCTGAAGTCTACCAAATCTCTCAAGACGACGCTGCTCGTCATCGGGCATAACCTGAACCATATGCTCTGGAGCTGGAGCTGGTGCAGCTGGAGGAATAACCGGTGCAACCACCTGAGCGGGGACCGCCTCTGGCGTCTGAAGTCCCTGAACAACCTGCTCCGGTATGTGAGCTGCAGGGGTCTGCTGACCACCCCCTGTCTGAGATGTCGCTGCAGTGGCAGTAAATGAGACTACCCGAGCCAAACCGGAACACACCGATAATATTTGAGCAAGAGTCTCCTGAAGACCAGGAATAGCAATAGATACAGTCTGGCCCTGAACTGGGACTGCTGGAGCATCAACCACTGGGGGCTGCTCCTGAACTGGTACAACAGGCGGGTCAGCTGGCACTGCCTCAGCCGCCCTACCTCTAACTCTAGCACGACCGCGCCCACGGCCTCTAACAGGTGGCAATGGAGGTCGTCCACCTCGTCCCGATGCTCGCGTTCTCGCCATCTGCGAGAGAATAGAATATAGAAGTTCAGTTCTCAGAACAACAAGATCGCACGACAGAGTTCAAGAAAAGTGAAGTTTTCCTAAAGGTTCGCAGCCTCCCGAGGATAAGTACAGGCGTCCCCGTACCGATCCACAAGACTCTACTAACCGGCTCAAGACTCATGAGGCCTAGTAAACCTAGGCTTTGATACCAACTTGTCACGACCCCAAATCCGGTCGTGATGGCGCCCAGCACATTGCTAAGCCAGCCTGACCAATCAACATCAACAACGGAGCTAGAAGCTCTCTTTAACCCATTTAAGCAAATTAATTCACGAAATAACAGCGATACATGTAACGAAAACGGGGAACCAAGTCCCATAATACATCAACTCCCATAGACCAAGGGTCAAGAGTCATGAGCCTCTACCGAACATGAGTGTATAAAGGTTTACAAGATACCAAGTGCGGAAAGAAATGTCAATACAAAATCAAAAGACAGTAGGAAGGAATATCGGGTCCTGCGGACTCTGCAGCTACCTCGTATATCCCACAGATGTCGCCTCGCACAGCTACTGGATCACTGCTGAGAGGTACCTGGATCTGCACACAAGGTGCAGGGAGTAAAATGAGTACTGCCAGACTCAGTGGTAATAAACAAGGGTAAGACAGCGCAGATAAGAAATCCGCGATAAAGCACTATGTAAAGCTACAATCAGCTACCCTGTCATAGAATCAATCTTCACTGTACCTGTACCAACAAATACCAATAAATAGCATAACAGCTAGCAGATGTAGCTAAATGCAATGCAATGCATGATATGACCGCTACGACGCGTAGCCCGACTCCAATTTTGGGTACCCGTGCTCACTGTGGGGGTTCGGACTCCGGAGGGGCTCCTACAGCCCAAGCACATCTCATAGAGATATTCCTGCGGCGTGCAGTCCGATCCAACATATATCTCGCTGCGGCGCGCAGCCCGATCCACTACTAGTCAGCTAATATGCAGATACGGCCTCGCAGGCTCAAAAGTAGTTTTTGAAAACTCTTTTTATCATTTTTCAGTTGGAAAACAGTAATATCAAGTTCCAGAGATTGGAATTAGCATATTAACAGAAATAGCTGCGGACTAGTAGTAAACTAGCATGTCTATATGATAAGACAATGATAACGATCCTCGCGGGATCCAATAACTGGCTCACGGCCCACAAGTATACTCAACCGCCCAAGAAGGGGGTTCAACGGCTCGAGAATAGCCAATAATACAGTATCAACAGGTCGGACTAATATATAGTCTCCGGTTCATGATCGACCCCGCACTCTCAAGAGTGTGCGTGTCTCGCCGCTATACAACGTCACAAAGTGGTATACCGGGGTTTCGAACCCGCCTGGTCATCACCCACATCTATTACTCACCTCAATACAGCGCGACGACTATTCTACAATGCCCTTGCCACGAGAATCAAGCTCCACACGCGTAGAATCTGATCCAATACAGTAGAAATACAACAAATTAGGCCAATGGGACTACACCCAATCAATACAACTCAATTTACATCAAAATTTCCAAAGTTGTCAAAACCCGACTTTTGGTACGCTTATCGAAAAATCACGAAAGTCACATATTCGAAACCCTCATCTCAATACGAGTCTAAGCATATCAATTTTACCAAATTCGGACTCCATTTGCCCATTCAAACCTTGATTTTCTAAAGTTCAAGCCTAAGGCTAAATCCTCCATAAATTACCCCAAATTCCTCCATTTTCATGATATAATTGCATAATGTTATCAATACTACTCATAGTTTAAGTCCATAGTTGATTACCTGATGATTTCCCTTGAGTTTCTCTTCAAAATCGCCCAAATCGCCTCTAAAGTCGAGACCCAAATGTGTGAAATGTTCTGAAATTTTTCTAACTTCTGATACACTTAACTCACAGCGATTTTCGCTTCTGCGGATAAAATTCCGCTCCTACGAGCCCGTATCCGCGACCAAAGGGTCGCTTCAGCGGTTCCAGGCCTAGCCGGCCATTTCCGCTTCTGCGAGCAAAGGGCCGCTTAAGCGGGCCCGCTTCTGCGAAGAAACTTCCGTTTCTGCGGAAACATCCGCCTCTGCGCACCATTGTCCGCTCTGCAGTCTCGCCCAAGCGGTCGAATGTCCGCTTCTGCAGACCATGCCCATTTTCTCCCCTTCGCTTCTGCGATCACTGGCTCGCACCAGCGATGCCGCTTCAGCGGAATGACTTCCGCTTCTGCGTAACCAGCCGCTCCTGCGCACCTCGTCCGCTTCGGCGGACTCGCTCCTGCGTCCAAAATTCCGCAGGAGCGGAAACAACAGAAACAGGATCCCAACATTTTTTTTTTCCACAATTTTCTCCCGTTTAACCATCCGAAAACACCCCGAGGCCCCCGGGACCTCATCCAAACATACCAACACATCTTAATACCTTATTCGAACTTGCTCCAATCCTCAAAACACGTCTAACAACATCAAAACCCATAATTCGCATCGAATTCAAGCATAAATTCCTTAAAACATTCCGAATTACACATTAAATCAAAAACCCGACCAAACGACGTCCGAATGACCTAAAATTTTGCAGGCACATCCAAAATCACCTAACGAAGCTACTGCAACTGTCGGAATTCCATTCCGACCCCCGGATCAAAATCTCACCTACCGTTCGGATTTCACCAAAATTCAACCTTAGCCAATTCAAGCCTGTTTCTACACCGGGCCTCCAAATTCAATTCCGATCGCTCCCCTAAGTCACAAATCACCTCCCGGAACTAACCGAATCATCAGAATCCGATTCCGAGCCCTCTAACCAAATAGTCAACTCCGGGTTGACTTTCCTTATTCAAGTTTCCTTCACCAAGGCTATATGCCTCATTTTCAATCCAATTCACTCCTAACTCACCCGATAGACTTTAACACTGATATAAAAGCATAAAACATAAAATTTCGACATAACGGGGTGGTAATTCTCGTGACGACGGGCCGGGTCGTCACATTGAACTAGCACCTACAACTAGCAAGTATCAAAGTTCAAATTTAGAGTCTACATGAAGCACTAAACAATACTCAAGACCAAGCTTTAGAAGACTCATAGATAGGAATCTTGTAACTAGTAGCTGATAGGTTTAGTTAGCCTTTTTCATGTTTTGATTTTTTGATGTAATAGCAGGACCACGGAACGGAACCTCGACTGGCTCTCCACCTCGGTATACCCCTTCCTCACTCACTTTCGAACTACACGTGGCCTGATTCCTTTATAGCCAAGGATATGTAGGCAGCTCAGATACAAGGGCTCGGCCACATTCCTCTTCTTTTAGTTTAGTCTCTCTGAATAAGGGTCGGGTCAAAACACTTGTCTAGTCGTTCTTTGTCCGAAAACTCTTTGTGTTTTCAGTCAAAGAGGGGCAGCTGTTGACACGTGATTTTTGAACCTACCCGAGATGTTTTTTTATATTATATTTTTAGCTAAAATATTTAGTTTAGGCCTAATATAGCTATCTTAGCTAATTTTGACTCTTTTACTTTATTTTTACCTTAAAATGAAAAATAACAAAAATATAGTTTTATTAATGTTTCGTAGCCATTTTTAAATTTGAAAAATACAAAAATAGTACTTTATATTTTTATCTTTTTATAAAAACGAAAATAATAAAAATAGTTTCATTAACATTTTGTAGTTACTTTAATTTTGAAAAGAATATAAAAAATAATTTTGTTTTAATTATTAGTCTTATAGTTATTTTGCTTACGTAAGATTAATTAATAACACCATGTTCTCATTTTCGGTTCCGGACAAATAATAATATTCGGGTTCAAATTACCCGATTTTATAATTTTCAGATCTAGCCCATAATAATCTGTGCCCACCACACGTGGGAGACACGGACGGAGCACGAGATGAGACCCATAAATCTTGAAACCCACGTGGAGACCCATCCCTCTTGGTCTCTCACGTGGGCATTGGAATAAATTCCAACGGACAAACAAAAGGGGGGGACACGACACAGTCAGCAAAAAGATAAAAAGGAGAAGGACACGGTATAGTGGGGGAGGTGCTTACTGATTTTAAAAGAAAAAGGAGGGGTAAGCTTTTAGGGGAATTGATTTTTAAAAAGAGGGGGGGAGTCACGTGAAAGGGGGCTGGGATACAAACGAATAGAGACTGTACATCTTCTTCTTAAAGAAGAAGAAAACGGCAGCAAGGAGCTTGACAAAAACGGGGGTAAAAAACAAAAAAAAGGGGCAGCAATTAAGGAGCGCTCCAGCTCCCCATTCGGTCTTGATCTTCCAGAGAAGACAAGGTTCTCTACAGGAAAAAATGAAGTAAGAAAAAAACCATCCACGATACTCTCCCTCTTCGCTCCTTTTCCTCATCTCAGCCGCAACTGCCAAACAACCACCACTTCACTGCCAGCTCTCTATCGTCGTCCAGCAGCAACCGAATGACCACCAGTTCCGCTCTAACGAGCAGCGGCTGCTGCATCTTCTTAAATCGTCGTTGCTGCTTCACCCATCAGCTTCCAAACGACCTCTATCGTCTTCACCATATTCGCCGAAACTCCCAGAGCCACGCCGGCCAGCTTCCAAGCGAACCAGTCCGTGTCCAAACGACCAGCAACAGCCTGTGCAACTCCAAACAATCTTGTTCTTCATTTGAGACCAAACCTTCAGCAGCCTCAAACCTTGTCTGGAGAACGATACCATCAGCCTCATTCACCATAAAAAAACAGCTTCCTCACTCGATTTCGTCGCAAACAGTCCGGTGACTGCCACGATCGAGCAACATCGACGAACCACCATTGATCGAACCAGTTTCGATTGGAGTCATTGACGAAGTCCTCCGTGCCAGGTCTTGCTTGTTCGAGTTCTCTCATTGAGCTTACATCGTTGTATTCATGTTCATGTATATAAAAGTTCCAGACTTTGCAAATAGTTGCTGCCTCGTACTGGCTTCTAATTTTGTTCATATTTAGAAAGATAAAGGTCTTTGCTGCATTACAGTAAAAAAAAATGAAATGAGACGAGCTTATACTATGGAGGCAAGCGGAGGTCATTGAAATCGCCGATGCCCGGAGTGATTTCGAGTGCGAGTTTCGAGTGCGAGTCGGAGTCGAGGTTCGTTCCTATTATTATTCCGTTTTTGTTCAAGCCTACATCTTTAAAAGAAAATCATATATGAATTTTGCATTTTATATACACTTACATATATTTCAGAAGTTTTGGGTTCTATTTATTTGTTGTTGGGATTTTGTTGTCTTATAAAATATTCATGCTATTGGTTTACGTATTTACTGGATTCTCTTTTTTTTAATTACATTCTGTTGCTTTTCAACGAAGTGGAGGCATTTATCTTCATATAGTAAATATGTTGTTGTTCGTATTAATTTAGACAAAGATGAAAAATTTGAATTCCATTGTATTAACTTGTCACTGGAGCAGTGCTACTAATGTAGGAACCAAAGGTATTAATAGTTATTTTAGATAAAGCAAGAACAATAATTGAAAATATAGTACTCTAGGTTTGACCTATAAATAATAATGAGATGAGCCTTGCCAAACAAAATTACACAATTGCGGGGCCCTCGAATAATTGTTATAAAAACTTAAATTTGGAAGGACCGTTTAGGAAATTTCACGGTCTTTCCCAAAGTTAATAAGACGAAGATACTTTAGGCACGACTTTAATAAATTACTTTCCTAAATATGGGTGCGCATTTATATGACCCTAATCTTACTCTCGGCGAAACTAAAATGCATTAAAGTCACATGCGTACCGGTTGCGGTATGACTCGAAATGCGTTTTCGTGACGTTGCAATCCTTATAAAATAATAATAATCAAAAGCGTTTGAAAATTAAAATTTGCACATTAAGTTAAGGCATATTATAAAATCAGATAAAGAAGCCAAGTACGATAATTGAGCGACCGTGCTAGAACCACGGAACTCGGGAATGCCTAACACCTTCTCCCGGGTCAACAGAATTCCTTATTCGGATTTCTGATTCGCAGACTGTTAAACATAGTCATTCTTTTCCTCGATTCGGGATTCAACCGGTGACTTGGGACACCATAAATCTCCCAAGTGGCGACTCTGAATTAATTAAATAAATCCCGTTTCGATTGTCCTTTAATTGGAAAAACTCCTCGCGCTCACGCGGGCCAGCGCCGAAAGGAGGTGTGACAGTCATGACACTAAAGCTTCAAAATTTTCCTCTTTATCACAATCAACTTTCTTTGGTCATTCTTATCAATTGAAAATGAGATTAGATTCACAACTAAATTTTCATGTGCCCTTACCTTTAAGAGAGGATCCCACACTCATAAATCTCAATTTAAATCAAATTTGGGATATCAAATGGAAAGAATTAACTCACTCTCAAAAAGATGTTCAAATGCATACAATTAGTACCATAGGCTTGCCCTTTATGTATTCCTCCACTAATGTAGACAACTTGATTCAAAATCAATTAGGACTTAAAAGGTTGTAGTTTAGGTATTTGGTTAAGGTAAGACAAAATTTTGGTTAAAGTGACTTAGAACCTCCCAAAACACTACAATATCAAAATTAAAGCTACTTCCTTCAAAGATATTTTCCACCCTTGTTTCACTTTTCAATCCACATCTAGTCCTTTATTTACAACTTTTATCAACATATTATATATATATATGTATATATATATATATATATGTATATATATATATATATCTACCCTTCAAAGTATATTTACAACTTTTATCAACATATATATATATATATATATATATATATATATATATATATATATATATATATATATATATATATATATATATATATATATTAATATATACATATATATACATTTTTCTTTTCACAATCCAATTAACCAATTCTTTTACATACCTTTCACCTTCTCAAATCAATTCCATATCACAACTTTCCCAACTTTCACCCCCAAACTTAGGCTTTTAGCCTACATAAACACTTTCAAGGTACTTTAAGGAAGTAGGGTGCCAAAATATATATCATTTAGGAACAAATGGTTTAAGCATGTAACATGGTTGCCAAAATATATATCATTTAGGAACAAATGGTTTAAGCATGTAACATGGTTGCCAAAGAATAAGGTTAAAGGCTCAAAATTGGTGGACCTGGGACAATATTTAAGGGTAGGAAATATAAAATATACTAGCGATCCAAGGAAAGCCTAATATCATTTTTTAAATTAAGTTAGTCTATAATTTCGCCTAAAAACACATTCCGGGCAAGTTCTAGACCACAAGTACTACAAAAGAACCTACAAATAAATCTCACCACACCGGCACATGAATACTCAAATGGAATACAAATCTACAATCCAATTAACACAAATGACTTAAGAAGGTTATATAGCATACAAGAAGCTATTTAGTGAATTAAAGAGCCAAAAATTGAATCTAAAAGGTCATGACATTTTCTTACTTCAATTGTTATCTTTTTCACCAACCAAATATTCATATGCCAAGGTTTAAAATATGTTGGTACCAAGCAAATCACATTTTTATAAATGGGCACAAATCCCAACTCAACCCATGTATTTACTCAAATTAACAAAAAAAACTAAATCTAACCACAAAACTAACTCCCTATAATTTATTTCTATAATTACCCGGTTCAAGAAAAGAAAAAAAAATTTTCATCCTTGGAAAAAGAACCGTGGTATAAATAAAACCAAGGATATCGCCACTAATATCAAATATAACAATAAAATAAAATAAATAAAGAAAATAAACAACAAAAACATGAAGAAGCTAATGAAAACCACGTACTAAACTTAATACTTTCATTATACTACCACACATGACAAAATAAAAAAAAAATATAGTACTAATCTGCCAAATATCCATAAAAAAAATAACTATAGCAGTTCTACAAGAGGCTACCCCCAACAATAGATATTGCATTGTCCCCAATGCAACTAAACGTGATATAGTAAAAACAATTGGTGGAAAGTGCTCCCTGAATACTGCATCAATCAAAACTGGATGTGGTGGGAAATTTAAGATCCATGTCTGCATGATCATCATCATCATCTGAGTCCTGTGAACCACAAAGTGTGCCCAGCTTATGCATTATCTTATTTAGCAGCTTGCTCTTCTTCTTCTCATGCTCCTTGAATTTCCTTTGCCGCTTTTCTATCTTTCCCTGTCTGCGGCTCATATTTTCTAGCCTGATGTTCATGGCCTCCATCTGAGTTGTCATATCTTTTTGATTCTTAGCAATATCTTCCAGGTTTGGTGGGGATTTAGCTCTTGCAGAGGTGCTGGTCCCAGATGTGCTTGCTCCAGATGGGCCAGTGGGAAGGCCAGCTATCAGCTGCCTAACATGTGCATCAACCCCATAGATTTGACTAGACAGATGTCTTATAGTGTGTGGTCCAGACTGGAGGAGTCTCACAGGGTCAAAGGATCCAGCAAGGTCAGTGGTGATCTCCGTGAACTGCCCGAATGAAGGGGAGGCTACATCAATGCGCTTCTTTTTCTGCTTGTCGCTTGGCCCCCGTTTTAGTAAAGGATGGATCATTGGCTTGCCGGGGCCATTCTCGACATCATTGGGGCGTTTAAGTTCCCTTTCATCATAACACAACCTGGTGATCAAAGAGGGAAAGAATAGACTCTTAGACCTACCATTACCAACTTCTTCAATTTCTCGAACAATATGCTCCCCCACATTCACTGGCAATCCCTCGATGAGAGAAGCAATCATGAGAGCTCTATCCATTGTTACATCAGTGTCATTTGTGGAAGGTGACACTCTGGAACAAATGATGGAAAGCCATGTTTTTGCTTCCGTTGTAAAATCATGAGAGTCCACCCTCTTCTGTAATGTTAGCCACTTTGGAGTGACTCCGCCGTGCAGCTTGTCTATTAGCCACTGGTTGCCCCCTGCTCTTGCTCTCTCTTTGTAAACCTCGTTGTCAACATTGGGGAGGTCATATATAGCATTGATCACTTGAGAGTTGAAAGGAACTTGCACACCTTGCACAGTAGTTACCAACACACCCTGGAAATCAATTCGTGTAACATTTGCATAGAATTCCAAAACAACCGTATGGTTGGCGTTGATAGGCGGCTCAGCAAAACACATCCAGCCGCTCTCCATGAAGTGTGCATAGAACTCGGGCATTTTCTCCTCCATCTTTTCCAAATTTATTCCTATTTCCCGAACAATCGTTTTGGACAGCAGTTCATCGTATTTTCGCTCGCATGCTGCAGATAGAAACCTGTCATGGTCATAAGCTTCCTCCTGTCCCGGTCCGAACACATGTTCCTGTGCCATTTCTTGATGTTCTGATTCCATTTTAAGTCCAAAATGCCTACAAAATCGAACAACAATGTTAAACGCTCATATGAGCACTTAAAACAATGTATTAGGAAGTATTTAAGCTAAAGAAATGGGCGGCAAAGGTCCCGGATAGAGCTGTGCAAAGCTACTGTTTTTGCCAGTTTTGGGACTGCCAGTTATTTGCTCTTCGCGTTCGCGATCACCCATACGCGTTCGCAAAGAGTAAAAAAATTTTAGAACTTGCAGACCTTCGCGTTCGCGATGGTATGACCGCGTTCACGATGGGTTAATTTTTGGTGCTCACGCGTTCGCGTTGGGTGCTTCGCGTACGCGAAGGCTTCTTCTTAGCCCAGAAATTTTCAGTTTCATTGAGGCATTTTTTCAAGCACACTGTGTGCCTTAGTTGTTTGTGCACATTTAACAGCTTTGGGTGCTATTTTTACCCAAAAGTTTCACACAATTAAACACTCACACTCAACCAACCTTACCCAGCAAGAAACATAAAATTTCAAGCACTAATTTGCAATTTAAACTTGAAAAACTTGAACAAAAAAAAAACAACACTACAATGGCTATTCTCAGATTTTATACTAACGAAACAGAGGGAAAGAATAAAAATTTAGTTTAGAGGAGAGTGAAGATTACATACCTTAGCAATGGAGATAATTTCAAGAAGAATCAAACTAATTTGCCCTTCTTTTTAATTTTGGCCGAAAAGGAGTTAGGGTTAGGAGTTTTTGGGAAAACATTTTGGGAAATATCCTATTCCAGTAGCGGAATTTTCTTTTTACCAACCTAACCCTTCGCGTTCGCGACGTGGCTACGCGTACGCGAAGGCTGTTTTCTCCAAGTTTCGCGGACACGATAGGGACTAACGCGAACGCGTTGAGGAAATTTCTTCTGGCCACGCGAACGCGACGTGATGACACACGAACGCGCTGAAGAAATCTTTTCTGCACTTGCACAGTGCTGGCAGTTACTGGTTTTTGCACTCCGGAACAACCCGACCTACTCAAATCAACTCCAAAAAATCTGAAACTTGGCAGATTAGTTAAAAATATTATTCTAAGATATTACAAAAAAGAAAATTTCAAAAATGATGAAAATTTTTGAAAAACAACTAAAAATTTTGAAAACGATGGATTGCCTCCCACCAAGCGCCGCATTTAATGTCGTGGCACGACACGAAAAACATTACCACTTTTCTCGCCACTTGGATGATATAAATTTGGCACCTAGCATGGAATCAAGCTTGTGACCACGAGCAACGGGGGGTGGTAATTTGATACTCGAGCCAATGCTTAAAATCTTCAGTTTGCACTTCTTGGCTTTCAAGTAAGGAATGTCATTTTGATTTCTTGTCTCTTTAAATTGTAAAATGTAAGGCATGAATTTTTCTTCCTCGCAATCCTCCATTGACTCGTGTAGTTCAACTCCCATATCACCACATAAGTCCAATGCTGAAAAATGCCAGGAATGTGATTTCAAACCTTCACTTTGCAATTGCACTTTGACCTTGACATCCTCATTTTCCCCCAAACTAGAGTCAGTCTCAACCACATTCACATTTACACCGATTGACTCTAATTCCATATTTTTGACAGCATCGTTAACAATATTTTGGTCAAATAGCTAAAATTCCTCTTTCTGCTCCACAAGCTGGCTAGTATCCACACAAATTGGTTGTAGGGCATCAAACGCCTCAACCTTTTTATTCATTTGAGCATACAAGTCATGGATATCCGAGACAAATTGGTTTATCTCTTGCTGGAGCTCAGTTTTTGCTTCTATTAGTTGCTCTATCATATTTGAAAGACCATCACGTAAAAAGTCATGAAATTTTATCAATTGAGCTTGTTCCTCTAGCCAAGATAGGCTCACTATTTCTGCTTCTTCCACATTATTTTATGATGAGAACTCGCTCTCTTTAGTCACCTCCTCCGCTTTGGCTTTCATTATCATGATTGTTGTACTAATTCTTTGTATAGCTTGTCGAATTTCATCTTGTTGCTCAACTGTTTGCCTTATCATATCCATAATAAGAGCTTTACTTTCCATATCATCTACTTCCTTGGCCCTATAATTTTCATCAAAACAAGTAGATTCATCATAGTAGGGGCTTGGGAAAGGGAAAGACAAATAAGCACAATAATCCCAATGACCATTTTGGCTACCACACTTATCACAAATACTCCACTCATGGGTTTGAAATTGTGTGCACAATCCATCCCCGGAAGAATTTAAGCAATTTTTCCACGAATGTGGTCCTCCACAAAAAGGACAAGGATCATCAAAGTATGAACAACTACCATCTGACCAATTGTTGTTATATGATGCCATTTTTCAAAATTAAGAAAATAAGCAAGAAAAATTAATTACACAAATATTCACAAGTTTGGATCAAAGCATTTTAGCTTACTTTTCAAACAACCTAAATTACGCCAAATTGTTCCCCGGCAACGGCGCCATTTTTTGGTGACGTCCAAATCAACTGCTAAAAAGCAATAGATACGATCGCAGCAATATAATTTACCCAACTAAGAGTCGGGGTCGAATCCCACAGAGAACAATATGTAGGCGATTAGGTATATAAGAAAATTATTGCTAATTATGCAACGCCAAACACTAAGAATGATGATTGAAAAAGTATTTAAACTTAAATGCGAAAATATAAACTAAACTAGAAAACAAGTAAAATGATCAATGGCTACACGTATGATTTGCTTCGGGAATTACACTGAAGTGGTCATGAAATTGCTAGTAATCATGATTCTTTTCATACTCATAATTGATTTATTGAACTATTCGGATTGTTGATTATAAGGTTAATAATATTCATAAGAATCTTTCGAGTTCTTATGAATCTATCCAAGTTAAATCAATACCTATATGTCTATGGTATTAATATTAACAAGAATGCATTTACCACTCTTATGATTCAACCAAAAAAGGCAACTACGTATATGTCTATCTTAATTGCAAATTCTCCACCCGATGCCCGGGATTCAAATCTTGTTCTATTTGATTTTATATGCAACCAAGAATTTCCTCTGTCAAGTTTAATTCAAGGTTCGTAGATAATATTTCACTGTTGGCCTAGCAGTAAAATAATTAAGATCAAAATCAAATAAACAACCCACAACAATAACTTCAATAAAATCAATCTAAGCTTCAAATAACAAGATCATCTAACAAATACATAAGCACAACAAGTTATTTAATCCACACTTTAAACATGAATATTCTCATAAACAAAATTCAAGTGTTGGAAATAAATACTACACACTTAAATATTCAATACAAAGCAAGGAAATGAAGAAATAAACATAATTGGATAAGGAATTCTTAACCAAAAGCTTCAATCTTCAAGACCCAAGTGTGTGTGCAAAACCCTAGCTTCCAAAAATGTTCTCTCTACTAAAAATAAGCCAAAGATGATAAAAGATGAAGAAGATCCTGAGAGATCTGTTTTGGGCGAGTATATAATTGATTTGGGGTGGAAAATGTAAAATTACAGAACTGCCCAGTCTTCAGGCCAGATTTGTTCATCGCGTCCGCGTGCTTACCATCGCGTTCACGATGAATAGGAGATTTTGGTCAACGCGTTCGCGTGCTTACCTTCGCGTTCGCGAAGGTTGCTGAAGTTGAACATCGCGTTCGCGTGTAACTCTGTCGCGTTCGCGAAGGTCCTTTGTATCCTTCATCGCGTTCGCGCCAGTGGACATCGCGTTCGCGTAGCCTGGGCTGATGAACCATCGCGTTCGCGATACCTCTATCGCGTTCGCGAAGAGTATTTCACCTAGGCAGATTATTTGTCCATTTTAGCTCATTTTGTCTTGTTTTCACTAGGTTTCTTCACCATTACTTCTAAATCACATTCAATCCTGTAGAATAGAAGTAAATAACATTAAATACAAGATTTTATCACTTCAAACATAGTAAATGTCGTCATTTGAAGGCAAGATAAGTTGGTATTTTACCAACTTATCAGCAACTCTTAGGCTGATAGGGCTGCTGGCCCTAACGACCTGAGTGGCCTCCACGAACACTCTAAAGAGGCTGAGCACTAATAGGAGGCTGATCTAAATACTACTCACGAAACCCACGATCACCTGGTCCACCATGTGAAGCCTGAAGGGCGGAATGGAAAGGCCTGGAAGACTGGCCCCTATCAAAAGATTCCCTGCCTCCTGAAGAAGAACCACCAAATCTGTCGGAATGACAAGGCCTATCGTCTGAAGGATAACTACCTCCCCGAGCAAGAGCCATCTCAACTCTACGTGCTGCATTAGCTGCCTCCTAAAAAGATATATCACTTCCCACTCCCATAGCCATCTGAAGTCTAATCGGCTGATTAAGCCCATCTATGAACATGCGGACCCTTTCCCGCTCTGTGGGAAGTATCACCACCGTATGACGTGCCAGATCAACAAATCTCGTCTCATACTAAGTGATAGTCATAGTACCATGCTGGAGACGCTCAAACTGCCTCCGAAGTGCATCCTGCTGAGTAAAAGGGAGAAACTTCTCCAGATATAACTCTGCAAACTGATCCCATGATAAAGCAGGGAACCGTGCTGGTCGAGTCAAACACTAATCCCTCCACCAAGTCTTGGCAGATCCTGAAAACTTGAATGTGCAGAAGTCAACTCCATTAGACACCACTATCCCCACAGTCTTGAGAATCTCATGGCAACTGAATAAGAAATCCTGAGGATCCTCTGATGTGGCACCGCTGAAGGTAGTGGTAAACAGCTTGGAGAACCGATCAAGTCTCCATAAAGAATCAGAAGTCATGGCCGCTCCATCTCCGGCCTGAGCTGTGGTACCTGACTGAGTGGCCACAACTAGCTGAACCACTGGTGCATAAGGCTGAGGAGCTACTGGCTCCGGAGTACGAGCAATAGGAGTCTGGGCCCCTCCTCCAGCCTGAGAAGCGGCTGGTGCAGCTGGTAATAATCCTGCTCTGGCAACGCTGACCATAAAACCCGCTCTCCTAACCAACGCCTCTCGAAGATCCGAGATAAATAAAGTCTCTCCTGGGACCTGAGCTGGGCCCACCGGAGCTGTTGGGACTGGAACCTCCTCGCCAGTCTCAATATGAGGCTCCACCTCTAGAATAGCCGCCGGGAGCTGAGCTCTACCCCTACCACGGCCTACAATACGGCCTCAGCCCCTGCCCCTCACGGGAGCTGCTGGGGCTCAGGCTGCTGGTCAGCAGACGAAGAAGCGCGTGTCCTCACCATCTGCGAAAGTACAGAGTAGAAATTCAATCAGTACTTGAGGAACAAATCGCATGACAAGAAGGAACAAATGAGAGACTCTTTCCTAACTCAATAGACTCTGGAGGACAAGTACAGATGTCTCCGTACCTACCTCTCAAACTCTACTAAGCTTGTTCGTGAGTGGTGAGACTTATGTAACCTAGAGCTATGATACCAACTTGTCACGACCCGAATTTTCCCCCAACATCGGGATCCTGATGGCGCCAACTCGTGGTAGCTAGGCAAGCGATCATATTTAACATTATCTTATTTTTACCAGTATTTGATACTCAATTTTAGCAACAAGAAACATAACCTTAATTAAATAAATGCGGAAGACTCATCAAAATAGAAATAAGTAGTACCAAGGTAAAACAATAACGAAATCCTCTACCCAAGACGTGGAATCACCAACTCACGAACTACTACTGAATACTACACATAAAGGTCTAAAGGAAAAATAATATAAATCTGTTTGTCTCGGAACAATGAGACTACAACAACTAATATAAATAAGTGGAAGAGTCGTCGGGCCTGCAGACACCTGCAAGCTACCTTGGTCTCGAAATGCTCAACTCCCACGCAAGGCTCTACTGCTGCTACTCCTGATCAAAACTTGGACCTGTGCAAAAATGCATAGAAATGCAGTATCAGCACAATCCGACCCCATGTGCTGGTAAGTGCCTGGCCTATCCCGGCGAAGTAGTGACCAGCCTAGGACCAGACACCCACATAAACCTGTGCAGTTCTATATACATATGTGTACCACAAGATAACAAGAGATATCAAGTAAACAAATCCAACAAGAAATATCATAAGAGGGAAGCTCACAGTTAACAACAATTATTAAATCAACAAAGGAAACCAAAGTATAATGGAAACAGTTAATGACAAACAAGGAATAGCAAATAGTTGCACGGCATCACCCTTCGTGCTTTTACTCTCATCCTCACCAAATAAGCAAATAAAGTGCACGGCATCACCCTTCTTGCTTTTACTCTCATCCTCACAAAATAAGCAAATAAAGTGCACGGCATCACCCTTCGTGCTTTTACTCTCATCCTCACATCCATGGCACGGAATGATCCTTCGTGCATGGTTCAATAACAAGGCACGGTATTACCCTTCGTGCATAATCAATATCACAAGGCACGACATGATCCTTCGTGCATAATCAATAACCAGGCACATCATTAACCTTCGTGCATTATCACTCTTCCTCACCCAAATAACAATCACAGTTAAGGGCAGAGAATGAAAACAATAATCATGAACCGTCCCGGCAAGGGACACAATAATTATCACCACAAGGTCCCGGCAAGGGAAAACAATATCTCACTTCACAATAAGTCCCGGCAAGGGAAAACAATGTACAATTCCACAACCCGGTAAGGGTTCAACAATTCATCTTTAATATATCTCATAACAAGTATCAACAATGGCTCACGGTCATGCTAGACGCCAGTGTATGGATGCTCGTCACCACAGCCCATACACCACACTCGATCATATAGCACATAGCACATAATCATATTTCCTCAAGCTAGGATAGAACAAACACTTACCTCTAGCCTTGAAGTCCAAATTATCCTTCAATTATAGCCTTTTCCCCGAATTTCCGCTTTCAACTAGCTCGAATCTAATCACAATTGGTTCCATTACATTAATAAATATTAAATAACTTGGTTTGAATGCTTAAAAATGGTTTTCTCAAAGTTTACCCCAAAATTTCCCAAAATGCCCCTGGCCCACGTGGTCGGAACTCGGGGTTCGGACCAAAATTCGGTTACCCATTCCCCCATAAGTTCGAATATATGATTTGTTTCAAAATCGGACCTCAATTCGGGGTCCAATTGCCCAATTCATGAAAACGCTAGGTTCTACCAAAAAACAAGAATTTCTACCATGAAAACCTTTGATTTCTATTGAAAAACATGTCTAATGTTGTTAGGAATTGAAAGAATTAAGTAAAAAGTGACTTACAGTTGCTTTGGAGTGAAATTGCTCTTGAGGGTTCGTGTGTAGTGTGTGGGTTTTTGAAAGAATGAAAAATGAGCTGAGAAATTCGTTTAAGTATAAAATTGCACAGCTGCGGGTATCGCAATTGCGAACATTTGTTCACAATTGCGAACACTACAGGTCTGGGGTTTGAGGCTCTCGCAATTGCGAGACAGAGTTCACATTTGCGAACTGGGCTGGCACATTGGGTCTTCGCATTTGTGACAAAGTGTTCGCATTTGCGAACCCAAGCGAATAAGTGAAGGCTTCGCATTTGCGAGGTTTGGTTCACATTTGCGAACCCAAGCATTCCTGGACATACTTCGCAATTGCGATCAAGGCTTCGCATTTGCGAACACAGCCTTGGTCTGCCCCCTTTGCAATTGCGACACTTTTCTTCGCATTTTCGAAGACACCAGCTGGGTGAAAAACTAGCTGTGTAAAAGTTCAGGATTTTCACCAACGGCCTATCAAAACTTTACCCGAGCCCCCCGAGCTCCAAACCAAACATGCACACAACATCAAAAACATATTACAAACTTGCTCGTGCGATCACATCACCAATATAACATCGATTTCATCAAATCAAGCCTCAAGTTCATGATTATCTTTCTTTTAGTTTTCAAAACTTTCAAATTTGGATCTCAAGGTCCAAAACATATCAAACAACATCCAAATGTCACCAAACTTTGCAGAAAGCACATATATAATATTTAAGACTTGTACCAGGCGTCAGAACCAAAATACGAGCCCGGTACCAAGGTCATTTAATTCTTTTTCCTTTAATAATTACAGCAAAAACAATTTCACAGAAAAATCCATAACTTAGGCTCTAGGCCTCAGAATTCGACTCCGGACGCATGTCTGAGTCCCATACTTTCCTACGGACCTTCCGGGACCGTCTGACCTCGCCGTCCGGGTCTGTTTACCAACAAAATTGACCAAAGTCAACCATATCAATATTAACATCATTTTTCTTCAAATTTCTCATAGAATTTATACATTCTATCACAAAATCTTTCCGGCTACATGCCTAGATCATGCACGTAAATCGAGGCAACATAGAATAAGGTTTTCAAGGCCTCGAAAATGTGGAACAAGTGGGAAAAATAGGTGATGACCCTTTGGGTCGTCACAGTAGGATGCTAGTTGTGATTGATACTCTACATGAATTGGTGTTGTGACCAAATGTTTCTGAAAGATGCATTCCAATATGATCAATGTGCTATTATTGACAACTTAAAATGGGTGCAAGGAATATGAATCATGTATTGAAATGCGAAGGCCTTAAATTGAAGTTAGAGCAGCATATATTAAATAAAACTACGTGAAACCCTCTGTGTATAGAGATGTTGAAATAAGTCAAATGTTTTTGAGAAATAGAGTATAGATAATGTGTCGAGAACACGAAATGAAATTGTACCTGGTGATACTTGTGACATGAGAGAATATGAAACAGATTATGATGTTGATGTGAAATATGCAAAAATGATGTGAAATGCAGGGAAAAAGAGACTATGTTATGAAATATGGCCTAGTGTCAAGTCTGATGTGATAATTGTGGCCCCAAAAGCCGATGGACTAATATACTTAAAAAAATGGCATGGTTCATTTATTTGATAATGTGGTGATCATTCAAAGTGTTTGATTCATACTTGTGATTTCCTTATTATTGTATGAAGCTCATGGGTGTATAATTTTATATGTGAACCCTACGGAAGGGCTATGAAATGTAGCCTAGAGGTATGAAAATTATGTGAAAATTATGTGATCCATTTTATTTGGTAATGTGGTGATTGCTTAAACTTTTTGTTAAACCCTTATAACTTCCTTGTCCTTGCATAGATTTTTTTTTTTTAAAAAAGTATCTAAATTACAAAACATTTCATGCACCTTCTCTTTGAATGAGACATATTATTTACAATGTCTCCCGTTCACAGAACTAATATTTACAGCCTCCTATGCAATTGAGCTCTATAAGTATGTTCTTGAATTGAGTTATAATACTATTGATACTCCCCACTTGTTTTTCCTAAATTTTCATCAAGGTACTATTCCCAATGAAATCCTTACAGAAATGTTTTATTTAAATGAACAACATCTACTCACTTGTGCCTATACATGCACCATCATAAAGTTAGTACATGTGATTTCAAGTTCCATGCAAAGTATCCAAGAATTGTGATCCTTCTCGAGTCGCTCTTTTACTCAGTTGTGTATGGCTTATATGGGTATATCAACCAATCCACACTATTAGATATAACACCATGAAACCCTTTCACTGTCTAGTAACATGCATGCATATCTTAGTGCCTATCATATGAGTGCATATCAATCGAAATGGTCACCGTGTGCATAAAGTCTCTCTAAAAATTAAGATCCTCACATCCCTATCATAGATATCTTGTGTCGCCATGGTTTTCGTGCCTACTTGGACATATCGCAGTAAATAGCTCACTCCGTCCTAGTATTGTGGTTACTCGTGGCATAGTCATGTGTTGCAATGGGGAGTTAATATAGTAGAAGTTTGTCCAACTTATAACAAATGATTATTTTTTATTTATGTCTCCACAATGTGTTAATTGTATTCCTTATTTTTTGAATTCATTTTGCTAGATCCCAACATTTTTACGACAACCATAAGAGAACATACCGTTCTATGTATCACTATGACACTTCCTTTTTCAAGTCAAAACCTATGGAGATCTCATAATGAACATCTAGGAAGCTTCAGTGATTATTGTGCACTGTCTCATTGAGTCTGGTTGTCTTTACACCCCCAACTTCTAGATTCCTTGACTATTTCATTGTCATGTGCTGGGAGTTTTACTACCCTTGGTATCTTACCTACTTGGCTGGATAGAAGTGTTATTTTCCTTCTCTCAGGAGCGTCGTGTTAACTATTAGAACCATCTAACCAATTCATGATTTTGTCTCAATATCAAGAATTCCAAGCTATTGAATTTCACTCGTGAAAGGTTGAGATTAGATGACTTCGAATTTTTGTACATATCGTGAACATGTTGATTTAAATGACAAATGGTCGTAATTTTTAGTTCCCTCATTTATGATAAATTACCAAGAAGTGTTAAGCTGTCTAGAATATGGTAATCTCATAAGCGTTCCATTCTTTTCATCCTTATAGGCTTGTGGTATAGATTCTGTGAGTAAAGTAATGTTAAGAGTGTAATTCAACTTCGTGTATTTTGAATCCCATATCACATTCAAGGTGCCAAAGTATTCTTATTCTTGATAGACAGATTTTCCCTACACTCTAGAAAATGAGGGGTTCATGTACTTGAGTATTCCTCCTTAATGATACGTATTTCCCATGTACTGCTTACTCTTATAACTCATTTGTGTAATAATTGAGGTAGTCACAATGATTAACTATGTCAGTACTTTCACACCTCCCTTTTTTTTCTTTTACAAAGTCCCAACTATTACTATTACACCCCGGGAAGGAATATAACAATAGTAGTGGGGAAGGAGTTTTTCCACTTAAAGGACAGTCGGAACGGGATTTATTTATTAAATTTCAGAGTCGCCACTTGGGAAAATAATGGTGTCCCAAGTCACCGGTTTAATCCCGAACCCAGGAAATTATGACTCTATTTAACAGTCCGCGAAACTAGAAATCTGGATAAGAAATTCTGTTAACCCGGAAGAAGGTGTTAGGCACTCCCTGATTCCATGGTTCTAGCACGGTTGCTCAACTTCCGTATTTGTTATATTTGATTTCTTTATATGCTTCAGTTTTAAATGTTATTCTTATTCCGCTTTTGTTAATTTTAGGATTTGCGACATTGCGAAAACGCATTTCAAGTCACACCGCAACCAGTACGCCTGTGACTTTAACGCGTTTTAGCTTCGCCAGGATTATAGATTAGGGTCACATAAGATGTGCACCCATATTTAGGAATGTACTTTCGTTTATCGGGCCTATAATGTCTACGTCTTTTTATCTTTGGGGAAGACCGTGGAATTTGCTAAACGATCCTTCCGAGTCTAACATTTTACATTAGAATTCGTTTGGGGGCCCCGCATGTTTTTTATTAGGAACGAGGCCCGTCCCTTAATTTTAAAGTTCAATCCTATTCGTACACTATATTTTCTATTTTTATTTTTTTTCTTCCTATAACTGTTTTTGTGTTACTATTTCAAACTATAATATTGGAGTCTAGGCCATTATTCGTTATTGGGCCTGGACTTTAGACTGCTTCACAGTCTATTATTAAAGACAATTGGGCCTTTGGAGCGCAATGTATACCACTGTTCCTATTGGAAGGCAGGAATGCTACCTTGACCAGATTTGGGCCTGTGTGCATGACTAGGCCCAGACTATACAAACGAAATTAAAGCAAAGCTAATATTTCGATATCAATATTTGAGCAGGTATTATTCTGTACTACTAATCAATCATTTCAAACATTGCCAAGTTAAATTTTTTGACCACTACTAATTTCAATTTTTGCAACTAATTAGACATTTTAAAACAGTAATTTGTATCATTATTATTATTCTATATAGCAGGTTTAGATATTCAAGTAGTAATTATGGTACAAGTTTGTAGGATTATTTTGTCAATTTATTTCATCTAAAGAAAAACAGTGTTCTAAATTAGCTAAACATGCTTGAAGTACTGAAAATCACAAGGTTTAAAAGCAGATTTGTAGATAACTCATATTCAGTGTATATAAATAGTAATACAAGCGGAACTACTTATACTTTTGGATTAAACGACTCTGATTCAGAATTCAAAATGGCTAAGTACCAGTTTATATGTCTAGTTTCAGAACATACCTATATATATATATATATATATATATATATATATATATATATATATATATAAGTGTATTAGCTGTGTATTAGCCTGTTTTAGTTTTAAAATTTGGTGATAAACTACTAACTACATTTAACTATAATATTATCGACTACTACTTTACTCAAATCAAATTCATATAGTCTATATTTATTACAACCATTGCTAATGAATTACAGAGGATCTACGAGTTATAACTACAGCTAAAGAAGAAGCAGAAGACAGTTTCATCATGAATCAATTAAGACTTCATTTCTTCATCACAAATCTCAATTACATCTTCAGGAAAACAGATGTGTACCCGATCAATGAAAAATGAAACAATGACTTCTAGGGGAGATGAATAGCAGAAACAATCAGCAATGGTAACAACAATCAATTATCAACAGCAATGAGGATGAGTCAACACAACAACAGTTGATATATCGAAGCAGAAGACCCAGCAAATTCAACCAAAATAAGTAGAAGACCCAATGAATTCCACCAAAAGTGAAGCACAACAAGCAGAAGTTCAAAAATCGACCAATGTCTAAATCAGAGTTAATACCTCGAACTTCCTATTTCTGAATTAGAATTATGATTTTTCGAACTTGAAAATCTGGACTAATTTTTGAATTTTCCAAAATCCAGCCCCTTTTCAGGCTCATTTGAAGCTTATTTATAGAGGCATTTTGGGGGAAATTTCAAATAAAATAATTGTATTTCCCTCGCCTCATTATTTTAATTAATTACATAATGTTCTACTAAAGATATACTGAACTGCCTTCAGACCCCTGCTAGAATGTTCTAGGAAAGTCTATTAGATTCTATTAGGTGGGTTTTACTTAATTGCCCCCACTTGCTAAGGTTTATTTCATTAATGCCTTTTAACTCTACCTAGTCTACCCTTTATTATTCAAGTATTTTCATAAAAACAAGCCTTAAAGTCATTTATATCCCCATAGGCTCTATGTAATCTATAAAAATACCATTTCCCTTTCACCTTTTACCCTTTACATTTAATCCTATTTACCCGACCTACATTAGTTCTGTCAAGACCTGGGTAATTTGAATGTATTGAAGATATAGCACCCTAAGACTTGTTTTAACAACTAACCAATCTCAGACTATAGACAATTTCAATGTTAGCCCCTTTTACAAATATAGCCACTAGTCAACAACTCATACTGTGATAGCAAACATAGCAAAAAAAACACTTACACATATAACCTAAATACACATAAGCACTCAGAAGTTCAGAAGAAACTACCACATGAGTCAAGTTGCAAATATAACCAATTTCATGTTATTTTGCACAAATAACCCTAATCGCGAATTAACTTCCAATTAATCAGAACTCAAAGGAGAAATTTAATAATGGTTGAATTCCAATCAATTAAAACCCAATCGAGACAGAATAATGAGCAATCACATAAAACTAGCATATTTAACATATGATTCATGAGCAGTTACTGTCAAAACCTAGGAATACTTAGATGACTTCAGGCATGCATAAGATTCAGAGCAAGTATGAATCAAGATACAAAGATAGTTATAGAGAGCTTGCGTAAGATAAGTTTCAAGTTCTGAGCAGGTGTGAATAAATTAACAGAACAAAGTTCAAAAAACAAAAAGAATCATATATTAGAGAAGATGAACATCTAAAATGGGGGGGGGGGGGTAGGGTACTTAGCTTTAGGACTTTTACTTTACTTTACTTTTTCTTTTCTTCCTTCTCTTCTTATCTCTTCAATTTCTTCATTTTATTGATCATCAGAGACCTTTAGAGATGGTTGGTGTCTGGAGTGTTAGATTTCCATAATAGGTCATTAGGGTTTGCTTTTGGGTGTAAGAGAGACATATATGAGGCTATTAAGGTGGTGTTTTGAGGTGGGATCTATTTTTGGTACTCGCCGGAGTAGGGTTCCGGCGAGCATGTTTTGCTTATTCGAGAAGTTAGGGGTAGATTCAAAGAAAGCCACTTGGGTGGGGTGAAAGATATTTTAAAGACGATCATAGGGTGTTAATTTGGTGGTCTAACTCATACTTTGGGGTGGTCGTCGGCTAGGGTTCCGGTGACCTGGATTTCAAGAAAAGGGGTTTGTTTGTTTTTGATCGTGGATAATGGGTTTCTAAGGTGTTTAAAGGGTGGGGAAAGGTGTTTGGTGACCTGGTGTTGGCCGAAGACGGAGACTATAACAGTCTCCAGTGGTCTCCATGGGAGACTGGAGAGGAAAGGATGAAGAAGACCTTAGGGCGGCTAGGGTTAATGTGTATGAATGTGTGTGTGTAATGACGGCTAAACGGGTAGAGGGGAGTATATATATCGATCATGGGTCGATGAATCCTTGCTATTGGATCAACTTAAATGGAAGGCCTGGATAATCTATGCCTAAACGTTGTCGTATAAATTAATGGGAGGTCTCATGAGGTTCGTTAGATTAGGACATTGAACGGTTGAGATTAAATGCCCTAGACTACGTCGTTTCATTTACATGGCTCATTAGCTTCATCCGTCTGATTAATTGTATTGGACAGTTAGGATTAGTCTTTTAAGAGACGTCGTTTTATTCATGCAAGCACCGCCTTCTTTGGTCCGTTGATTATTTGTTTCAACGGCCCAGATTTATTTGCTCAACGGTGTCGTTTGGTTTCAAGACTGGGCAAGCCAGCCAAAATGTCTGGGCCTGGTCTGTATTTTCTTTGGGCTATGCATTCCTTGTGTATTTGGCCAAATTGTGATTATACAATGTATTTTTTTGTATTGATTTAGTATTTTATTGTTTTAACTTGTATTTTATTTATTTTTCTTGTATTTTCTTTTATATTTTTGAGCATTTTACTTTGTACTTATTTTATTATCTCATCTTTTGCATTTTTCCCTTAGTTTTCCAACATTTTTGTATTTTTACTCGATTTTTCGGTATTTTTGCATATTTACTTAACTTTCTATTTTTTAACATTTTTGTGATATTTTCCTAATTAATTTCTTTTGTATTTTCATTTCAATGTTTTTCAAACAAATACTGGTATTTCAACCAAATCACACAAATGCAAACAAAAATCATTTTTTTATTATTTTATATATTTTGGAATTTAATTGCTTAGGGCAAAAATCACGTGCTCACAGCTGCCCCTCTTACTCGGGAACACGAAGAGTTTCAGTGGAAAGATAAGTGAGCAGTAATGAGAGATTTTTTCCCACTTGCATATTCCGTATGAAGTATTTTGAAAAAGCTTTTGACCGCACCCTGCTTCAGAGGTTGCCTACATATCCTGGGCTAAACAGGAATCAAGTCAGTATAGTTCGGGAAGATCTAGTAGTTTGAAACTACCAGGGGATTGTGATGTTATTGCTGTTGCTGTTGTTGTTGTTGTTATTGCTGACTCACTCCTTATTACACCAGGATAAAAATAGAATAAAGTAGCTATCCTAAGCTATGGTCTATGAATTACAAGAAAATCTTATCTATCTCTTGTGTTCTTGTATTGCCTTGCTCTTCCATATTGCATGTTGCTCTTTATTTGCATCTTCCATTTTTGTGAATCTTTGCTTATGACTTGCTTAAACTATATTGCTTTTCTCCATTTGTATGACATCGAAATGTGCTTCTTTCTCTCCAGGTTGATACCTGCTTATTGCAAAAACAACGAAAACTTTACCTCTGTCCCAGTATGGGACTTTCAATGTATTATGGTGTTACTTTGTTAGAAAAACTTTTAAAAATGCATAAAGTATTCCCTTGTTATACAGTTGGGCACCTGAATAGAAATTAAAATGCTAAAAAGTATTCCTTCGTTATACAGGTGGGTGCCTGAATAGAAATTAAAATACTGAAAAGTATTCCTTTGTTATACAGGTGGGCACCTGAACAGAAATGAAAATGCAGAAAAATATTCCCTTGTTATCCAGGTGGGCGCCTGATGCAGAAATGAAAATGCAGAAAAATATTCCCTTGTTGTCCAGGTGGGCGCCTGATGCAGAAATGAAAATATAGAAAAATATTCCCTCGTTGTCCAGGTGGGCGCCTGATGCAGAAATGAAAATGTAGAAAAATATTCCCTCAATTTGATAACTGGGTGCAAATTCTGAAAAGATAATACCTCCCTCGTTGTTTGGGTAGGTTCCTGATTATTGGGTTCTCCATTGTAGATTCTCTCCCTTATTGTTGTTTCTTTTGATTGTTTTCTCTCACATTGGTCGCATTCACTTTAAAGTGATTAGTGAGAATTTGAATCTTTTGTCCCTGTCTAAATCAATGTACAATTTATTAGTTACAAAATGATGGTTAGCAACTGGCATTCTTGCTGGCCTTGCTTCCACCGTCTGCATCATCTCACTTCCTATTGCTGTGCAACTTATTCCTAATTGTCTTCTCAAATTTTCTTGCAATCCCCTTTGCTTTTCTCATTTTGTTTCTTTTCTCTCTTATTTCCTTTGGTTATATGATCGCCATGTGTTTTTATTTTCTTTTTTCTTTTGAAGGACCCAGTGTTATTACGCCATCTAACATGAGAAGCTGGTAGCTAGCTTTCAATTGGCAACTGGTTTTGAACAAATAGAATGAAATGCAATGACCTGAATTTCAGGGGTGAGGGTATTTTGAAGTAAAGACAGAACTTATCTGGGTATGAAGGCTGATTCCTTTGACCATGCCATGCATTTGAATACCGACCCAGCCTGTCCAATCGAATGGTTGCTGACTTAAATTCCAACTTCTCATCAACCCAAACCTTTCTTATTTTGTCGTTTTCCTGTCATCAGATCATTCCTCACTTTCGCCTTATGGTGCTTGTGAAGGTTTTCACCAATAAGACTCTCTCATTTATTTTTTCTCTCACCTCACATTCGCCTTAAGGTGCCCGTAAGGGTTTTCACCAATAAGACTCTCTCATTTATTTTTTCTGTCACCTCACATTCGCCTTATGGTGCCCGTAAGGGTTTTCACAAACTTCCGGGTATTGTCCATGATATGTTTTTCTTTATTCTTATTGTACCGTAATTTTCTTAAAATAAATCAGAAGGTCTTTCTTTGGACTGTGATGTGGCTTTTGGATAGGCTTAGAAAGAAAGGTATAAAGGCTCAAAATTTAAACGAGGGTTCAAAATAATTACAACTCTCGGAATCATAAAACATAACTTCTGCCCCAGTTTCAATTTTTGGGGAATCTTGGATTTTATTTCTATCATGACTGAACCTCATTGAGGCTGCCTACGTACCCTTTCGAGATCAAGTCAAAATGTAGTTCGGATCATAAGATCGCTTCATTGTTGCGATTTGACTTCTCCCAGTTTTCTTTTGTATATTTCCATCATTTTTTTCCTCTTTTTTTTCATTTTTGTTTTCATTTTTATTCAATCTTCTTTTTGTATTATTTTCATTTTCATTGCTCATAATTTATTCCGAGAGTGGGGTATGAAAGAATAATGCAATAAGGCTCAAAAGGGATAACAATGGGTGAAGTGTTTGGATAGAGAAATAAAATGCCTTCATCATTTCAATTTCAAAATCATGACAAATACAAATGTACATATGAAAAGGAATCATACATAATATCTCTTGACTTTATCGGAGTTTATAGCACTCTCTACACATTTCCCTTCCACATTTGTTAAATATAAAGCTCCGTTGGACAATACCCAGGGATACCATGAATGGCCCTTACCAATTTGGTGCAAACTTTCGTTTTGCTTCGGCCCAATGTGGTAAAATACGTCTTAGCACCAACTGTCCAACTACGAATTTCCGTGGACATACTTTATTGTTAAATGCTATGGCCATCCTCCGTTAATACAATTGTCCGTGATAGACTGCTGCTAACCTTTTTTCATTGATCAAGCTCAATTGCTCTAGCCGGACTTTTACCCATTCATCATCGTCAATTTCAGCTTCAGCTATGATCCGGAGGGAAGGTATTTCAATCTCTGCAGGTATTACTACCTCTGTTTCATACACCAATGAGTAAGGGGTTGCACCAATTGAAGTACGTACAGTAGTACGATAACCCATGAGAACAAATGGTAATTTTTCATGCCATTGTCTTGACTCCTCCACCATTTTCCTAAGAATATTCTTAATGTTCTTATTCGTAGCCTCAACTACTCCATTTGCTTTAGGCCGATAAGGTGTAGAGTTACGGTGCAAGATTTAAACTTTTGACATGCCTCTACCATGAGGTGAGTGTTAAGATTTGTTCCATTGTCCGTGATAATCACTTTAGGAATTCCAAAGCGACAAATGATATTTTTATGTACAAAATCCACTACCGCCTTCTTTGTTACTGCTTTAAATGTCTTCGCCTCCACCCATTTAGTGAAATAATTGATTTCTACCAAGATAAACCTGTGCCCATTAGATGCTGCGGGTTCTATTAGGCCAATGACATCCATGCCCCAGGCGACGAATGGGCACAGTGCTGACATTGTATGCAACTCATAGGGTAGGAATGTATCAAATCTCCGTGTATTTGGCATTGGTGGCATTTCCTCACATACCTAATGCAATCACGCTCCATGGTGAGCCAATAGTATCCAACTCTTAGTATTTTCTTTGCCAAAACATATCCACTCATATGAGGTCCTCAAGCTCCTGCATGTATTTCAGCCATGGTTGTAGCGGCCAGCTGTGCATCTATACATCTCAATAGGTCCAAATCTGTGGTTCTCTTTATTTGCTAGTCGCCTTATAGCCTTTTTCTGATCTCCTGTGGCTTGTGCTGGGTACACCTCTATCCTCAAATATTCTTTAATATCATGGTACCATGGCTCACCGTCAAGTTCTTCTTCTACTGCAAAACAATATGCATTTTGATCAAGAACTTGTATCTGCAATGGATCTATATAGGCTTTGTCCGTATGGTGCAACATAGACGATAATGTGTTCAAGGCATCTGCTACTTCGTTGTGCATTCTTGGGATATGCTTGAACTCTATGGATTGAAACCTCTGAGATAGTTCATGTAGACACTGTTGATAGGGTATAAGTTTCAAATTCCTTGTCTCCCATTCTCCTTGAATTTGATGTATCAAGAGATCCGAGTCACCCATGACAAAAATCTTTTGAACACCCATGTCTATTTCCATTCTCAATCCCAATATACATGCTTCATACTCGTCCATATTATTAGTACAGAAAAATCAGAGCTGAGCGGTAACGGGATAATGCTGACCCGTTTCTGAAATGAGAACTGCTCCAATTCCGACCCCTTTGCTATTGACGACCCCATCAAAGTATAGTCTCCAGCCTGGATTGTCGTCTTGTTCCAATTCCTCAATATTCATTGTCTCCTCATCAGGAAAATATGTCTTTAATGGTTCATACTCATCATCTACCTAATTTTCTACCAAATGGTCAGTGACTGCTTGTGCCTTCATTGCATTGCGGGTTACATAACTAATATAAAACTCTATTAGTAGAATCTGCCATTTAGCGAGCCTTCTTGTGGGCATATGCTTCTACAAGATGTACTTCAACATATCCAATCGAGATATCCGATAAGTGGTATAATCCGACAAGTAATGTTATAACTTCTGTGCAACCCATGTTAAATCACAACATGTTCTTTCGAGCTGAGTGTATTTTACCTCATAAGATGTAAATTTCTTACTAAGATAATATACTGCTTGCTCTTTCTTCCCTGTTTCACCGTGCTTCCCCAGTACATAGTCAAAAGAATTATCCAATTCAGTCAGATAAAGGATCAAGGGCCTTCTAGGTTCTGTAGGAACCAACATAGAAGGATTGGCCAGATATTCCTTAATTTTGTCAAATGCATCTTGACATTCCTCATTCCAATACACCACAGCATCTTTCTTCAATAATTTGAAAATGGGCTCACGGGTTGATGTCAACTGAGCAATAAATCTGCTAATATAATTCAACCTGCCCAATAAACTCATCACCTCTTTCTTGTTCTTTAGCGGAAGCAGGTTCTGGATTGCTTTTATCTTTGACGGATCTAATTCAATACCATGCCGGCTTACTATGAATCCCAATAACTTTCCTGATTGCACTCCATAAGCACATTTTGCTGGATTGAGCTTGAGATTATATCTTCGAATCCTCTAAAAAAACATTCTTAGGTCTTTGACATGATCACACTGCTTTTTGGACTTGATAATAACATCATCCACATACACCTCAATCTCTCGATGTATCATGTCATGAAACATAGTGGTCATTGCCCCCAAACGGCATTAATCTTTAGCAATATGTCCCCCAAGGTGTGATAAAGGCTGTCTTTTCTGCATCTTCTTCGTCCATTATGATCTGATGATAACCAGCATAACAATCCACAAAAGAACCAATCTCATGTTTGGCACAATTTTCAATCAATATATGGATATTTGGTAATGGAAAATCATCATTTTGACTAGCTTTATTGAGTTCTTGATAATCAACAAACACTCTGGTTTTTCTGTCTTTCTTCGGAACATGCACAATATTGGCTAACCAGGTGGGATATTTCGTGACGCGTATAACCTTTGCCTCAAATTGCTTAATGACCTCTTCTTTATTTTCACACTGATATTTGTTTTAAACTTACTTAACTTTTGCTTAACTGGTCGGCACTCTGGATAAATGGGCAACTTATGTGCCACTAAATTAGTACTGAGCCCGGGCATGTCATCATAAGACCAAGCAAATATGTCCTTGTTCTCATGTAACAACCTGATCAAATCTTCTCTGAGCGAAGTCTCTACGTGTACACTAATATTTGTTTCTCAAACATTCTCCTCATTTCCCAAATTAATAGACTCTGTCTCATTTAAGTTTGGTTTGGGTTTCTCTTCATAATGGCTCAAATCTTTACTAATTTTCTCCAATACTTCCTCATCCTCATATTCCACTTCATATTCATTTTCAATTTCTTGTATATCTATCTGATTATCAAGACTGGACCGGGGATCCTTCATGCATGACATATCATTAGAATCAACAAATATTGAACTGTACAAAAAAAGAAGAAGAAAAATAAAATAAGGCAAAAATAGAGGAAGAAAGAAATTGCATTTCATTGAATTTTTGAAAGGTAACAAGGTTTGGATACATTTGACTTGACGGAATATAGGATTACAATTTTAAAACAAGACAGTCTGGGAATGAAATATTATAAGCTAACTACCACAATTCCCTCCTGATTGGAAGTGGAGTAGCTTCCCAGTTATTTAGCATAGTGTGGGGTCCAACAAATTGAACGTCCATCTTGCTTGTTCCTTCGATTGTCTTTATCACATTCACGTCTTCAAATAACCTTTCAAACCTTGCTAAAAGCTCTTCATCTGACTTTATCTTTGCACGGTCTGACATGATAGTTGTCAGACGTCTCTCTGTACTAGGCTTGACAATGAAGTTGGATAATTTTGGGATAGGTTTGGGGAGGGTCCACCCTTTCTTTTTCAATTTCTTGGCTCTCTGTATATCAGCGATGGTTGGCTTGAAACCCAGACAGTGCTATCCGAAAGTTGAATTGGTTGTGATATACCCTGCGAGGCAGCTCCTAAACCCTTTCCCGGAGAGAACCCATTGTTTATCATCTCTTTGGCAATCATGACCGCAGTAGGGGTCACTTTGGGTATTGGCATATTTTCTCCTTAAGATATTTTGTTTATAGTCATGGTGTCCTTTACTTGGTACACCCAAAGACCTTTGTCTCCTTCAACTTCTTCAAATGGCGTAATGGCATTACCAACATTGTCTTCCCCGTGCACTATTATTTCTTGCTGATCTCACTCAAATTTTACCATTTTATGTAAAGAAGATGGTACTGCTTTTGCAGCATGGATCCATTGACGTCCTAACAAAAGGTTTTAGGACACAGTGACCTCCAGCACTTGAAATTCCATGGTGAAATCCACTAGTCCGATGGCAAGTTCTAGTATGATATCTCCCACGGTGTTCTTTCTGGCTCCATCAAACCCCCTCACACATACAGTGTTTCGGTGAATCCTCTCATGATTAACTTTCAGCTTCCCTAGAGTTGACAAAGGACAAATATTGGCGCTTGATCCGTTATCAACCAAAACACGAGTTACTGCTGATTCTTCACATTTTACCGTGAGGTATAACGCCTTATTATGTTCCATCCCTTCTAGTGGTAACTCATTGTCCGAAAATTTTATCCTATTTGTCTCAAAGATCTTGTTTGTAATTTTCTCCAGATGACATACTGAGATTTTCTCTAGTATGTGAGCTTCATTTAAGATCTTGATTAACGCCTTCCGGTGTTCATCAGAATGAATTAGCAGGGATAACAAAGATATTTGAGCGGGAATTTTCCTCAATTGCTCAACTATGGAGTAATCGTGAGCTTTCATTTTCTTTAGAAATTCTTCAGCTTCTTCCTCGGTGACTACTTTCCTCACATAAGTTGGATTTTCTTTCACCAATTTTGTCTTTCTCAAATCGTGAGGGGAAAAACATCGCCCAGACTGGGTCAAACCATGAGTTTCATAGATTTTCCCCTTGACTTCTTTCCCTTTATATATTACAGTTACCTTGTCACAATTCCAAGGTACAGCTTTGGTACTCACAATCGGCATCTGAACAACTGGCTTGATAACAATTGGTTATATATAAGCCCCTTTCATAGTCAGTATGGGCTTCACCCCAGGTACTATCACTTTTACTGGCTCAGGCTCAATCATCACCGATGGCTGTTTTGCTAGCGGCTCAATTGACACTTTCTCACTTTCAACTTTCTCCTCAACCTTGCTGTTTGATTTAATTGTCATCACAATCTGAGAAGGTTTTTTGCAGCTTTCTCCCTATACTAGCTCTATCATATGTGTTTCGTGATGCACCGTCCAAGGATTTTATGTTATGTTGGGAGTTTTGGGTGCTTGCACCTCAATTCTTCTGGAGTCAATGAGTTCTTGTATCGCAGTCTTTAGGTGCCAACATTTCTCCGTGTCATGTCCCGGTGCCCCAGAGAAGTATTCACAACGGACGGGCTGGTCTAAGTTTCTTGGTGGAGGGTTAGGAATTTAGGCTCAATGGGATTCAACATTCCCAGTTCTCTCAATCGGTGAAATAGGCTAGTATATGATTCTCCCAAAGGAGTGAATGTTCTTTTTCTCTGAGCTCTGTCTCCTTTCACTTCAGGGTCAGGAGGGAAACTGGTTTGGTTAGGATTTCTGTAGGTTTTTGATGGTGGGTAGGCATTTTGGGCATGGTAGACATTTTGAGGAGCTGGGGTTCGCCATGAAGGTGGAGGCGGAGGGTAAGATTGAGCCTGCTGGACAGAAAAATTGAGGACCGGTCAGAGGATAATATTGTGAAGGTGGGTTATATGGTGTTGGTTGATATGGTTGGTATGGGCGAGGTTGGTGATGATATGGGTTGGGGCCCCGGGACCAAGATCTTCCCTGAATAACCGCCACTTCTTCCTTCTTTTTCTTTCCAATTGATCCTCCTGTTCCCGTCTGAATGGCTTGATTTGTAGCCTTGATGGCTCAGTAGCTCATAATCTTGTTCGTCTTCAGACCATCTTCCACAAAAATCCCCATCTTCACTACCTCATTAAAGGTCTTTCCGATCGCAGACACCAAATAGCCGTAGTATGTCGCCTCCAAAGCTTGTAAGAAACAATCTACCGTTTCTCCTTCTTTCATTGGTGGATCCACACGGGCCGCATATTCCCTCCATCTGAAACGATACTCCTGAAAGCTTTCTCCGGGCTTCTTTTCCATCTTGGTCAATGACAAACTATCAGGGATGATTTCGAGATTATATTGAAAATGGTTTTCAAATGATTGAGCTAAATCATCCATAATGAACCATCAAGTATGATCTTGATGAGTGTACCATTCTAATGCTGAGCCGCTGAGCCGCTGAGCCTTTGACTGAAGTAGGCTATAAGTAGCTCATCCCTTCCTCCACCTCCACACATTTTGCTGCAATATCCTCTTAAATCGTCCACTGGATCACCATGTCCATCATACATGTCAAATTTTGGCAATTTAAACCCGACAGGTAGTTGTACCTCAGGAAACAAACATAAGTCCTTGTATACCACACTAACTTGGCCTCCCAGACCCTGCATATTGCGAATCGACTGCTTCAGGCTCTTCATTTTCCTAGCCATCTCCTCTTGCTCTGGGATTCTAGTAGGTTTCTCCTCCTCCGTCATGTCAATGAGTGAGGTGTAAGAATCGCGTTGTTTAAAGGTGGGTTCTGGAAGGTAGTAATGATTATCCTGGACGTGAAATACAGGCTCGCTAGAGGATTTATGTAAAGTGACTGGTGGTGATGCCACATACATGGGAACGGCCTGGGGTGGTGGTGGTGGAGCTTGTTTAGGCAGGGATGGTGGTACTTGTGATGTGGTGGCGTAATAGTGCGGGTAAGCGGGGTATGTGGAAGATGAGTTCATGGTGGGTGGTTCTTGATTTGTGTTTGAGGGAGGAGTATATGTAACCTTATAAATTTCTTCCTTCATGCTATTCACATCTATTACTTCCTCCTTTTGCACGGGATCCATGATTGTCGACTCAATTTCTTAGGTTACTGCTTTTTTCATGCTTTTAGAATTAGTGTTGTAGTTGTGATGTGCCAGAATGCCAGTTGCTAACTTTTTTATCCGATACTCATCAACAACAAAAACTTGTTAATAGTTAGATCATAATAGATAAACATCACAAGTTTTAAAACATAACTTTTGCCTGGAAATTATGCATCATCCTTGAATTATTATTCTTTTTTTGACCCACCAATTTTCTTTTTCAGCTTTTTCTTTTTCTTTTGTTTCCACCCATCATTGCTTTCATTGTTTCTTTTTCTTCTTTTTCTCTCCTTTTTTTTCATCATTTTTTTTGTTTTTCGATCCTATATGTTTGCCTATCGCTCAAGCAATTTGCATATAAGAGAAAATAATGACAACTTCTTTGGATTTTTCATTGATATTCAAACATTGATTACAAAAGATAATGTTGTACTACAACCTTCTAAATGCGGAAAAATAAAAAAAATGCATGCCCTATGAATACATCAAAGCTCCTAGTGCCCGCGAGACATCGTTCGGTCTTCCCGCGGGCCTATATGCTAATCCCTTTTGGAGTTTGTCCAGGTCGGTCATTACTTGTTTCACAAAGATCATTGCTGCAATGGTAAACGTTGACTGAGTCATATCCTCGCACATTTGGCATTTTCGTGTAATGTATTGAGCAATGTTGACAATTCTTTCCCTGATGACCCCTTTCACTTGAAGCAACCTACCAATCTGTACGGCACGAGCATCTAAGGTTTGTTGGTTCTTCTTTTGAAGTTGTTGTAGCTCCAATTCTAACCGGGCCATGGCCATGTAGCAATTATCTCTCTCTACATCAAATTCTTTGGCTTGTTTGCTACTTTTGACCTCGGCCATAATGATTTTCTTCCTTAATCGGGCTACTTCAACATTATGTTAATCTTTTAACTGTCAAACCATTCGAGCTCTTTCTTCGGCGTTCTTGGCCAATTGTTTCTGAACCCCAACTAGTTCCTTTTTAGCTTTATCTAGATCAAAGCTATAATCGTTCACCTGGCGCCGTAGATTTTCAATTAGCTTCTCATCCCGGGCAAGTCAATTTGGGGTTTCAGTTGCTGTTTTTGTATTCACAATCTGAGCCTTTAATGTTTCATTCTCTTTTCTCAGCTGTTTCTTTTCACCCTCATCGATTGTTGCTTTTAGGCTGCTTTCGAATTTGAGGTCCTGAAATTATTTTTCCAGCATGCTGATTCTAGCTCGATATTAATTTTCCTTGGCCATCCAATCCTTTTGTTCCTTAGACTGCTCGGCAAACTCTTGAATATGAGGCCTCTTCGTCGGTCTCTCATGCTCAACATCTCTACGGTACCACGCGGAATATCCCGGTGATACTTCTCCTCTAGCCCGATCTCTCACACAGGTGTCTATTCTTAGACATTGGCATTCATTCCATATTTGCCAAATTTTTGCTTCCGGGAATTGCCCATCAGGACTGATTTCTATTGCTTGAAGGCTGAGGTCCCCATCTTTCGGCACAACCTGATATCTTCCGAGTTGCCTTAATACCCGGTATGGCATATAAGGTTGGATGCTCTTGAGACACATTAACAGAAAATACGACCCTTCTGCTGCCATATATATAACTTCATTGAAGGGAAACCATCCAAATGCCCATTCTATCTGGCTAGCAAACAGTGATCGAAAATGTGTGATCCAGTCCTTTGACACTTCTGGCAACTTGGCCTCTTTTGTCCTCACGTTGAATTCTTCAATACATGTCTTTTCAGACGATCCATAGCTTGAAAACTGAGGGTGGCGGCATAAATGCTCTATCATTCACATTTTAAGAAGTAAATTACACCCCTTGAAGAAATCTTCTCCCACTTTGCTAGCCATGAGAGCACGAAAGATATCGTCCACAATCATTGGTGCCAACGTTCTATTGTCCTGTACAAGGAGAGTATTGGCAATTCCGGTAACTCAATTGTCAATATTCCCATCTTTCTTCGGAAATATGATCAACCCCAAAAAGGATACCATAAAGGCGAAACGCCTGTATTCCTCCCACTTAGCCTGGTTTGCTTTGTTGCAGAGTTTGTTTGTTGGATCATTGAATCCTTCAATGTGGCCATATCTGCGGTATATAAAGTTCATAGTGCAGAACCCATGGACTGTGATGACCTGACCCGTCATTATGTGAGTTAATACCCCATTATCCCCGTTATATGCTTTTCAATATTTCAATATGCATGTTTGGTGAGTTTGAGTCAATTCGGATTGAGTTTGGTTGGAAACGAGACAAATAGTCTCTTAGAAGAAGAAATAGTTGGGAAAAGTCAACTGGATGTTGACTTGTGAGTTAGAGAGCTCAAAATTGAATTATGATGATTCGGTCATCTCCGAAAGGTCATTTATGAGTTAGAAGAGTGATCGGAAGTGAATTTGGAGGTCCGGTGTAGTTTTAGGGTTGAATTGGCTAAGGTTGAATTTTGGCGAAATCCGAATGGTAGGTGAGATTTTGATCCGGGAGTCGGAATGGAATTCCGGCAGTTGCAGTAGCTCTGTTAGGTGATTTTAGATATGCATGCGAATTTGCAAGTCATTCAAAAGTCGTTTGGTCAGGTTTTTGATCGAATGTTGGTTTCAGAAGTTTAGATGAAAACTTAGGCTTGAATTCGCTTGGATTCGATGATTTTCGTGTTTAAGTGCGTGTTTTAAGGATTGGAACAAGTTTGTATCATGTTTTGGAGTATGTTGGTGGTTTTTGTTGGGGTCCCGGGGGCCTCGGGAAAGGGGGGGGGGGTCCAAACTGACCATTTTGAGCCAAAATGGACAGTTGATCTGCAGCACTAATTGCCGGAAAATTTTACTCATCGCGATCGTAGGCCTGGCCATGCGATCGCATAGTGTATCATAGAGAGAGCTGGCAGGTTGTTTTTCACGATCGCAAGATGAGGTACGTGATCGCGTAAGCTGGAGGATTTGTTCATCGCGATCGCGAGGCCCTTCATGCGATCACGTAGGGTATTATTCGAAAGCAATGAGATCGCGGATAGAACATTGCGATCGAGTAGAGTGTTTAGGTTGGTCTCTGTGATCCCTATGGGTCCACGCTATCACGTAGAAGGAAAACTGACCGCCAAAAATTTGTGCATCGCGATCGCGTGCCTAAGGCTGCGAACGGGTAGAGTAACGAGGGCTGGCAGTAAGTTTAAGTCTAGAACATTTCATCCGCGACTCATTCACTAAAAACCTCCATTGTTGAGTTCTTAAGGAGAAAATTGTTGAGAATTGAAGGGGATTTCACCGGGTTATCATCGGAGATATGTTTTATGGTCCAAATACATGTTTTTATCTTAGAATCTTCCTCTATTTCACTGAAATTGGAAGGATTAATGGGGGAATTTATCCCTAAGCCTTGGTTATGGTAAAACATTGATTTGAATGGGCAAATGGAGTCCGATTTTGACAAACTTTATATGTATGGGCTCGTGTTGAGATAAGGATTCCGAAAATGTAACTTTTGTAATATTTGAGAAGCGTACCAAAAGTCGGATTTTGACAACTTAGTGGATTTTGGTGTAAATCGAGTTATTTCGATTGGGTTATGTCTAATTAGCCTATATTGACGTATTCTCATTGATTTTGAGTAGATTTGGCATCCAAGGAGATTTATTTGCGAGGCAAGCACAATGCGAGCTAGGACTTCTACCGGTTCGAGGTGAGTGGTGGTAGTAAATAATGTACTGAGGGTTTGAAACCCCGTACTTGCACTTTACAGTGCTATGTTGAGATGAAACACGCGTCGTGTGACTGGCGTGGTGCCATTGTGAATGGGGTATTGAACTTGGTCCTTCACCGACTGATAGTTTATTGTGTATTATGACTGAGAATGTGCTTATAACTATGTAATTGGGCTGGTATCCATGTTTCGGGCCTTGTGCCGATCTGTAGAGTATTAGGGAAACCTGTAGAGCTAGGTGATCCTTATATCATGCGAGAAACATACACTCAGCCGTAATTGTAGCTGTATAGCATATCATGAGCCAATACTAGATGTGTACTGTGAGAGAGACTACCTAGGGTGGGATTCCCGATTCTAGCTGAGTGGGCATGAGAGGCAAAGTCTATACCGACTGAGATAGGGTCAAGGACTCACTATGAGATATTATATATATATCTATATTGGATCGGGTTGCACGCCACATCACTATATGTATTGGATCGGACTGCACGCCGCAGTGATATATATGTGGATCGGACTGCACGTCGCATTGATACATATGTGGATCAGACTGCACACCACAGTAATATACATGTGGAACGGACTGCACGCCGCAGTATTATTATAATACTTGGGCTGTAGGAGCCCCTTCGGAGTCTGCACACATTCCTAGTAGGCGCTGGTATATATTATTGGATTGGGCTGCACGCCATAGCGATATATATATATATATATATATATATATATATATATATATATATATATATATATATATATATATATATATATATATATATATATATATATATATTAGATCGGACTGCACGCCGCAGTATCATAGTGCTTGGGATGAGGTAGCCCTTCCGAAGTCTGTATACACCCCAGTGAGCGCCGTTGATGTTAAATAGAGTGGGTTGCACGCCGCAGCGTTATATGTATTATAGTGGGCTGCACGCCACAACATTTTATATATATATATATATATATATATATACACACACACACACACACACACTGGATTGGCTGTACGTCGTTGCAGTATGAGTGAGGACTAGGTCAGTGTGGGACCATGGTGCGATTGATGTAGACTGGAAATGGGGGTATCCACTGTAGAGATGACTTACCTGTGAGGTTACCCTTTGAACTGTTTAGTGATTGTACATGTGTTCTTATTTTCAGTTTTTGTTTATTATTATTACTCATTGAGTTGAAATATATTCACTCCACTCCCCTGCACTTTTTGTGCAGATTCACAGGTTCCAGAGAGAAGTTGAGCTACCGCAGCTGCTATATCACCACTATCCCGAGGAGACTTCGAGGTAGCTGCCGACGTCCACAGGACCTGATCTCTCCCTCTTATCATTTTGTTGCTTTCATTCTGCATAGGCTTGTATTGTGTAGGATATTTCGTTGTAGAGGCTCAGACTTGTGACACCACGATTTGGTTGGGACTGTATTTTTGTATGCTTCTACTTCCACACTTATCGTTTTGATATGAAAGCATGCTTCTAAGTTTAATTGATCATCGTTAATTAATAATTGGTTGGTTTAAATAGGATAACATGGTCGGGTTTTCCTAGCAATGTGTTAGGCGCCATCACGACCGGGGTTTGGGTCGTGACATGGACCAAATCTTCATTGTGAACATTTTTGGCGATCTTTAAGGAATCGAGGAATCTATGCACAATAATAGCCCTTGGAGCAACCAGATTCTTATCTTTTAAGGGAACCTCGCCCTTTCTTATGTAGTTAGCAATTTCCTCCAATGTCGGAGTGAGCTCAAAATCCGAGAGTGGAGCACGTTGTGTGCGGGATCCCAGCAAGCAATTAGAGCTCGGATAATATCACCCCGAGGTACTATGTTTAGTAGCCCAGTAAGATATTTTAAATATTGGTTGACCCAATCCTGTCCATCTTGGCTTAAATCATTCCACCACTCGCAACTCCAAAGGCATCTTGTTCATTAGTGCAAAGGGTACATTTTGTATTGTGCTCATTCTGCACATTTATTAAAGAAAAGTTATTTAATTCAAAACAAAACAAAATATTTTCAAGAACAAATTTAATTATTTCCAAAAGAGTTAACCTTTTCCAAATTTCATTTGAAAATTTCAAGTCTATTATTTTTAAAGAAAAATGACTTCAAAGCGGCCATTTTTGAACAAACAGGCTTCCGGCGTCCTTTCGGAACATTCAGCTATTTTCAAAAACGGCATCACTTTGATTTTATTGAAAAAACTAAAATTTGACACACATTTTTTATTTTCTTGAAAAAGGGTGGTTGGACCCGTCATGGGTTGCCTACGTATCTCGCCTAATGGTGAGAATCAAACCTGCGTAGTTCACTCCAATTTTTTTACGACCAATTATTTTGACAAAAATTGTTCCGACTATTTTCAACTTTCTTTTCAAACTTTCGATAGCATTTCGTCAACATTTTGGTATTAATATTCTAAAATTGCTTTTTTTTTGTTTTCAGGTATTTAGCTGGCCAGCATAATAATCCAGGACAAATAAATACAACATATAATCATGCTCTGTAAGGCCCCGTAAAATTTTTGTGCATGAAACCTAGTAGATGTGGTGTCATGGTCCGAATGATGTGTTAGGAATGCGTAGAATTCTTCGCGGCGAGCTTGCTCGCCGCGGTTCGGACCCTTGGTAGTGATTTAAGTTTCAAAAATGTAGAGAATAAAATTTTCCAGAAAAATGTCAAATGTGCGGTCAAGAATGCGACCGCAAACCTGACATGCGGACCGCATTCTGACCGCAAATCGTTCCAGAGAGTTGCCCAAAATCGTGCCAAATGTGCGGTCGATATGCGATCGCATGTCAATCTGCGGTGCACTTTTGCGACCGCAGAATCAACATGCGGTCCGCATAGTGACCGCATGTCTTAACAGAACCTGCGTAATTTTTTGAGCCATTCTGCGGTCACTATGCGGACCGCATGTGGATTCTGCGGTCGCATAGTGACCGCATATTTGACCCCGGCCCAGATTTTTGTAACATTTTGACCCGATCTCTTCTTTAATATAACACCTTTCTTCTTCATTTTATCATATCATCTCACCAAAATTAGAGAGAGAAGAGAGGGTTTTTAGAGAGATAAGTTCTTCATCTTCAAAGATTGTTCCAACTACTTAATTCCAAGGGATTCTAGGGCAAGGATTCAACTTCCCCAATATTTTCAAGGTAAAAACCCTAACTATTTTCTTTGATTTTCAGTTTTAATTGGGTAAAGAGAGGTTTGCATATAATAGCTTTTGAAAATAGAATTTTACACTCATGCATGATTATTGAACTTGATTTCTAGTAAAAAGAAGTGAGTAGAAGTAAGAGTCTTCAAGAACAAGGTTGGCAAGAGTAGGATATCTTGGGTAAGCATAAATGTAGGAGGAAAAATCATCACTAGGTATGTATGGCTAATTTTGATTCTTGTAAAATCGCCCATATGTGTGAAATTGTTTGGCATGTGTTAATTTGAGAGATTTTATGTGATTTTTCGATATCATTGTTGGGTATACAATTGATGATTGAACTACATTTGGTATGGTTTGAAATATGAATTGAAGGATGACAAAGGAATTGAAATTGGTAAAGAACTGAGGAAAATTGTTGTTATGACATATATGGTTCCTTTTGGAAAGAGATGAAACACTTGAATTGTGGAAATATTGTAACATGGTTGTGATATTGAATTGAGAAGAAATTGAGAACATGAACCAATGTGTAAGTTGCTTATTTGAACTTGTTGAAATTGTATGTAGTACCTTATCTGCTGTTTGAAATTGTTGTGTTTTCAACTGTAAGGCGGGGTCGTGTTGCGCGCCGCAACGTGGTGAAATAAGGTTTGGGTTGGGGTGATAAGGGTGGCCGAGGTAATAAGGGTGGTCAGGGGCAACAAGGATGGAAAGCGATCGAAATCGCTATTGAAAATTGATACATAAATCAATAATGTGAAATTGTGAAAGGAGACAGCAGGAGAGTTTGCAACCTGTGGGGCACTGATTGCCCCTTTGTTTGACTACTTGTGCTTTACGTGATTGATTGGTTATTGTTAAATTGGTTGATTGTAGAAAGTGCTTTGTGTGAGAATTATTTGAAATGAGGAAAATGTGGAAACATGGTTAGTTGGCTTAATTAATTATTGATGTGATTCAATGGCTTGAGTTTACTTGGGACAAAGTTTGTCCATACATACCAGTACAATTCAAGTGTACTGACGTCCCTTTTGCCGGGGGCGCTACATTCGTGTCATGATTGTAGGTGGATCAGTAGCAGGCACTTCAGCTCATCGGCAGTAGTATCCTTCTCCTTCCACCGCCCGTTTTGGTGAGCCCCTTTCTTCCTCGGGGCCTTGTGTGGTTCATGCCACTCGGTTTAGATTTCATTTTGGTTTTGTAAGGTATAGCCGGAGCCTTGTTACCGGCAAGTATTGTATTTCTCTTTTTGTATCCTAGAGGCTCTGTAGACATGTAAACCGTGGGACTCCAGTCTTATGTATATATATGGTGTTATGTCGGGCGTTGTAAAAATTGGAATCTTGTTAATGAATCACTCGTATCGTTTTATTTGTTTAATGTGAAATCAATTATGATTAGTAATATATTTGGTTAATGAGAAACAATCAACACAGGGGTAACGCGTGGGAATGAAAGGCACCCAGGTCCGCTTGACTGGGGCAACCCGGTCAGGCGCCGGTCATGTTCCTCGATTTGGGGCGTGACAAACTTGGTATCAGAGCTTAAGGTTTTAAAGTGTCCTAGGATGTCTCGGAGCCGTGTCTAGTAGTGCCCTTCTTATAGGTGTGTTGTCGACCACATCATATAAGTAGGGGGCTACACGGGCATTTAGGAATTTACCTACTTCTTTGATAATCTATATCGTGCGGTAAAATGCAATGTGGAGATATCCGTGTCTAATTCGTGCCTTGTTCCCAAATTTTCAGAATATGGCACCTAAGAAGAAGGCTAGACTCGGCCTTAGGGCCAATGCCGGCCCAAGTGCAGCTGTTAATCATGTACCCGATGCCGTGGGAGAGAATGACCCACCGGTCCCGAATTTGCCTGGCCCATCTGTTCAAAACCCAAGTGTCCCTATTCCAACCGCAGCAGAGGATGCCACCATTCCTCCTGCCGGTGTTCCTGACTCAGATACAGTTCCCGCTTCGAGCTCTGGTATCTCTAATGAAGAACTTAGGGGAGCCATCTATATGTTAACACAGTTAGTGGCCGCCCAGGCCCCGAGATCCCATGATGCCCCTGCGTCCTCCAGTGGACAGGGAGATTCCTCCGGCTCTAGAGTCCACCAGTTCCTGCGATTAGCCCCTCCAGTATTCTCAGGCACAGACCCAGAGGCCCACAGGATTTTCTTGATGAAGTATATAAGACCCTCAGAGTGATGAAGGCTACAGAAATAGAGGGGGTAGAGTTGGCTTCATATAGACTGAAGGGGGCGGCACGTTCATGGTTTGAGATGTCAGAGGATTCCTGTGAGGAGGGGAGCCCTCCAACCAGATGGGATGAGTTCGTATATGCTTTAATGGACCATTTCTTGCTTCTCAAGATAATGGCATCCGATGCCACTGAGTTCGAGGTCCTCATATAGGGCAGTATGAGCATTTGGGAGTACCACATGGAATTCGTGAGACTGTCCAAGTATGCTCCTCAGCTAGTGTCGACCATGGATGCCCGGGTTCGATGATTTGTTTAGGGCCTTAGCCCTTTGGTAGTGAATGAGGCCACCACGGCAGCTTTGCACTCGGACATGAACTATGGGAGGATTGTGGGGTTTTCTCAGGCCATAGAGGTTAGGAAATTGAAGATTCGTGTAGAAAGAGAGAGTAGAAGCAGGGCCCTATCAATGGGTCATTCTGGGCGATCACTTCCAGGGAAAGGATCATCAGGGCCATCCCAGTCTTACGCCCACTCCTCAGCGAGTGCACCACCATCTCTGCATAGTCATTAGCTGGGTAGTTATTCGAGACCAGGTTCAGACAGCATGAGGTCTCGCCAGTCTGGTCGTCCTGGAGTGAGGTCCCAGCAGTAGGGGAGACCTACATGCCCCAAGTGTGGGAGATTTCATACAGAGACCTGCTACCTCGATATCCCGATATGCTTCAGGTGCAGGGTGAGAGGTCACATTCAGCGAGACTATCATGCACCCGGTCAGGGTATAGGTAGGGGATCTGCTCAGTCATCCGGTTCTTCAGCTGCTACATCATCAGCGCATACTCCAGCAGCAGCAGGGCATGGTGCAGCTAGGGGTGGAGCTCAGGGTAGGGGTGGACCTAGCCGATTCTATGCATTGAGTGACCGCCAGAATGCCGAGGCTTCTCCAGATGTTGTTACAGGTATCATGTCTGTTCACACTATTGATTGCTATGCCCTTATTGATCCAGGGTCCTCCTTGTCTTATGTTACTCCATTCATTGCTTCAAGCTTTGGGATAGAACCCGAACAGCTTCATGAGCCGTTCTCCGTGTCGACTCCTATCGGTGATTCTATTACAGCCTCACGAGTCTATAGGAATTGTGTTGTTACGGTGGGTGGTCGTGATACCACAGCCGATCTTATTGAGCTTGGGATGGTAGATTTTGATGTAATTATGGGGATGGATTGGCTCTATTCGTGCTTTGCCAAACTTGACCGTCGAACGAGAGTTATGAGGCTCGAGTTCCCTAACGAGCCAGTTATTGAATGGAGAGGAAATGGTGTAGTGCCAAGGGGTAGGTTTATTTCCTACCTTAAGGCTTCGAAGATGATTAAGAAGGGGTATATCTATCACCTGGTTCGGGTAACGGACACCACCTCAGAGGTGCCTACCCTCGAGTCCGTGCCAATTGTGAATGAATTTCCCGAAGTGTTTCCAGATGAGCTTCCAGGCATCCCGCCGGATAGGGAGATTGATTTCGGGATCGATGTAATGCCAGATACTCAGCCAATATCCATTCCACCATACAGAATGGCGCCAGCAGAGTTAAGGGAGTTAAAGGAGCAACTGAGGGATTTATTAGAGAAAGGGTTCATACGACCGAGTGTGTCACCGTGGGGTGCTCCGGTTCTCTTTGTCAGAAAGAAGGATGGGTCACTTCGAATGTGTATTGATTATCGGCAGCTCAACAAAGTCACCATCAAGAATAAATATCCATTGCCTCGAGTGGATGATCCTGTTTGACCAATTGCAGGGAGCGAGGTTCTTCTCAAAGATTGATTTACGGTCCGGGTACCACCAGTTGAAAATCAGGGAGCAGGATATTCCTAAGACCGCCTTCAGAACTCGTTATGGTCACTTCGAGTTTTTGGTCATGTCTTTTGGGCTAACCAATGCCCCAGCAACTTTCATGGACCTTATGAATCGGGTTTTCAAGCCATTCCTAGATTCCTTTGTGATTGTATTCATTGACGATATTCTCATCTACTCTCGGAGCAGGGAAGATCATGCCGTTCACCTCAGAGCAGCATTGCAGACCCTTCTTCAGCATCAATTGTATGCCAAGTTCTCAAAATGTGAGTTTTGGTTGGAGTCCGTAGCCTTTCTAGGGCATGTTATTTCCAGTGAGGGAATTCAGGTGGATCCTCAGAAGATTGCGGCGGTGAAAGATTGGCCTAGACCCACGACCCCGACAGAGATTCGTAGCTTCTTGGGTTTGGCAGGGTACTATCGGAGGTTTGTAGAGGGATTCTCAACCCTCGCTTCCCCATTGACAAAACTGACGCAGAAGGCAGTTAAGTTCCAGTGGTCCGAAGCATGTGAGAAAAGTTTCCAAGAACTGAAGTCAAGATTGACCTCGGCACCAGTATTGGCCTTGCCAGAAGGCACAGAGGGATTTGTAGTCTATTGTGATGCCTCCAGAGTCGGTTTGGGATGTGTATTGATGCAGCATGGAAAGGTTATAGCTTATGCTTCCAGACAACTCAAGAACCATGAGAAGAATTATCCGACGCATGATTTGGAGCTTGCAGCTGTTGTGTTTGCTTTGAAAATATGGCGGCACTATCTTTATGGGGTTCATGTAGATGTGTTTTCAGACCACAAGAGCCTCCAGTATTTGTTCAAGCAGAAGGAGCTAAATCCGAGACAGCGGCGGTGGTTAGAATTACTCAAGGACTATGATATGGACATATTGTACCATCCAGGGAAGGCAAATGTGGTAGCTGACGCTCTTAGTCGGAAATCCATGGGTAGTTTGGCTCATTTGGGTGTGGATCGGAGACCCCTGGCTCGAGAGGTCTACCAATTAGCCAGCTTGGGGGTTCGTATTTCGGCGTCAGACGAGGGGGATATCTTGGTGCATAATGGAGCAGAATCATCATCGGTCGCGGAAATCAAGGAAAAACAGTTCATGGATCCAGCATTGGTTCGGGTGAAGGAAGCAGTCATGAATGACAAGACCTCAGCATTTGTACTCAGCAACGAAGATGGTGTATTGCGGTGTCAAGATAGGCTATGTGTTCCGGATGTAGACGAGCTTCGGGAAAGAGTGATGGCAGAGGCTCATACTTCCAGGTATTCTGTGCACCCCGGTTCAACGAAAATGTATCACGATCTCAAGGAGATTTATTGGTGGAACGGTATGAAAAGGGATGTGGCAGGCTTTGTAGCTAAATGTCCGAACTGTCAACAAGTGAAGGCCGAGCATCAACGGCCCGGTGGATTAACTCAGCCTTATAGAAATACCAAGGTGGAAATGGGAGATGATCAATATGGATTTCGTGGTGGGGTTACCTCGCACTCGGCGTAAGTTTGACTCAATATGGGTGATAGTAGATCGACTCACCAAATCAGCTCACTTCCTGCCTGTCAAGTCCACTGATACTGCGGAGCAATATGCAAGATTGTACATCAAAGAGATAGTAAGGCTTCATGGCACTCCACTTTCTATCATCTCAGATCGCGGGGCTCAGTTCACCGCTAACTTTTGGAAGAAGTTTCAGCAAGGTTTGGGAACTCGGGTGAATCTCAGCACAGCTTTCCATCCACAGACCGATGGACAGGCCGAGCGGACCATTCAGACGCTTGAAGATATGTTGCGGGCTTGTGTCTTAGATTTTAAAGGTAATTGGGATGAACACTTGCCACTGATAGAATTTGCTTACAATAATAGCTATCATGCTAGCATTCAAATGGCCCCGTTTGAGGCATTGTACGGGAGAAGATGTAGATCGCCAATCGGGTGGTTTGAGGTAGGTGAAGCGCAATTGCTAGGGCCAGATATGGTGTACGAAGCTATGGAAAAGGTCAAGGTTATTCAGGAGAGAATGAAAACAGCACAGAGTCGTCAAAAGTCCTATGCAGACGTTCGTCGAAGGGATTTGGAGTTTCAAGTCAATGATTGGGTGTTCTTGAGGGTATCTCCTATGAAGGGAGTCATGCGATTCGGAAAGAAAGGGAAATTGAGTCCTAGGTATGTCGGGCCATATCGGATCGTTCAAAGGATTGGTCAAGTTGCTTATAGGCTAGAGTTGCCTCCCGAGATGTCATCAGTGCATCCGGTATTCCATGTGTCCATGTTGAAGAAAGTGATTGGAGATCCATCCACCATCATGCCAGTCGAAGCTATAGAGGTTAATGAAGATTTGTCATATGAAGAAGTTCCGGTTGCCATTCTTGATAGGCAAGTCCGTAAGTTGAGAAATAAGGAAGTTGCCTCTGTTAAAGTATTGTGGCGAAGTCAACAAGTTGAGGAGGCCACATGGGAAGCGGAAAAAGAGATGAAAGAAAAGTACCCCCATTTGTTTGATCAAGCCTAGGAGAAATTAGGTGACCCTCCTACTCTTAGTAACCGTCATCTTGCCTAAGTTGTTTCCCTCTTAGTGTTAGTAAAGTCTCCTTCATTTTGTAATGAATTTAATGTGTTGTCACGTTTGGGTCATTTGAGCCTTTCTTGATAAATGAGAGCCTTATAAAGATTTACGTGTTTAATAAACAACTAATAGTAAGTGTAGATTGGTAATGATTTGTTAAGTGTACATGGTGTGTTAAAATGGTTAAATAAGGTAAGAATTCATTGAAGTGACTAGTTTATGTGCAATTGTAACAATGTGATAGAATATGTGCATTCGTTGAGGTAAGAAAGTGTATACCAGTTGTGAATAGTGTTGTTGTTGTATATTGTTGTTTGGTGATGTGTTTCGGGGGCCCTCTGACAGGTGGATATGTCCATAATACAAAGGAAACTCTGGCGAAATTTTTCTAAAATATAAGAGTTAGTCAAATTTTTGATAGCTTGCATATCATGTCTTTCAAAACTCATTTATTTCAAAATCCTCATTCGAGGACGAATGATCTTAAGGGGGGAGGATGTAAGGCCCCGTAAAATTTTTGTGCATGAAACCTAGTAGATGTGGTGTCATGGTCCGAATGATGTGTTAGGAATGCGTAGAATTCTTCGCGGCGAGCTTGCTCGCCGCGGTTCGGACCCTTGGTAGTGATTTAAGTTTCAAAAATGTAGAGAATAAAATTTTCCGGAAAAATGTCAAATGTGCGGTCAAGAATGCGACCGCAAACCTGACATGCGGACCGCATTCTGACCGCAAATCGTTCCAGAGAGTTGCCCAAAATCGTGCCAAATGTGCGGTCGATATGCGATCGCATGTCAATCTGCGGTGCACTTTTGCGACCGCAGAATCAACATGCGGTCCGCATAGTGACCGCATGTCTTAACAGAACCTGCGTAATTTTTTGAGCCATTCTGCGGTCACTATGCGGACCGCATGTTGATTCTGCGGTCGCATAGTGACCGCATATTTGACCCCGGCCCAGAATTTTGTAACATTTTGACCCGATCTCTTCTTTAATATAACACCTTTCTTCTTCATTTTATCATATCATCTCACCAAAATTAGAGAGAGAAGAGAGGGTTTTTAGAGAGAGAAGTTCTTCATCTTCAAAGATTGTTCCAACTATTTAATTCCAAGGGATTCTAGGGCAAGGATTCAACTTCCCCAATATTTTCAAGGTAAAAACCCTAACTATTTTCTTTGATTTTCAGTTTTAATTGGGTAAAGAGAGGTTTGCATATAATAGCTTTTGAAAATAGAATTTTTACACTCATGCATGATTATTGAACTTGATTTCTAGTAAAAAGAAGTGAGTAGAAGTAAGAGTCTTCAAGAACAAGGTTGGCAAGAGTAGGATATCTTGGGTAAGCATAAAGTAGGAGGAAAAAAATCATCACCAGGTATGTATGGCTAATTTTGATTCTTGTAAAATCGCCCATATGTGTGAAATTGTTTGGCATGTGTTAATTTGAGAGATTTTATGTGATTTTTCGATATCATTGTTGGGTATACAATTGATGATTGAACTACATTTGGTATGGTTTGAAATATGAATTGAAGGATGACAAAGGAATTGAAATTGGTAAAGAACTGAGGAAAATTGTTGTTATGGCATATATGGTTCCTTTTGGAAAGAGATGAAACACTTGAATTGTGGAAATATTGTAACATGGTTGTGATATTGAATTGAGAAGAAATTGAGAACATGAACCAATGTGTAAGTTGCTTATTTGAACTTGTTGAAATTGTATGTAGTACCTTATCTCTGCTGTTTGAAATTGTTGTGTTTTCAACCGTAAGGCGGGGTCGTGTTGCGCGCCGCAACGTGGTGAAATAAGGTTTGGGTTGGGGTGATAAGGGTGGCCGAGGTAATAAGGGTGGTCAGGGGCAATAAGGATGGAAAGCGATCGAAATCGCCATTGAAAATTGATACATAAATCAATAATGTGAAATTGTGAAAGGAGACAGCAGGAGAGTTTGCAACCTGTGGGGCACCGATTGCCCCTTTGTTTGACTACTTGTGCTTTACGTGATTGATTGGTTATTGTTAAATTGGTTGATTGTAGAAAGTGCTTTGTGTGAGAATTATTTGAAATGAGGAAAATGTGGAAACATGGTTGGCTGGCTTAATTAATTGTTTATGTAATTTAATGGCTTGAGTTTACTTGGGACAAAGTTTGTCCATACATACCAATACAATTCAAGTGTACTGACGTCCCTTTTGCCGGGGACGCTACATTCGTGTTATGATTGTAGGTGGATCAGTAGCAGGCACTTCAGCTCATCGGCAGTAGTATCCTTCTCCTTCCACTGCCCGTTTTGGTGAGCCCCTTTCTTCCTCGGGCCTTGTGTGGTTCATGCCACTCGGTTTAGATTTCATTTTGGTTTTGTAAGGTATAGCCGGAGCCTTGTTACCGGCAAGTATTGTATTTCCCTTTTGTATCCTAGAGGCTCTGTAGACATGTAAACTGTGGGACTCCAGTCTTATGTATATATATATGGTGCTATGTCGGGCGTTGTAAAAATTGGAATCTTGTTAATGAATCACTCGTATGGTTTTATTTGTTTAATGTGAAATCAATTATGATTAGTAATATATTTGGTTAATGAGAAACAATCAACACAGGGGTAACGCGTGGGAATGAAAGGCACCCAGGTCCGCTTGACTGGGGCAACCCGGTCAGGCGCCGGTCATGTTCCTCGATTGGGGCGTGACATGCTCGGTCTTTGATATTCGGGTCACTAGTCCTTGAGTCCCCTAAGTAAGATATGATGCAAATAAACGTCCTAAATCTAGGCTAAATATCCTGATTTTTTCATGGTACTAGACTGTGTACCCGAGTGGACAACTCGGACTGAGGAGGGGGCTATGTACCGGGGACCCGCGGGATCGTCCGGCTTTGTAACTTATCCGGCCACTATCTCTTATTGGGTATTGACTTAACAGAAAGGGGAGTCTCAACCAGTAAGCACATCCCCGGAGGTAAGAAGGGAAGAGTTTTCGGCACAATTTTTATGTATAATTCACGTAATATCAAAGCGGTAAACATATAGCACGTTGATCAAAGCATATAATGAAATTAGATATAATCAAAACAACAATTTAATTGAGCTCGAATTCTTAAACCTTGAACCGAAGTTTTGGGTTTCTTTTCCCCAGCAGAGTCGCCAGAGCATTCACACCTCCCTTTTTTTTTACGAAGTCCCAACTATTACTATTACACCTCGGGAAGGGATATAACTATAGTAGTGGGGAAGTAGTTTTTCCACTTAAAGGACAGTCGGAACGAGATTTATTTATTAAATTTCAGAGTCGCCACTTGGGAAAATTATGGTGTCCCAAGTCTCCGGTTTAATCCCGAACCGAGGAAATTATGACTCTATTTAACAGTCCGCAAAACTAGAAATTTGGATAAGGAATTATGTTAACCCGGGAGAAGATGTTAGGCACTCCCGGATTCCGTGGTTCTAGCACGGTCGCTCAACTGCCGTATTTGTTATATTTGATTTCCTTATATGCTTCAGTTTCAAATGTTATTGGCATTTCGCTTTTGTTAATTTTAGGATTTGCGACGTTGGGATAATGCATTTCAAGTCACACAACAACCAGTACGCCTGCGACATTAATGCGTTTCAGCTTCCACGGGGTTATAGATTTGGGTCACATAAGATGTGCACCCATATTTAGGAATGTACTTTCGTTTATCGGGCCTATAATGTCTACGTCTTTTTAACTTTGGGAAGCACCGTGGAATTTGCTAAACGGTCCTTCTGAGTCTAACATTTTACATTAGAATTCGTTTGGGGGCACCACGTGTTTCTTTGTTAGGAAAGAGGCTCGTCCCTTATTTTTAAGGATCAATCCTATTCATACACTATATTTTCTATTTTTGTTTTTTTTCTTCCTATAACTGTTTTTGTGTTACTATTTCAAATTATAATATTGGAGTCCACGCCATTATTCGTTATTAGGCCTGGACATTAGACTGCTTAACAGTCTATTATTAAAGACAATTGGGCCTCTGGAGCCTAACGTATACCACTGTTCCTATTCGAAGGCAGGAATGCTACCTTGACCAGATTTGGGCCTGTGTTCATGACTAGGCCAAGACTATACAAACGAAATTAAAGCAAAGCTAATATTTCGATATCAATATTTGAGTAGGTATTATTCGGTACTACTAATCAATCATTTCAAACAATGCCAAGATACATTTTTTGACCACTACTAATTTCAATTTTAGCAACTAATTAGATATTTTAAAAAAGTAATTTGTATCAGTATTATTATTCTATATAGAAGGTTTAGATATTCAAGTAGTTATCATGGTACTAGTTTGTAGGATTAGTTTGTCAATTTATTTCAACTAAACAAAAATAGTGTTCTAAGTTAGCTAAACATGCTTGAACTACTGAAAATCACAAGGTTTAAAAGCAGATTTGTAGATAACTCATATTTAGTGTATATAAACAGTAATACAAGCGAAACTACTTATACTTTTGGATTAAACAACTCTGATTCAGAATTCAAAATGGCTAAGTACCGGATTATATGTCTAGTTTCATAACATACCTAGATATATACCAGTTTATATGTCTAGTTTCAGAACATACCTATATATATATATATATATATATATATATATATATATATATATATATATATATATATATATCTAAGTGTATTAGCTATGTATTAGTCTGTTTTAGTTTTAAAATTAGGTGATAAACTACTAACTACGTTTAACTATACTATTATCTACTACTACTTTACTCTAATCGAATTCATATAGTCTATATTTATTACAACCATTCCTAATGAATTACAGAGGATCTACGAGTTATAACTACAGCTAAAGAAGAAGCAGAAGACAGTTTCATCATGAATCAATTAAGACTTTATTTATTCATCACAAATCTTAATTACATCTTCAGGAAAACAGATGTGTACCTGATAAATGAAAATGAAACAATTAGTTTTAATGGAGATGAATAGCAGGAACAATCAGCAATTGTAACAACAATCAAGTATCAAAAGCAATAAGGATGAGTCAACACAGCAACAGTTGATATATCGAAGCAGAAGACCCATCAAATTCAACCCAAATAAGTAGAAGACCCAATGAATTCCACCAAAAGTGAAGCACAACGAGCAGAAGTTCAAAAATCAACCAACATCTAACTCAGATTTAATACCTTGAACTTCCTATTTCTGAATTAGAATTATGAATTTTCGAACTTGAAAATCTAGACTAATTTCTGAATTTTCCAAAATCCAGCCCCTTTTCAGGCTCATTTGAAGCCTATTTATAGAGGCATTTGGGGGGGAGGGGATTTCAAATAAAATAATTGTATTTCCATCCCCTCATTATTTTAATTAATTACATAATGGTCTACTAAAGATATATTGAACTGCCTTCAGGCCCCTACTATAAGGTTCTAGGCAATTCTATTAGATTCTATTAGGTGGGTTTTATTCAATTTCCCCCACTTGCTAATGTTTATTTCATTAATTCCTTTTAATTCTACCTAATCTACCCTTTATTATTCAAGTATTTTCAGGAAAATCAAGCATTAAAGTCATTATATCTCCACAGGCTCTATGTAATCTACAAAAATACCATTTCCCTTTCCCCTTTTACCCTTTACATTTAATCCTATTTACCCGACGTACATTAGGTCTGTCAAGACCTGGGTAATTTGAATGTATTTAACATATAGCACCCTAAGACTTGTTTTAACAACTAACCAATCTCAGACTATAGACTATTTCAATGTTAGCCCCTTTTATAAATATAGCCACTAGTCAACAACTCATACTGTGTTAGCAAACATAGCCACAAAAATACTTACACATATAACCTAAATACACATAAGCACTCAGAAGTTCAGAAGAAACTACCACACGAGTCAAGTTGCAAATATAACCAATTTCATGTTATTTTGCACAAATAACCCTAATCACGAATTAACTTCCAATTAATCATAACTTAGAGGAGAAATTTGATAATGGTTGAACTCCAATAAATTGAAACACAATTGAGACAGAATAATGATCAATCACATAAAACTAGCATATTTAACATATGATTCATGAGCAGTTACTATCAAAACCTAGGAATAATCAGATAACTTCAGGCATGCATAAGAATTAGGGCAAGTATGAATCAAGATACACAGATAGAGATAGAAAGCATGCGTAAGATAAGTTTCAAGTTCCGAGCATGGTAGACATGTGAAGCAGTTAACGGAAAAAAGTTCAAAAAACAAAAAGAATCATGTTTCAGAGAAGATGAAAAACTAAAATGGGGGGTAGGGTACTTAGCTTTAGGCCTTTTCCTTTTCTTTTCGTTTTCTTTTTTTTGTTTCTTCTTATTCAATATATCTCTTCGATTTCTTCATTTTCTTGATCATCAGAGACCTTCAGAGATGGTTGGTCTCTGGAGTATTAGATTTCCATAATAGGTTGTTAGGGTTTGCTTTTGGGTGTAACAGAAGATATATGAGGCTATTAAGGTGGTGTTTTGGGGTGGGATCTATTTTTGGTACTCGTCGGAGTATGGTTCCGCCAAGCATTTTTTGCTTATTCGAGAAGTTAGGGGTAGATTCGAAGAATGCCACTTGGGTGGGGTGAAAGATCATTTAAAGACGATCATAGGGTGTTAATTTGGTGGTGTAACTCATATCCTAGGGTGGTCACCAGCTAGGGTTCCGACGACCTAGATTTCAAGAAAGGGATTTTGTTCGTGGTTAATGGGGTTCTAAGGTGTTTAAAGGTGGTTTAAGGGTGGGGAAAGGGGTTTGGTGGACTGGTGTTGGCCGGAGATGGAGATTGTAACAGTCTCCGGTGGTCTCCATGGGAGACTGGAGAGGAGAGGATGAAGAAGACCTTAGGGCGGCTAGGGTTAATGTGTATGAATGTGTGCGTGTAGTGACTGCTAAACATGGAGAGGGGAGTATATATATCGATCCTGGTTCGATGAATCCTGGCCATTAGATCAACTGAAATGGATGGCTAGGATCATCTGTGCCTTAACGTTGTCGTATAATTTAATGGGAGGTCTCATGAGGTTCATTGGATTAGGATATTGAACGGCTAAGATTAAACGCCCTAGACTACGTCGTTTCATTTAAATGGCTCATTAGCCTCATCCGTCTGATTAATTGTATTGGACGGTTAGGATTAGTCTTTGAAGCGACGTCATTTTATTCATGCAAGCACCACCTTCTTTGGTCTGTTGATTATTTGTTTCAACGTCCCTAATTTATTTGCTCAACGGTGTCGTTTGTTTTCAAGACTGGGCAGGCCAGCCAAATTGACTGGGCCTAGTCTGTATTTGTTTTGGGCTATGTATTCCTTGTGTATTTGGCCCAATTGTGATTATACAATGTATTGTTTTGTATTGTTTTTGTATTTTATTGTTTTAACTTGTATTTTATTTATTTTTCTTGTATTTTCTTTTATATTTTTGTACATTTTAATTTATACTTATTTTATTATCTCATTTTTTTCATTTTTCCCTTAGTTTTCCAACATTTTTGTATTCTACTCTATTTTCCGGTATTTTTGCGTTTTTACTTAACTTTCTACTTTTTAACATTTTTGTGATATTTTCTGTCACGACCCAAACCCCGGTCGTGATGGCGCCCATTACATTGCTAGGTAAACCCGACCATGTTATCCTATTTAAACTAGCCAATTATTAATTAACGATAATCAATTAAACTTAGAAGCATGCTTTCATATCAAAATGATAAGTGTGGAAGTAGAAGAATACAAAAATAAAGTCCCAACCAAAGCGTGGTGTCACAAGTCGTAGCCTCTACAACAAAATATCCTACACAATACAAGTCTAGGCAGAATGAAAGCAACAAAATGATAAGAGTGAGAGATGAGGTACTGCGGACGTCGGCAGCAACCTCGAAGTCTCATCGGGATAGTAGTGATATAGTAGTTGCGGTAGCTCAACTGCTCTCTGGAATCTGTGAATCTGCACATAAAGTGCAGGGGAGTGGGGTGAGTATATTTCAACTCAGTGAGTAATAACAATAAACAACTGTGAGCACGTGATTTTTGCCCTACATGAGAATTACTCCCAAAAATTCAAAATAAAATAGTTTTGTGCTGAGCGTGATTTTCCTGATTTTTTGTGTTATTTGTTTTCTTATTATTTGTATCTTTGCGTGCGCATTTATATTCAAATTAATATAAAATACAAAAATATTTGCATTTTTGCATATAAATTCATGTTTGTAATTTATAGTAATTAAGTTCGTTTTACGAAAATGAAAAATAACAAAAAATATGTATTTTTTGCAATTGTGTGATTTTATCTTATTTTTGGTATTTAAATGTGTGTGTTTAATTGATATTAGAGGTTAATTAATATGGATAAGTTAATTTTGTCCTATAATGTAACTTAGGATTTCAAAATCTTGTTAAAATTAATTTAGGAGCAAAATAAAAAAATAGAAAGAGAAGAAAAGAATAAAAGAAAAGGAAATCCAGAACTAGGCCAAAAGAATCGAGCCCAAGTCTCCTAGCCCATACCCACGCCCAAAATACCCGGGCCGACCCAGTCTGTTAATAAGACCAAACGACGCCGTTCCATTTAAAACAAAAATGATCCAAGCCATCGATCAACATTGATCCAATGGACCACATTAATCACCCCACCTTTTAATCCTGGCCGTTGGATTCTCATCATCCAACGGCCGAAATTAATTAATCCAAAATCCGGGTACCCCAAACCCTTATCCCAAGCTCATTTATCCTTTCTTTGCCAAGCCGTTTGTCTCTTACAAAGACGAAATCAGACGCCTCCGATACCACCGCGCTCCGCCTACCGGAAATCGCCTCACGGCGGTTCCGGTAGGCCAATGACCACCAAATTAACACCATAGCTCCCCCTAAACCCCCTCTACACAAATTCGTGGTCTGTTAACCTCGAATCATCCCCGAATATCTCGAATCTTCAATCGAAGATTCGAGTTAAAACCAAAACCACGCCAAACCACTCCAAACTCACCCCGAACACTCCTGTGACCTCCCTCAGACACTTACCACCCTTAGTTTCACTCGAATCTTACCGGAAATACTCGAACCCCAAATCCGAGCCCAAGAACCCTAATATTCAAAATTAGGGAGTTTTCGTCAATGGAAGTCTAATAGACTTTAATTGGGACGCTTTCATTTGAAAACGTTCCAATTAGAGTCCTTTCGACTCCAAAAATGCCTACTCGAGCCCGAATTGGCCCATATCCGTTCGAATTTTGATTCCTCTCTTAAGGTGTTTGATTTCTTTTTACTATTTTACTCTTTGTTTAGTTGTAGTTGTTCATTTGTTTAATTTTTGTGTTTAATTTTAACTTTTCTCTCTTCTTTTTCATCCGGCCTTTTATTTGGTCATTTGTTGTTTCTGATTTTTTTTGTGTGAATATGTTAGTTATAGAATACGTATTCGCGTCGATTAGCGTCGTCGAATAGTTAGCTTCGTATTTGTCCGGCATTGGCCGAGATATGTTTGAACATGACTGATCGATTAGTTATAGATTATACATGTTGTGGTCGATTTAACGAACGTCGTCATATAAATTCGCGAAGTTATTATTTGAAATCCCGGGCAGTGGGTCATTGCTATTAGAATAAAATTGATTTGAGGATTTCTATTTTTGTGGGATCATTTGTTTGTTTGATTTTAGAATCTGAGTAAGCTGTGAGATTGGATATAGCTGTTAGAGGCTTAAGATGAATTAAATTTAGTTATAGAATTTCAGAATTAGTGGAATGTCACTTTGAACATAGATGAATCATTAGGGCATGTTGAATTATGTTATATCAGGGACACAAAGTAGTGAAGGCCAGGGATTAGTCTTAGTTTAATATGCAATGCACATGGAAGCGTGTTAGGACTTGTTGGACAGCAGGGTTTTCTACCATTTTTTCTGCACTTTAGAGTTTTAAACAGTTGAAATCATACTTAGACAACTAAAAAGGGGAATAACAGGGGTTTAGATAGATCTGAAACAAATAAAAAAAGAGGCTGGTGTTGAGTTTGAAGGCTATAAGAAGAGGGATACACTCATAGATACACAGAGACAAACAAACACACTGGAGAGATTGAAAGGAAAAGAAATCTGAAAATTGAGAAGTCTCACTGTGTGGCAGTTATTTCATTTTCCTGTTCCATTGATTTCATTTCCTGATTCTAGTATACTGGACTGATTTTGAGTGATTTTGAGTCCAACTGAATTGGTTTCTGATTGAGTTTTAGTTTGCTGAAAGTTTCTAGTGGTTCTGGACATCATTTTGAGTTCATTTGGTTTATTTTGGTACCACTGGGGGTCGATACCTTTGGTTTTCTATTTGGTTTCTGGGCTTCGACTTGGGCTTGAATTGCTGCTGTTGTTGTATACTACTGCTGCTGTTGTTGTATACTACTGCTGCTGTTGTTGTTTTGCTGCTGCTGTGCTGCTGTTGTTGTATACTACTGCTGCTGTTGTTGTTTTGCTACTGCTGTTGTTGTATACTGCTGCTGTTGCTGTATACTACTGCTGCTGATCCCTTATTCTACTTCTATTTCCATTGTCCAGGTATATCTCTAGACTCCAGTGATATTGGAATTAAATCAACATGAATGAACACTTGAAGTCAACTAGAATAAAAGTCCTTGTTGCTGTAACTTGAACTATTGTAATTGTATTATTGCATTATGTCTCATTCAAATGTTAAAGTCTAATTCACTGAACAATTAGTTTCAACTTTATTATAGTTTGGTTTGACTTGTAATTATAATAATTAGATTTGATTAGCTGAAGATTGTAAATATCAGTGAATTGGTTATAGGTTAATTCTACTATGTCCAGTTAGGTTAGCTATTACTATAATTTCGTTAATTCTGTTGTTCTCTCATTTGTAGTCAGATTAATATTAATTTATAATCCAAACTTTCACAACTATAAAGAACATCGCAAAAATTGGAAAACTCGTGTCCTATATATATCTGCCAAGGAAAGTGCATGTTTGTGTAGTTGAAAAAAAAAACTATCAGCCACTTACATTAATTTATGTGCCAATTTGTTACTAATTTTGATCATATTTTGCTCTAATTTGATTTGTCTTAAATTCAGTATGTTTAAACAAAAAATAAGCATACTGCCAAATGCCATTTTTACGTTTTTTTAGTGTTATTTTGGGCTTATCCCAGGCCCATGCTGGAATATTGAAATCCAAGTGTATAAATTAGGTTCTTTAGATAATAGATTAAAAATGGCATTTGGCCCGTTAATGTTTAATTGGTAGACTAAGGCAATTTTCTTAATAATATCAATTGCGACTTTCTTTCCTTTTGACACGAAAACAAAACAATAGAAAATCTAGATATTCTATGTATGACCTCTAAAATAATGAGACAAGCCTCGCCAAGCAAAAATACACAATCGCGGGGCCCTCAAATAAAGGGTAATAAAATTCTTAGACTCGGATGGACCGTTTAGCTAATTTCACTGTCTTTTCCCAAAGTTAACAACACGATAGATTCTTTTAGGTACGTCTTTAATAAGTTATTTTCCTAAATACGGGTGCGCATTTATGTGACCCAAATCTTACTCTCGGCGAAACTGAAATACATTAAAGTCACAGGCGTACCGGTTGCGGTGTGACTCGAAATGTGTTTTCGTGACGTCGCAATTTTTCTAAAAATTGAAAAGCGGAACATAATAGCACATAGTTGGAACATATAAAGAAATCAGATAAAAGCAAAAAGAGCAGTTGAGCGACCGTGCTAGAACCACGGAATCCGGGAGTGCCTAACACCTTCTCCCGGGTTAACGGAATTCCTTATCCAGGTTTCTAGTTTCGCAGACTATATACAGAGTCATAAATTTCCTCGGTTCGGGATTAAACCGGTGACTTGGGACACCATTATTTTCCCAAGTGGCGACTCTGAATAATTAAATAAATCGATCCCGTTCCGACTGTCCTTTAAGTGGAAAAACTCCTTCACTTATTATTATTATATCCCTTCCCGGGGTGTAGTATTAAACAATGGCACATTTACATTACGTATGTGCATGTGTGCGGTGAAAAAAGGAGGTGTGACAGCTCTGGCGACTCTGCTGGGGATATAGTAGTTGTGGTAGCTCAACTGCTCTCTGGAATCTGTGAATCTGCACATAAAGTGCAGGGGAGTTGGGTGAGTATATTTCAACTCAGTGAGTAATAATAATAAACAACAACTGAAAAAAAGAACACCTGTACTATCACTAAACAGTTCTAAGGGTAACCTCACAGGTAAGTCATCTCTACAACGGATACCCCCATTTCCGGTCCACATCTATCTCACCATGGCCCCTCACTGACCTAGTACTCACTCTTACTACTACGGTGTACAGCCGATCCAATGTATATAAATATATGCATACATAAGTCTATAATGCGGTGGCGCGTAGCCCGCTCCAATATATATATATATATATATATATATATATATATATATATATATATATATATATATATATATATATACACTATTGCAGCGTGCAGTCCGATCCAATAATACACACCAGCGCCTACTAGGAATGTGTGTAGACTCCGAAGGGTCTCCTATAGCCCAATCACAATAATACTGCGGCATGCAGTCCGTTCCACATGTATATTACTACGACGTGCAGTCTGATCCACATATGTATCACTGCGGCGTGTAGTCCGATCCACATATATATCACTGCGGTGTGCAGTCCGATCCAATACATATAGTGCTGCGGCGTGCATCCCGATCCAATATAGATATATATATAATATCACATAGTGGGTCCTCGACCCTATCTCAGTCGGTATAGACTTGGCCTCTCAGGCCCACTGAGCTAGAACAGGGAATCCCACCCACAGTACTAGAACAGGGAATCCCACCCTAGGTAGTCTCTCTCACAGTACACATCTAGTACTGGCTCATGATATGCTATACAACTGCAATTACGGCTGAGTGTATGTTTCTCGCATGATATATGGGTCACCTAGCTCAATAGGTTTCCCTAATACTCTACAGATCGGCACAAGGCCCCAAAAATGTCTACCAGCCCAACTACACAATGTCATAAATAGATAATAAACTATCAGTCGGGAAGGGGCAAGTTCAATCCCCCAATCACAATGTCACCACGCCCGTCACATGACGCGTGTTTCATCTCAACATAGCACTGTAAAGTGCAAGTACGGGGTTTCAAACCCTCAGTACATTATTTACTACCACCACTCACCTCGAACCGGTAGAAGTCCTAGCTCGCTTTGCGCTTGCCGCGCAAATAAATCTCCTCAGATGCCAAATCTGCTCAATATCAATGAAAATACGTCAATATAGGTTAATTAGACATAACCCAATCGAAATAACTCGATTTACACCAAAACCCACGAAGTTGTCAAAATCCGACTTTTGGAACGCTTCTCGAAAAATTACAAAAGTTACATTTTCGGAATCCTTATCTCAACACGAGTCCATACGTATAATGTTTGTCAAATCAGACTCCGTTTGCACATTCAAATCAACGTTTTACCATAATCCAGGCTTAGGGCTAAATTCCCCCATTAATCCTTCCAATTTCATTGAAATAGAGGAAGATTCTAAGATTAAAACACGTATTTGGACAATAAAACTTACCTCCAATGATAACCCAGTGAAATCCCCTTCAATTCTCAACAATTTGCTCCTTAACAACTCAACAATGGATGTTTTTTGTGAATGAGTCATGGATGAAATGTTCTGGACTTAAACTTACTGCCAGCCCTCGTTACTCTACGTGATCGCAGCCTTTGCCACGCGATCGCGATGCACAGATTATTGGCGGCCAGTTTTCCTTCTACGTGATCGTGTGGACCCAGACGCGATTGTAGAGACCAACCTAAACACTCTACACGATCGCAATGTTCTATCCACGATCGCACTGCTTTCGAATAATACCTTACGCGATCGCATGAAGGGCCTCGCGATCGCGATGAACAAAGCCTCCAGCTTACACGATCGCGTCCCTCATGTCGCGATTGCAAAGAACAACCTCCCAGCTCTCTCTCCGATACACTATGCGATCGCATGGCCAGGCCTGCGATCACGATGAGTACAATTTTTCTACAATTAGTGCAGCAGATCAGTTGCCCATTTTGGCTCAAAATGGTCCGTTTGGACCCCCGAATTCATCTCGAGGCCCTCGGGACCCTAACAAAAACCACCAACATACTCCAATACACGATACAAACTTGTTCCAATCCTAAAAACACGCACTTAAACATGGAAATCATCGAATCCAAGCGAATTCAAGCCTAAGTTTTCATCTAAACTTCTGAAACTAACATTCGATCAAAAACACAACCAAACGACTTCCGAATGACCTAAAAATTTGCAGGCATATACAAAATCACCTAACGAAGCTACTGCAACTATCAGAATTCCATTCCGACTCACGGATCAAAATCTCACCTACCATTCGTATTTCGCCAAAATTCAACCTTAGCCAATTCAAGCCTAAAACTACACCAGACCTCCAAATTCACTTCCGATCGCTCTCTTAACTCATAAATGAATTCCCGGAGCTGAATGAATCATCAGAATTTGATTCCGAGCTTTCTAACTCACAAGTCAACATCCAGTTGACTTTTCCCAACTATTTCTTCTTCTAAGAGACTATTTGTCTCATTTCCAACCAAACTAAATCCGAATTGACTCAAATCACCAAACATGCATATTGAAACATTAACAAGAATATAATGGGGATAAAGGGGTGATAAGTCACTTGATGACGGGTTGGGTCATCACATTCTCCCCATCTTAAGAAAACGCTCATCCTCGAGCGGGTCAAGAAACATACCCAGAGACTCAAATAGGTGAAGATATCTGCTCCGCATCTCCTGCTCGATCTCCCAAGTAGCCTCTTCCACGAGCCGGCCTCTCTACTGAACCTTGACTGAAGCAATGTCCTTGGACATCAACTTTTGAACCTGTCTACCCAGAATAGCCACTGGCTCCACATCATAAGATAGATCACTATCAAGCTAAATCGTACTGAAGTCCAGCACATGAGACGGATTCCTGATATACTTCCGGAGCATAGACACATGGAATACTGGATGAACACAGGACAAACTGGGTGGCAAGGCTAGCATATATGCCACCTCTCCAATCCTCCTGAGTATCTCAAAAGGGCTAATGTACGTAGGACTTAGCTTCCCCTTCTTTTGGAACCACATGACACCCTTCATGGGTGAAGCCTTCAGCAATACCCTATCACCAACCATGAAAGACAACTCTCGAACCCTACGATCCACATAACTCTTTTGGCGTGACTATGCTGTGCGAAGCATATTGTGAATCAACTTCACTCTATCCAGAGCATCCTGAACTAACTCAGTCCCTATCAATCTATCCTCATCGGGCTCAAACCATCCCACGGAGGATCTACATCATCTGCCATACAATACCTCATACGGGGCCATCTGAATGCTCGACTGATAACTGCTGTTGTAGGCTAACTCAGCAAGTGGCAAGAACTCATCCCATGAACCTCCAAAATCAATCACACATGCACGCAACATAGCCTCCAGGATCTGAATAGTGCACTCAGACTGTTTGTCTGTCTGAGGATGAAATACGGTGCTCAAATTAACCTGTGTACCCAGCTCCCATTGAAATGCTCTCCATAACAGAGAAGTGAACTGAGTGCCTCTATCAGATATGATAGACACTAGGACCCCATGCAACCTGACAATCTCCCAAATAAAGATCACCGCTAACCGCTCCGATGAGTAAGTAGTACATATTGGAATGAAATATGCGAATTTAGTCAGTTGATCAACAATCACCCACACAGAATCAAATTTCCTCGAAGTTCGAGGGAGCCCAGTCACAAAATCCATGGTAATCCTTTCCCATTTCCACTCGGGAATAACCATATGCTGAAGAACATCATCCGGTCTATGATGCTCATACTTGACCTACTGGCAGTTGAGGTACTTGGCTACATGCCTAACAATATCCATCTTCATCCTTCTGCACCAGTAATGCTGTCTCAAGTCTTGGTACATCTTCGCGGCACCTGGATGAATGGAGTACCGCGAGCTGTGAGCCTGCTCTAGTATCAACTCTCGAAGGCCATCTACATTGGGCATGCAGATACGGCCCTGCATCCTCAGAACACCATCACTATCAATAGTCACATCTCTAGCATCATTGTGCAGAACTCTGTCCTTAAGGACAAGCAAATGTGGATCATCATACTGACGCTCTTTGATGCGATCATATAAAGAAGACCGAGAAACAACAAAGCCAACACTAGGCTTTGCTCAGAAATATCCAACCTCACTAGCCGATTGGCTAAAGCCTGAACATCATATGCAAATGGACTCTCTCCAATTAAAATATAAGCTAGGCTGCCCATACTAACTGCCTTTCAGCTCAAAGCATCGGCCACAACATTGGCCTTCCCCGGATGATATAATATTGTGATATCATAATCCTTAAGCAACTCCAACCACCTCCGCTCTCTCAAATTAACGTCCTTCTGTCTGAATAGATGCTGAAGACTGCGATGATATATATATACCTCACAAGAGACACCATACAGGTAATGTCTTAAAATCTTCAGAGCGTGAACTATGGATGCAAGCTTCAAATCATGTACAAGGTAGTTCTTCTCATGGGGCTTCAACTGGCGAGAAGCATACGCAATGACTCTACCCTCCTGCATCTATACACAACCAATGCCAACTCCTGAGGCATCACAATACACAGTATAAGGATCTGAAGCTGATGGCAATATCAAGACTGGTGCTGTGGTCAGTGCTGTCTTGATCTTCCAAAAGCTCTCCTCGCACTCATCGGACCATACGATAGGAGCATCCTTCTGAGTCAATCTAATCAAGGGTGAAGCGATGGAAGAGAATCCATGAACAAATCGGCGATAATACCCTGCCAATCCTAGGAAGCTACGAATCTCAGTCGCTGAGGTGGGTCTGGGCCAACTCTGCACCGCCTCTACTTTCCTCGGATCCACCTGAATACCATCACTGGACACCACATGTCGTAAGAATGCTACGGACTCAAGCTAGAACTCACACTTGGAGAATTTGGCATACAACTTCTCCTCCCGCATCCTCTGCAATACAACTCTAAGATACTGAGCATGCTCCTCCTGGCTACGAGAGTACACCATGATATCATCTATGAACACAATCACGAAAGAGTGCAAATATGGCCGAAATACACTGTTCATCAGATGCATGAACGCGGCTGGGGCATTGGTTAGGCCAAAAGACATCACAAGAAACTCATAGTGCCCATACCTCATACTGAAGGCTATCTTCATAATATCAGACTCTCTAATCTTCAGCTGGTGGTAGCCTGAACGAAGATCAATCTTCGAGAATACCCTAGCTCCTTGGAGCTGATCAAATAAATCATCAATGCGAGGCAGAGGATACTTGTTCTTCACTGTTACCCTATTCAGCTGCCTGTAGTCAATACACATCCTCATACAGCTATGCTTCTTCTTAACAAACAAGACCGGTGCACCCCACGATGACACACTCGGCCAAATGAACCCCTTTATCTAGGAGTTCCTGGAGATGCTCCTTCAATTCCTTCAGCTCAGCTGGTGTCATACAATATGGAGGAATGGAAATAGGCTGAGTGCCTGGCACCAAATCAATCCCGAAATCAATGTCCCTGTCCGGGGGCATGCCCGGCAGGTCCGAGGGAAATACATCAGGAAAGTCCTGCATAACGGGATCAGAATCAATATTGGGAGTCTCAGCTCCGACCTCCCGAACAAATTCCAAATAAGAAAGACATTCCTTCCCAACCATTCGTTGGGACTTGAGAAACGATATTACCCTACTGGGTACATAATCAGTTGTTCCTCGCCACTCAATCCTCTGAATGCCCGGCATAGCCAAAGTGACTGTCTTGGCATGACATGGAGATAGCCAATCCATGCCCAATATAACATCAAAATCAATTATACTGAGAAGCAGTAGGTCCACTCGGATCTCCAGACCCCCAATAGTGACCGGAAAGGACCGGTATACATAGTCCACAACAATAGTATCACCCACCGGGGTAGATACATGCACTGGCAACGCAAGACACCCTCGGGTCGTGCCTAAATGAGGAGCAAAATATGTAGATACATAAGAATAAGTAGAACCAAGATCGAACAATACTAAAGCATCTTTGTGGCCGACTGAAATAATACCTGTAATGACAACATCAGAAGCAACGACCTTAGATTGGCCCTGAAGAGCATAGCATCTAGCCTGTCCGACTGATCGGCCTCCCCATCGAGGGCGACCTCTAGCTGACCGACCCTCACCCCTAGCTGGCAGGGCGGGTGCTGAAGTAGAAAGACCAGATGATGAAGGCTGCCCCCTCTGCTGATATGGCCTGGGAACAAAATAGGGACACTCTCTGCAGATGTGCCCAAACTCTCCACACTCGAAGCAACTCCGAGGTGCTGGGGGCTGAGATAGATGAGGACCCCTAGCACCGGAGTGTCCAGCTAATGAACTATGCCGAGAAGAACCCTGGATAGATGGGGCCTGCGAAAAACTCTGTGCTGGCATAATGCTGAGAGATGGATGGCTCTGGTGCGAACCCTGATAACCACGGCTAGAAGACGACCCACGGTGATCTGAGTGGCCCAAATGTGAAGACCTGAAAGGGCGACCTCGGTTCTACTGACCCTGGCCTCTAGTCTGGGTGCCACTAGAACTAGCTGATCCTCGAGGCCTCTTGGCCACTCTCTCATCTCACTCCCTACAATGATCTATCTCTATGTTGTGAGCCATATCCATAGTGTCCTCAAAAGTGCGGCTCAAAACCCTCTCTCGGGTCATCAGAATGCGGATGGGATAGATAACGCCATCAACAAAGCGTCCAATCCTCTCTCGGTCGGTAGGAACCAACCACGGTGCATATCTAGATAACTCTGTGAATCTGATCTCATACTCTGAGATCGAGGCAACCACATCTCGAAGAACATAGTGGATAACTCTAGCCATGATAATGGTGCTGCCCCTGCCGGTCTACGGCGCTCATAAGCCTCCCACCAAGCGAAGGCTGGTCCCTGGAACTGGAAGGTAGAAATGGATACACCACTGGACTCCAAGATCGCTACCGTACGGAGCATCCGATAGTACTTGTCCAGAAAACCTTCGGCGTCCTCGCCCAGAGCACCACTGAACACTAGAGGAGATAATCTGCTCAATCTCTCGAGATGACGCTGCTCGTCGTCAGTCATAGCTGGGACCCTAACCCCCTGAACAAGAACAACTGGCTGTACTGGGACCACATGCTGATCTGGAGGAGCCTCAAGTGTCTGCAGGCCCTGCACTGCTGGCTCTGGAGTGCGTGATACGGGGGTCTGATGACCACCCCCGGTCCCTGATGCAGCTGCTGCGATGGTAACTGAAACTGCCTTTGCCAGGCCAGTGCAAACTGCTAATACCTCAGCTAGGGTCTCCTGTAGACCCGGAATAACAATAGGCACAGCTGGTGCCTGAACTGGTTCTACTGGAGCCTCAGCAACTGGAGGCTATAGGTCAGCTGGCACTGCCTCAGCTGTCCTACCTCTGCCACGACCATGGCCGTGCCCACGACCTCTAGCAGGTGGTAGTGGTAGTCGTCCACCTCGATCGGAAGCTCGAGTTCTTGCTATCTGCAAGAGAATAGAATGTTAAAGTCCAGTTTGAATCAACAAAATCACACGACAAGAATTTCAAGAATTGAAACTTTCCTAAAAGGTTTGCAGCCTCCCGAGGATAAGTACAGGCATCTCCGTACCAATCCACGAGACTCTACTGAAATGACACATCACTCGCGAGACCTGTTAACCTAGGCTCTGATACCAACAAGTCACGACCCAAACCGCGATCGTGATGGCGCCCAACACATTGCTAGGCAAGCCCGACCATGTTATCCTATTTAAACCAGCCAATTGTTAATCAAAGATGATCAATTAAACTTAGAAGCATGCTTTCATATCAAAACAATAAGTGTGGAAGTAAAAGCATATAGAAATACAGTCCCAACCAAATCGTTTTGTCACAAGGCTGAGCCTCTACAACGAAATATCCTACACAATACAAGTCTAGAAAGAATGAAAGAAACAAAATGATAAGAGAGAGAGATCAGGTCCTGCGGACGTCGGCAGCTACCTCGAAGTCTCATCGGGATAGTAGTGATATAGCAGTTGCGGTAGATCAACTGCTCTCTCGAACCTGTGAATCTGCACAAAAGGTGTAGGGGAGTGGGGTGAGTATATTTTTACTCAGTGAGTAATAATAATAAACAACAACTGAAAATAAGAACACCTGTACTATCACTAAACAGTTCTAAGGGTAACCGCACAGGTAAGTCATCTCTACATTGGATACCCCCATTTCCAGTCAACATCTATCTCACCATGGTCCCACACTGACCTAGTCCTCACTCGTATTTCTACGGCGTACAACCGATCCAATGTGTGTATATATATATATATATATATATATATATATATATATATATATATATATATATATATATATGCATACATATATACATATATATGTAATACATCATGGAGTCTAGTTTCAAGGAATGAAGAGATATGATTGGGCCAAAACCCAATTCAATATAGCAAGGCCCAAACCACTGGACCGGTCCGCCCCACCCACTAAACCAAACGGCCTCGTTCCACCAAGAAACGACGCCGTTCTGTCATCCCTGATCGATCTGAGCCGTTCAGATCATCTGATCCAACGGCTCCGATTGATTCGTCCATTTTAGTATACCCCAAACATATATATATATATATATATATATATATATATATATATATGATACTACGGCGTGCAGCCTGATCTAATAATATATACCAGCGCCCACTGGGAATGTGTGTAGACTCCAAAGGGGCTCCTACAGCCCAATCGCAATAATACTGCGGCGTGTAGTCTGTTCCATATGTGTGTTACTGCAGCGTACAGTCCGATCCACATATGTATCACTGCGACGTGCTGTCCGATCCACATATATATCACTGTGGTGTGCAGTCCAATCCAAAACATATAGTATTGCGGCGTGCAGCCCGATCCAATATATAGTGGGTCCCGAACCTATCTCAGTCGGTATAGACTTGGCCTCTCAGTCCCACTCAGCTAAAATAGGGAATCCCACCCTAGGTAGTCTCTCTCACAGTACACATCTAGTATTGGATAGAATTATTTATCCAATATATATACGTACTTACATATATTGGATAGATAATTTTAAGGTTAGTTTATGGTATCGCATCTTAGGGTAACTTTTAAGGGTCATCAAGGGATTAGGGTGAGTGTCCCCCTGAAAATGTTATGTGAGTTGATAATAAAGGTAACATAAGTGTACTACACATTAAGTTGCAATTGGTGTATGATATTCCCCGTAGTTGTTCCTCATATACTTTGTGTTTTCGCATATTTAGATTGAAGTATAAGATCTTGGTAATATCCTATATGATGCACTACTAGAAAGAATTATGATGGCTTGTGTTCATATAGATTGTTGATTGAAACAAAATTATATTCTTGTTGATGAACACCTTTGTGATTACGTTATTGGATGGTAAGGATTATTTTGAACGCATGTTTGTTTGTTTGCTATGAACTGACATCCTTGATGGTATGATGCCATGTTATGGAATTGTGGGATTATTTTTGTTATCATGAATTGAAATATCTAGTGGAGTGCAAATTGTACATTGGAAGTTATCAAAAGGAAACACCAATGGATAGTTATCTCATGCAAGATGTTTATCTGTCATCCTTGTTATGTTTGTTTGGTAGTTGATATTATTTTTGAGAAGGTGTCCTGACAGTGCTTGTAAGTTGATGATATCATCTGGAAGGCTAAATGTATCTTGGAAGGAAATGTTTTTCGCTTGATTGAATGTTGTTAGTTTGACTTGGAATGTACCATAAAGGTATTTTAATATAAAATTGTGCAGTCCATGTTCTGGTATCCTTACATTAATATAGTGCTTGTAATATAGGGATTCGGGTTTGGGATATATACATCGTGGTGATATGTATAGTTGTGGATGTGTTGTGACGAATTTGGAGATTCTCTGACAGGTGGATAGGCCTAGTTACAAAGGAGACTCTGCCGAAATTTCTAAAAAATTTGGGAGTTAGTGAAAATTTAGAGACTGGAGGTAGGTTAGAAAATATATGTGTGATGTTAAAGTGTTTGGGAAAGACTATACTCCTCATTCGAGGATGAATGATCACAAGGGGGGAGAATGTAAGGCCGCAAAAGTTTTTTCTGAGTAATTTAAGATTTTGTCGTGCGAAGGTAGGTTAAATTATTTTATCTCGTGTGAAAATAAGGATTTATGATATTATGGATATCAATTAGATATGTTAATAAGTGTATAAGTATTATTATAAGTTATTTGTGGTCTAAGGAGAGGCCTAAGTCTAAGCAAAGTTGAAAAAATGCATATTAAACGAAATCTGTAAATGACTGCGCACAAGACCTCACATTGAACGATCATATATCTAGTTATATTAGGATTTGTGTGAGGATCAACCTATCAAATTAAAGCCCTTTGGGTCTAGTTTCCAATGAAACAAACCGCTAATAATTTGGAGGTGCATACAGAAAGATATGACCATTTTACTAGGAAGGTATCACTCGCGCGAAACTTTATGTGTTTTTCTGAGTATTCTGCCTCCGACGCGCGAACAACGCGCAATGTATGCAAAACTTCACACGTCTGGAAGGTTTTAATACTCCCAAAGACCGGAAATAAGAGATTTTGAGATTTCTCTAAAGGGTAGGGTACTCTCTACACCCCAACTCGACCAAGGCATCAAATTGCACACCTAAGGTGAGTTTTTAAGTATGTTTTCATGGTGATTTCACTTCTAAATTACTAGTTGCAACATGATTTTGGTTGGATTTCATAGGATTTCTTCAAAACCTTAAGAACACCCCAAAGTTGTCTTTCAAGAATTGGTACACAAGAGTTAATCCTGCACATTAGACTTACATATATGGAGTTATTATGGGATTATGAGTATGAATCATGTATTAGAACTTATGGTATGGTGATTGGAGGCTATAAATTCCCAATTTAAATACACGACCATGGTATAGATTTAAAGATGATTATTCGATGGAAATTTTTTAGTTGGGTGTGAATGGTTGATCACACATGTGATGTTAGGAGTATAATTTATTGAAGAAAAATAGTGGGATGAATTGTTGGTTAATAATGATAATTGGATGAACCAATACTATAGGTATGTGGTGTAAAGATCTATGCCTACAAGATGTTTGATAATAGGCCTAAATGGCATAAGTCATAGGATTTAGTACTAATATTGGTCTCATTGAATGTTGTATTGTAGATTGAAGTTGCTTAAGTATATTTGATCATTGTAGTATCATTAAGTGACGTAATTGAGGTATGTATCGCTAACTTTGATCTTTGTAAAATCACCTTGTTTGGTGTAAAAATATTTGGTGTGTGATATCTACGTGGATTTTTGTAAAATTCTTGTGGTTGGTTTGCTGGGTATTTGATTGGTTTTATTAAGTGTTTGGTTTAATGGTGCAAGTAATTGACAATGAATTAAATGCGATTGGAACAACTGTGGTAATAACATATTTGACTTCTTGTGGGTACTTATTGCAATGACTTGAATTGTTTATGAACTGTTGAATATAATGGAATTGGTACTGTTGGTTATGGAAACACTTGTAACATTTTTGTGGCTGTGTCTTGGGAAGTATTATCATAACATGAAATACTTGTGAATTGTGGAATTTGACGGAAATAGTATTGATGGTTATGGGAACACTTGTAAATCATTATTGCTAATCCTTAAAGAAATGTTGTTGTGATCTTTGTGAAATGGTTATTGTCGTTGTTGTGATCTTTGTGAATTGTTCATTATTGTTGTTGTGATTATTGTGAAATGAAATCGTTTGGTGTGATCGAGTTGCGTGCCACAACACAAAATGATAAATTATGGGTTGGGGTGATAAGGGTGGCTGAGGTAATAAGGTTGTAAAGTGATCGAAATCGCCATTGAAATCAATATGTGTACCAATTGTGAAATCATTGATGAGGAATTGTGAAAGGAGATAGCAGGAGAGTTTGTAACCCGTGGGACACTGATTATCCATTTGTTTGGATTGATTGTACCTTCTATGTGGTTTGGTTGTTGCTTTTATTGTTGTTTTCTACTTGTGTATTGTTTGGGGTTACTTGAAACAAAGTTAGGTGTTGAAAACTTGTTTGGCATGATTGTTCCTTTGCTTGTGCATTTGATTGTTGTTTATATTACTGTTATCTACTTGTGTATGGCTTCAGTTTACTTGGGATAAAGTTTGTTCATACATACCAGTACAATTCAAATGTACCGACGTCCCTTTTTTAGGGGAGCTACAATCGTGTTATGATTGTAGGTTGACCCATAGCAGGTACTGCAGTTCATCGACCGAGCTCCTCATCACTTCCCATCAGCTGATTCGGCGAACCCCTTCCCATTTGGGCCCTATGTGGCTCACACCACTTTCTATTTTGGGACCTTATTTTGATGTTGTATAATGTATAGCAGGAGCCTTGTTGTCGGCATTTCCTTATTATTCTTCAATTGTATTTAGAGGCTCCGTAGACAGGCTGTGGGTAGTGGCAGGCATTGTTATTTGAAAGATAAATATTGGTGTTTGGCAATGATGTATAAAAATTTGGAATACCTTTATTATGGTGAATGAAGTTGCTAATGGAAATTGTTATTGTTATGTTTATAAAATTTGGTTAATGGAGTCCATATCCTATAAATGGCTATTTCACTTGGTTATTAGGTAATGAGAATGAGGGCTAATTCGTGGGATAGAAAAGGCACCCAGGTCTGCTTGACTAGGGATACCCAGTCGGGCGCCGGTCATGTTCCTCGAATTTGGGGCGTGACATGATCATTCCAGAGTTTTTGGCTCTTGGGCAATTTTGTGTGACAGTAGTGAATTTTTTCGAGGTGCAAAGTGTTGATAAGAAAAGAGGCTTCCTCAATTTTTTCCGAGAAGTGACCTCTTGATATGATACCCCCCAGTATGTGAGCCTGATTGAAGAGAAGTGTTGAATACTTGATGAATTCTCCTTAGGTAGCATATGGATGTTGCCTCGTTAAAAACCTCACCGGTAAACCCGTTCGGGATAAAGCCTATTCCAAGGGAAAAAGAGCGCAATGCATGCTTTAAAACCCAAGGTTTTCGAGTTGGAGAGTGCTTTGATTCCATTTGATTGAACACCTGCAATAAGTTAGTACAAAACATAAATGAAAAGGAAGAGGGTTGTACCTTAGTAATGATAGTGCTCAAGTACCAATATGTTTTAATTGCATGTTCCGAGGATGCAGTACGATCCTTCATTCTCTTATTTAGATATAGTGGAGAATGTTGGTTATTGTTGCTATTTAGCTATTTGCTTGTGTTTTGGCACCTTCGAGGTAGGGCGCGTCGATGTCGGTGCCATGTCGTGCACCACAAACAACTTTCTTGCAGTATGCTGGTCCCCTTACACTATTTTTACTCCATCCTTGGTTGGGAATTTCATTATTTGATGGATGGTTGATGGCACTACCCTCATACTGTTTATCCACGACCTTCTAATTAAGGACTTGTATCCCATGTCACCTTCAATGACATAATATTCCCTTTCATTATCTCACTCGCCATATGGAATCCATTGAGGACTCGAAGGCGAGTACGATCTGGTCGAGCAGTCAGAGCTGCTCCACCACCTTCGACTTGATTGTGTTGGCCGAGCTACCTGGATCCACAAGCACATGTTTAATTTGAAATTTATTCAAAAGAACATAAATTACCCGTTCGACATTATGAGGCTGAGACAAGTTCTCGATGTCTTCTTTGCTGAATGTAAGATTATTCTCCGATATGTAACGCCAATTTTTTCCCTGGCGATAATTATATCTGTTCGTTTGACAATGGGTTCCTGTGGGGTGTTGACCTCTCCAATGATCATATATGTAGTCGTTGGTCTTATGACTGCGAGTGCCATAATATTTGCATAACAAGTTAGGGTTCAACTATAAAGGGTCTAATAGTATGGGTTTCGGCCACTTGGTATCTTTGATTTGACCTATGGCCGACATGATGTCTGAGACATCGATGTTGAAGTTCTACTCGGTAGTTAAGGTACCTCTATCAGCCTAGTGTTCCTATTGAACCTGGTTTTATTTATGATTATCCAGGAATTTTGACCCTGATGTGTCCTTTCATCGTCTCGAAGTACGTTATGCTTCGGGGAGTTTCTTCAATCTTCTACATATGACTGATATCTTTCCTTGTTTGTTCTCGGTTCATTTTCTATATACCTTTGTTCCTTTGTTAAGAGCCTTCTAGGATACACTGAGCCTGATGGGGCTTCTAATTTGTCGTCTGCTACCCGGATCTTCGATTGATACCTGTTGTGCACATTCGATAAGTCACAACGAGATATTCGATCAAATTTTGTTTTAGCTGCTTTGAAATTACAACTTTTTTTGTTCAAGCCTTGAGTGAAGTCTTGCACTACCCAGTCATCGAAGACCGGTGGTAATTCCATTCGCTCCATCTAAAAGCGAGATATAAATTTCCTTAGCATCTCATTTTCTCTCTACTTGATTTTGAAGACATCAGACTTCCTAGTGGCAACCTTGATGGCACTGATGTGTACCCTCACAAAAGATTCTACCAATATGGAGAATGAATATATCGAGTTCGGGGGTAGGTTTTGATACCACATCATGTCCTCCTTGGACAATGTCTCTCCAAATTTCTTCAGCAAAACGAATTCAATTTCATCATCCTTTAAGCCATTCCCTTTTATAGCGTAAGTATAAGTAGTAACGTGCATATTGAGGTCCGTAGTCGCGTTATACTTCGAGATATTTGGCATTCTGTAATTTTTGGGGATGGGCCTAAGAGCCGAACTTGGTGGGAATGATTTTTATATGAACTTCTTAGAATCTAGGCCATTCAAAATCGTAGGTGCACTCGAGATCTGATCGACCCTCAAGTTATAAGTCTCCACCTTTTTATCGTTATCCTTTATCTTCTTTTATCCTGATTGAATCCTTTTGGTAAGGTCCTCGAATATCCTCATAATAGTGGGATCTACTGGTGACCCATTGTTACTTGATCTCTCTGGTTCCTTCTCGACTTGAGGAGCTGTTTCTGGTGCTACTATGCTTGAAGTTTTTTGTTGCCTTTGTAGTAGAGCAATAGCCACTTGTTGTGCTTGCAACATCTCAAAAATGGCTCGAAGGCTGACGTCTATTTCCTCCCCTCACTCACTACCGTCGATGTGAGAGCTTACATCTACATGCACAATGTTGGGTGAGCTAATGTCGATGGGGATTTGTGCTAGTGTTGCCCCTAGGTTTTGCGATAGTACATTGTCATCTTCTGGTGCTACCCCTAGGTTTTGTGGTGGTACACTAGCATCTGCACCATTCTTTCTATGAAGCCTAATACCGATGTTTTTTCATGGATTTGCTGATTTACACATTTTGACCTGAAACTAGCACCAAAACAATCACTATTATTTTTAGACCCACGATGGGCGCCAAACTATTTACCTTGAAAATGGTAGTGACAATTATATTTGATTTTTTGGTTCTAAAAATACGTGATAGATTTTAATACTAGTTTTTACGCAATAAATACTAATTGTAAATAATGAAAATAAGAAATGCAAAGTAAAGCTATCATAAAATAGAGCTTCGAGCTAGCTGGAACATAAGGCTTCGAGGCCTATCTAGTGTAGTTGCTAGTGATCTATTGATGAAGAATAAATGATAATGAAAGCCGCAAAGATGGCCTTTTGTGGTTAATAATGAGCAATAAATTAACAATGAATGAACGATGAAAGAATAAGCAATAAATGTGTAGAACAATTATTTAAATAAGAGAATAGAATGTTGTATTATTATCAATGCATGGTTACAAAAATGACAAGGGTCCACGTTTATATAGTAGGGGGAATCCCAACACAGTACATGTCTAGAAATGATGAAGAAAATGCTATTGGTACAGTTGTATAATGGCTTAGTGCAGATTTGTACTATTCTTAGAGGCCCGGTCAGCTCCAACAACGTGTCTTTAGGGGTTTTCCTTCCTTTCCATGGCGATCACCCATTTGCGCCGCTCTGAGATCGACCTTCGATATGCTCCCTCGAGGGACTCACCTTGGGGTTACATTTCAAATTTTACTACGAGCACTTCGTAGTCGGGCGTGGAGTGCCACAGTAGTCCCAAAGTTGAAATCTCTGATTTTGACCATACATATTTATAATACAACAATATCTACATTCAGAAAAACAACAAGTAAGAGATTTAAGGTCGCTGAGGAAAAGCCGTGTCAGAAGAGCTCGATTTTGAATCACGCTTATGATGATTAAATGTGAGGTCTTCAACAGATCATGTGTATACTAAGATATGCAAACTTATTGATAATAAGTCGTAAGTCAAGAATATATATTCACTCATATGGTAAAAAGGTATAAAAAGTTAGAAGTTAGACACAAGTTTCAGCAAGTAAAAGAAGCAAGGTGAAAAAGGGTACGAGGTACATATTTAATGAAGATTAACTGTATTTACAATTCAAGTAGAGAAATATAAGCATTTTGAGTTACGTTCAACAGTACAGAGATATATTCAATTAGCCACACCCATCTCAATTATGATATGTGTCAGCAGGCAGATATAGTTTAAGAGAAGGATGGGATATTAGGATCAAGTTGGGGTTATAGTAACCAAAATTATGGATGGATTGTTTGTAAGGCCCTGTAAATTTTTTACTCAAAAACCAAAAATCTCGTAGTGCAAAGATAAGAATAAGTGTGTTTCGACATTTCAAATTGATTTATTCATTAAAAAGTTAAGGAAAAATATTTTTTAGAAGAGTGCATTTCTGCAGCCCATTATGCGACCACTTAATAGCAATGCAGGCCGCATAACATCTGGAGGGTTAGGCAGAATGTTGGCTAATATTGAGGAAAACTGTGCAGCCAATTATGCGACGCATAATAAATATGCGAGCCGCATAGCCATCGAATAACCTCCTTGATGTTTTTGCGAAGTGCGGTTCTGCAGATCATATTTTGGACGTATACCCAGACCAAATGTTCAAGTCTTGAGGACCTTTTTTACGATCCCTTTTGCGGGCCGCATATCTGTTATGCGGTGCTATATGCGAACGTAGATTTAGTTGGGACTCCTATTTTGTATATTTAAAACCTGACACATCTCATTAAAAACAACCCATTAGACCATTTTATGCTATTTTCTACTACATTTTAGTGAGAAAAGAGGTCTAGAAGGATGAACCGATCCTCACCAAGTCTCTACCCCAAATTTTTAAACATTATCAACTAAAGTTACTTAGCCTTCATCTGAAGATGTAAGAACTTGTTACCTAACCTTTGATTTCCAAATTCCTATTAAAATGAGTAATTAAAAAGTGGGTTCATGGGTATAAGGATTAATTATCTTGCATTCATGTATGATAAAAGGGTTTGGGGAGATTGTGAGCTAAAACCAAATGGGTGTAGAATAATAAAACCTCTCACAAAAAGGTCCTAAAATCACAATGCACACTTAGTGCTTGATAATGTGATCAAATGATTTAGAATCTTGATTATCCCTCTATTTTTTTGTTCAACATATAATTCTCATAAAATAGATCGAAGTTGCGAGGAGTTTCAGAAATATTGTAAGAATCTGAGGAAGTTGAGCTCCTTTGGGGTCCATGCAAGTGTTGTAAGTCCAAAATTTAATTGATGTATTGTTTTCTATTACAAATGAATTAGTGTTGCAAAAAAATATGAGGAAGGTGTTTCCTAATGTGTTCAATATGCTATTCTTGGAAAATTGAGGTTGTGTGAATTTTGGAAACCATGTGCTAAAATTCCTACATTTCAAGTCAAGTTTAAATTGAGATTGTTATTCCAAACTATGTGAAATCTTCTCTATGCTTACAACTTGAATTGCTCTTGTATGTGCCTATAATCTTAAATCGCAAGGTTAATGTTGAAAGTTGAAATGATGTGAGAGGTGGGGGAAAAGAGTTTGAGTTATAAAATATGGCCTAGTGCCAAGTATGATGTGATAATTGTGGACCCAAGTGTCGATGAACTGATATATGTGAAATAAAGATTTAAATGAGATGATTGATGAAAAAGGAAAAACGTCTTGGTAAGATGGCCTAGCCAATCGGGCAATGATCAAATGCAATGACGCACGCATGGTTGTATTGTGCTGATATTGAAATCAAAAAGTTGGAATGAAATTTTGAATGAGGTATACGTCTCAAATGTGGTAACCAAGTAGATCGGGTTGTGATTGGACTCCGCGCAAGAAAGAGGTTGTATTGTGAATGATGATGCAATAATACTGAATGTCCCAACTAAAGCTATCGAAATTATGTGAAAGTTATGTGATCCCTTTTATTTCATGATATCATGATTGGTTAAAGCTTTTTTTGATACTTATGTTTTCTTTATTCGTGTATGATAGTTCTTTCTAATGATATGGTGTTTAGATATAAATACTAGTACTATTCCACGGTACTAATATCCCTTTTACCGGGAGCTCTACTTCTTTGAATGGATGTTGGTAGTTCGATAGCGGACAATGCTTATCGTAAGTAGCGAAGCATCCTTCTCTCAATAATCATGAAGAGCCCCTTTTGTTCCAGGGGTTATGCCGTATATCTTTTGTTATAAATTATCACTTTTTGAGGTATAGCTGGGGCCTTATTGCTGGTATTTGTCGTAACTATCTTTGTATATTTAGAGGCACCGTAGATATTTCTGTGGGTCATGTACGGGTGTTGGACAGGTCAATAAACTATGTTGTAATTCTGAATTCTTGTTTCTTGAAGATATACTAAATTTTGTAGACGTAACTATGGTTTAAGGTTTGTAACATAAAATGAACTAGCAATGTCATATGTGCGATCTTTCCTACTGTCTAATTAAATGAATTCATGGTTTCTTGATCATAGTGAGTTGGGTAGAGAGTGTCCAAAGAGGCTTGCTCAGTTGGGTTCACTTGATTGAGTGCCAATCGTGCCTCCCAAGGTTGGAGCATGACATGATTAACATTACTTGATATTTTCAAAGGATTGTGCAAATGTGGTAATAGATCTCCTTGTGAGGTACCTAGATGGTGAACTCTAGAATAGTACAATTAGATATGAATTCTAGAATATTTGGTAACTTCAGAATATAGACAGTTGGATCCTAAAAGGGATAAATATTTACCTCAGTATGACTCCAGCCCCGAGTAAAAAAAAAGGAGAATGTTAAGCATTCCGAAGAGCCAGTGAGACGAAGCAAGGGGAGCTAAAAGTGAAAGAATGTTTTGTTGAAGTTTTTAGAATAAAGTGACAGACAAAAATATTAGCTCAAAAATAAAAAGAGAGTGAATGAAGTATTACGAGTAAGATGTGATAAATGTACGATAACGACAAATCAAAATATGATACACTAACAAAGTCTATAGTCAAGTGAAGGAAAAGACAAGAGGTGACTGCCCTTAAGGAAATAAAAGAGTATAAGCCATAAAGTCATATCCTCATTATGAAAAAATGATTTGGTGACTCCAACGTGATTACCAAAAGGAAACGTTAGGCTCCCAAAATAATAGAAATCAGTATGGGATTGTGACTAAGATAATCTTGCATGAATTAGGGACTGAATAATTTGATAATAGTCAATATCAAGAGAATTTATGAGATTACATTCCAGTAATAATGGAATGGACAACAGAAGAATAAACTTTAAAGGTCATTCAAGAAGACGCTTCCCTAAATCGAGTATTGTAAGCAAAGTGTTGCTTAAGGGACTAAGTATGCTAGTTACACTAGGTGTCACCCTCGTGAGTAAGAAATTCAATTATCCTTGGTAAATAAGGGTTTATGCAAGGTGAGTAAGAGTCCATGAAGATATGAAAAGACTCCAAAAACTAAGATGTAGCTATGGAATAGTAAAGAAAGAATACAGTAAAAAGGTTAAAGGAATGAGATTGAATCTATTCAGATCCTAAATATTTGATACGACTCCAGAACATTATGCAAGCACGACGCTGGTTGAGGTAGTAAGGTTCCAGCAAGATGTGATGGATAATAAAATTTAAACAAAAACTTGATACATAAGGAGCAAGTGCGAGAGGTAACTTGTGACTAGTTAAGGAAATAAGGAAGTAGGCTTCAACTTAAGCACAATGACATAAAGAATAAATGGTCTTGTAACAATAATATCATAACAACACTGCATTCACTCTATAAGAAAGTGGCACCTATGGTGGCTAATAAACGGGATGAAGAAAAAGATCAAAAGGTGATATTCAATATCATATGGTTTGCATGGAATTCCAACATATAAGGGCACTAAGATAAGCCAAGTATTTATGCAACAAGTTGCAACGACCAGGAAAAGCTATTTTTACATTTAAAGACAACCGTGAAAGCATGAAAGGGAATCTGTGATGCTACCAAGTAAAGGAAGATATTGAGCAGTATGAATCGATATATGTAGGTCACACGCTAAATTATCGTGCATCGATAAGGTTTTAGGTAGATAAGAGTAAAGGTGTGAAAAGGTAAGTGAGAAGGTGACGAGAATAGGTAAGGCCTTTAGATTAACACCATCAAAACAAGAGAGCTGATGGTTTCCATAAGCCACGGAAAGGTTGGTATAGTCTGAATAAACTCAGATGACTCTAAGAATACGAGCAATTAGAATAGATGAAATGTTTCCTTGGTAGTAGTTAAGGGTGTAATTGTGATAAATAAGAGGATGACGTTTGGGACTTTAATCAAATAATGAAAAGAAAAGGGATTTCATTTATTGTACGCTATTACAATACCCCCAGAAGATAAATCACATTGGGATGATATGAAGTATTATTATTGAAGTATAGTATCACCCCTAGGTGGATCAAGAAATTACTTTAGATATTCCTAAATGAGATGTGATCCCTAGTGACAATGTATTACGCCAGAGGCGATTGTTGGAGCTAGTGAAAGACTATGATCTTAATATTATATACAATCTAGGAAGGAAAATGTATTAGTTGATGCCATCAACCATACATCTATGAATAACCTATCATATTACAACTAGAGATGAGTGATAGCTGGTGAGATTCATCAACTAGCTAATCTTGGAATTCAAATACTAGATTCAGGTGGTACTGGAGTTACTATTTAGGATATGACAACATCCTTTTTAGTAACTGAAGTGAAGGAGTTCCCGTATGAATATCCTGTGCTAGCTTATTACGGAGATGAAACCCCTCAAAAGGAGAAGATGCTATTTGAGATTATAGGAGATAGAGTCCCCAGATATAGGGTCGATTATGTGTTCTAATGTAGCACGGTTGCGCTATCATGTTATGAGAGAAGCAGTGATAGAGTAACCTAGAGTTGTGTAGCACACCTCGTACTAAATCCATAAGGATAGATAACCAAGGCTAGGAAACAAAATATAGCAATAGTTGTAAGTTCGGCAATGTACCAAGCAAAAACCTTAAACACACCTATATATGCTCCGAGGGACACCTTGTCATAGTTCTGTATATGTTCACAAAGTGAGGTATAGAGATTGGCAAAAAGTTGAAGAAAAATAAAGAGAGAAGATCTGCACATAAAATGATAGAGTAAATCATGCTGCATCACAGAAGGTACTCAAAGTTACAGGATTGGCAGAATTCAGATCACAAGTCGTAATGTGTGAAGAGGTCAAAAGGTGGGAATGCCCTGGTCTTTGAATTTATTCATAGAATAATTACTTAGATGGTACGGAAAATAGCAAAGTTTTCACGAGATCTATAGGTTATGAGAGTGATAAGCACATCAGTCATCATTCGAGAACGAATGTTCCAAAGGGGGGAAATGATGTTACGCCCCATGTTGTTGTACACAAAAGTATTTCATAATTCAATTGATGTAAACTCATAAATGAGATGTTCGGTGAAAGTATATAAAGTTATTTAATGTTTTTACACCCTGTAGTTCAGACGTCACTATAATTATAGGATTACCTAATGTAATCTCAGAAAGGACGAAATCCTTCTACAAAGATAAGAAATGTTTAATGAAGTTTTAAGTAAGTTAATATAAATATGTGACTTGTTAATCATGATTTAAATGCATTTAAAGTCATTATATGGCTATATGTTATATTTATATATTTAATATAAAGTTTGGGAAAATTTCGATTTAAGTTGCGGAAAAACTGACTAAGGATTAGCCTTGTAATGAATCATTTTAAGCAATACATTTCATGTGTTATATAAGGTTTTTTGGGACATATTATATACCAAAATAAATTTATTGGAACCTAGTTTCCAACCAAACTGGGGTAGAGATAGGGACTTTTAAACTAGGGTCACAAAGTCACATTGCCGCACTTCAAAGAATTTGGCAGGTTTAAAGGCCAAGTTGTGATGCAATTTTATCCCAATATATTGGGTGTTACATGGAGATCATATGCAATTATATCCCTGTATGTATAGTTTCCAATGCTGTAAATTGTTTGTCAATACGATATCGGAGTAGGAAGATACAAGTGTCTGATGTGGCTCTGCTCAAGCTGCTTACGCACTTGCTTGGAGAATTGAGGCGGTGGGCTTATAAGTTGTCTTTATTTATTATATCTCGTCAATATCCAGATATCAATTACTGAAATCACTCTCAAACTCTCCAAGAACTTGTGCAAAGTTTCAAGAACTAAACTTGAGAGAAATCAACACAAATCCTCATCAAAGGTGTTAAAGACTGCAAAGGAATACTTCTATGATATTGTGGTGTGATTGGGAGCTAGTGTGAGCAAAGTTGAGCTAGGGTTTCGAGTTGTAGCTACTTTCCAAGGTATATATAACATCTTCTTGAGTTTTCCTAAGTTTAATCTTTTTTTAGTTGTTATGTTTGAGTGAAAAACCATAAGAGGCACTTGAAGGAATATTTGGTATGATTGTCTTTTTGGTTTGACTATTTTGTGGCTAAACATATGGTTTTTAGTGGCTGGAAATTGTGCAAAATAATTTGATAATGTTGTGGCTATTGTTGTTAACTTTTATAGGTATTAGTTAAGTATATTGCAGAAGAAAAGATGAAAATAAGTTATTAACGATAAAAATTAAGGTGCTAGACGTATTAGGCTGTTTGGGAAGGCATTGTGTGGATGTCTTAAACTAGAAATAATATGGTGTACATAAGTATGATGTTCTGAAGTTTGTAAATTAATTTATGGAATAAGAGTTGGATTCAATTAATATCTTGTTATGATACAAGCTTGCTGCTCAATATTATTGTTCAGATAATCAGAGAAACTCATATTAGATTATATTGTTGTTGTTGCTATTATTGGTTATAATAGTTGTTGTTGAGCTGTTGATGATCCTTAGTGGTCTTTGGGATATTTTAAAAATAGGGGAGTTTCTTCCCAACTTTCCTTAAGCCGTACGACTAGCGAAATACGATGGTACGATATTATTTGTTACTGGCAATATCATTTCATGTCTTTTATACTACTTTTCATTCCTTACATACTCGGTACATTATTTGTACTGACATCCTTTTTGCCGGCGACAGTGCGTTTCATGTTTGCAGGTCCTGAAAGATAGTTTTATAGTCTTCCAAGTAGGCTCAGCTCAGCAAAAGGTGTAGATGAACTCCACTTACTCTGGAGTTGCCTATTTGTCAGTATGACATGGATATATATTGACTTGTATGGCGAGGACCTATCCCGACTTTTATGATATTTATGACTTATTAGACACTTGTAGACAAATGTTAGGTATATAGATACTTGTATGGCCTTGTCGGCCTATGTTTTGAGTTTACAAATGATCATGTCTCCCTTATAGGTCCGTAAGTCAAATATATAAGTTTTATATCATATTTAGTCATTGTATGTCTAGTATTCCCATATATTTTATTCATATTATCTCGTGCCAGCCTTTTTGGCCCATTTACCAATGATTGTATGATAAAAAGATATATTATGCCGGC